>CM050509.1:60669132-61144132 GCA_027563665.1 Antrozous pallidus
TTTAGGGCAAACCAGCTGGCCCCCACCCATGCACCAGGCCTCTATCCTATCTAATAAAAGAATAATACACAGATTGACCATCATTCCAACACACAAGAGGGCTGCTTTCATGTGGTCAAAGATCCTGCCCCCATATGGATACAAGATGGCCACCACAAGATGGCCAGCAGGGGAGGGCCATTGGGAGGTTCCAGGCCTGCAAGGGAGGGCAGTTGTGGGTGATCAGGCCAGCAGAAGCAGGCAGTTGTGAGGGACCAGGCCTGCAAGGGAGGGCAGTTGGGTGTGATCAAGCCTGCAGGGGAGGGCAGTTAGGGGTGATCAGGCTGGCAGAGGAGGGAAGTTGGGGGCAAACAGGCTGGCAGGGGAGCAGTTAGACATCAATTAGGCTGGCAGGGTAATACTTAGGGAGTGATCAGGCTGGCAGGCAGAAGCATTTAGGGGCAATCAGGGAGACAGGCAGGCAAGCAGTTTGCAGCCTGCAGTCCTGGATTGTGAGAAGGATGTCCGACCTCCCGTTTAGGCTCAATCCTACTAGGATTGGGCCTAAACGGGAGGTCGGACATCCTTTGAGGGCTCCCAGATTGGAGAGCATGCAGGCTGGGCTGAGAGACACCCCCAACCCCGCCCCCTGTGCATGAATTTCGTGCACCAGGCCTCTAGTATATAATAAAAAGGGGTTCTTTTTTTTCCTTCTTTTTGCTGTTCTGATCAGGTGTTTTCTGCTTCCTTGTCTTCCAAATTGCTGATTTTATCTTTTGATTTATCTTCTCTACTGGTAATTATCTGTATTGCATTCTTCATTTCAGTTAGTGTATTCTTCATTTCTGACTGGTTCTATTTTATGTTTTCTATCTCCATTTTATGTCTCCTCTCTCTATATAGAACTTTTCACTGAGATTATTTAGCACCCTTATAACCAGTATTTTGAACTCTGCATCTGGTAGATTGCTTACCTCCATTTTATTTAGTTCTTTTTCTGGAGTTTTCTTTTGACATCTCTTTGTCTCCTCATTTTGACTGCCTTTCTGTGTTTGGTTTTATGTATTAAAGCTGCATTGGCTCCCAGTTTTGATAGAATGGTCTTATGTAGTAGGTATCCTAAGGGGCCCACTGACACAACCTCGTTGGTCACCTTTGCTGGGTGCTTCAGGTGTGTCTTTTCTGTGGATTGTTTGTACCCTTCTTTTGTAGTTGAGCCTTTATTGCTGTTGGCACATCTATGGGAAGGATTGAGCCTCAGGTTGATTTGATGTGAGGATTGGCCATGACTATACAGGAGGATCTGATGTGCAGAGGCTGACCCTACAGAGCAGGATTCACTTCAGCAGGGCTCTGGTGCTCTTAGAGTATGGCATATGTAGAGGTGGTTGAGTGGTACTCTGGTGTGGTTTAAAGCTGACCAGTGGGTATCTCATCCTGGGGCCTCTTGGGAGGTGCAGACCAAAGTCAGTCACTACCAGTGCCCTGAATGAGATCACTTGATATAAGCTACAAAGGAATCTGCAGATGGTTGCCACTTGTGCTGGTTTTGGATGTGCCTGGGAGAGGTTACATGTGAATTGAGGCCAGCTGCCTTTATTGCCCAGCTTCGGGTTGCTTAGGAGAGGTGGGACATGCCGAGTCCAGTCACTGCTTCTTTAGTGATTTTGGGAAAGTCAACAGCATCAGCCAAGATAGGCCATTTGTATGGAAAAGCCACTAGTAGTGGCTTGGGTGCATCCATACGGTGGGTGGGCCAAGGTCTCAGGGAGTCATCAGGAAGTCTGTTAGCCAATTTTATGGAGACTCAGATATGTTGCCTGCCTGAACTTACAGGGGGTTCGGATCTAAGAAAAACAAACAAACAAACAAACAAAAAACCAATGGCTGCTGCCCGCCCTTCTGTCTGGGAGAAAGCTGCCCCTCCGGCCCTCACCCTGAAACCAGATATTAAAGTGTCTGGTGCCTTTTGAGCTGCCATCCTAGCACTGGCTCAGAGCAAGTGAATCCCAGTAGCTCTGTTCCTTTTAAGAGGAACGCTGGGACTCCAGAAGCCCTTCATCTCAGTCAGCCACAATTTCTGATGGTTTTTATATACATAAGTTATGGGAACTTCTCTTCCCAGCTCTAGAATCCTGAGCTGGGAAAGCTGGTGTGGGCCTGGGACCCCTCACTTCTCAGGAGGCTTCTGCAGCAGAGATATCCCTCCTGATTTTTAACTGCCACATGTGGGTGTAGGACCTGCCTGTTCAGCATCTTTGCTTCTTCTACCAGTCTTCTCGTGGCTTCTTCTGCATATCCTTAGATATAGAATTTCTGTTCAGTTAGACTTCAGGTGGTATTGAATGATGGTTGTTGTGTAGCTTAGTTGTAATTTTGATGTAGTTGTTGGAGGAGACTAGTACAGCATTTACATACTCCACCATCTTGACTGGAACTCTGGGGAGTTATATTTCAACTAGAGGCCTGGTGCATGAAATTTATGTCCCTCAGCCCAGACTGCATCCTCTCCAATCTGAAACTCCTGTAGGATTGGGGCTAAACCGGCAGTTGGACATCTCTCTCACAATCAGAGACTGCTGGCTTCTAACTGCTCACCTGCCTGCCAGCCTGATTATCCCCTAACCACTCCCCTGCCAACCTGCCAGTCTGGTCACCCCTAACTGACCCCCCTCCAGGCTCAATTGCCCCCAACTTCCCTCCCCTGCAGTCCTGGTCCCCCCCCAACTGCCCTCCCCTGCCAGCCCAGTTATCCTTAACTGCCCACCCCTGCTGGACTGGTTATCCCTAACTGCCCTTCCCTGCAGGCCTGGTCCCCCCCAACTGCCCTACCTCCCCTTCAGGCCCAGTTGCCCCCAACTTTCCTCCCCTGCAGGCTTGATCACCCACAACTGCTCTCTCCTGCTGGCCATCTCGTGGTGGCCATCTGTGACCACGTGGGAGCAACCATCTTGTGCAAGGGCATGGTGGTCTATTTGCATATTACCTCTTTATTAAATAGGATTTGTAAGGAAATACATATTTCAGGCAAGGAGGGAAATCAGAACATACAACAGAATTGGTGATGAATATAACATATCAAGGCATAAGGAGTTGAGTGTTAAATCTATATTTCTGGCCCCTATCTTCCTTCTAGACATCTTTGTTATTAATGCTTAGCCAACAATCCTGCTTATAGGAGCCAAAGATAATGTGTCTTAAACAGATTTCTTCTCCTCAACTCCTGTCCCACAATAGATTCAATTCTATTGTATTCTCCAGGCCCAGCACCTTGGCTATACTTTGACTCTTCCCCATCTTTAATTCTTCATGTCCACCATATACTGCTGCCATTGTTGTTGCTGAACCTTTGAAACATCTCCACATTACTCACACAGAAGTTCCTTCCTTTCCCTAATCATCTGATACCTGGATTATTTCAGACTCCTAAGTAGTACCTCTGTTTCAAACATCTGTTCTGGTGCCACATTGCTTGTGCTAAAACTCCATTTCCATTGTGTTACTTATCTGCTACAAAACCTTCAATGGTTCCACACTGCACTCATTGACACCCTTTAGCACTATGGTATTGTTGAGAGAGTAAAAAGAGAGACAAACAGGGCCAAGGGCAGTGTTTGAGAGAGGACAACAATAAAATGCAAATGCCAGAGGTAATAGTCTTCACTGAGAAAAATGTTGATCCTCTAATGCCTGACTGCTACTCAATGAGTTAGTCTTCAGTCAGTATAGGTGGATATAGCATAGCATCCATTATGGAAAGGTATTTTCTAACTTAATGCCGATCTTTTGTACAGTTACTCAATTTCTTCCATTTCTAGTAGTGGCCTTAGTAATAACAATTGAGGATGTCATTATTGAAGCCTTCCTTTGTACTAACACACTTGGCCAGGCATTATATGTATAGTCAATCATGTAATTTTCCAAAAAACAATAATTCAGATCACATTATTTTTATTCAAATGTTACAGATATAGAAACAGACTCTCAGAGATTATGTTCTACTTATGGATACATATCTAGAAAATGGTTAAGCCAGGATTTAAAACATTGACTGATTCCAAAGTGTGTGATCTTTCCACAAATTAAGAGCAGTGCAGTTTGTTCTGGTTCCTGCTGCATAAAACCAGTAGTGAGCAGGCTTGCTTCACCAGAATTATGTTATCAGAAGAACCACCTTCTAAAGGAAACATATTAGAGCATTTATTCTGAGGAAATAACTTTTCTCCATGCTTCTTACCACCATTTGTCAAGAAAGATGTGAGAAAAAAATCCTGGACTTTTCCCAGCCTTCCTACAGTGGCTCTCTTCTTGAGGGAAAATGGTATATATTAAATTGCTGGAATGGGTAAATATATTAGTTTTGCAAAAGGGAAGACTCTGACTTTTCTCTCTTATTGAAAGAATTCACAACTCTATGAGCTCCAAAAACTCTGTCAAGAATATTTTTAACATTCAAGTTATATTATCTCAGACTATGATTCAATTTGGCCTGAGAAACAGCCATATCAAATTAGTGAAGATCTGTCCCTGAGACCTCAATTCTTGCTTTCTTAATTTATGGATATTGTGACTTTTTCCACTGAGCAGAAACAATTAGCCAAACCAATATAAACATCCCACCCAACAGCTCTCTGGATTGAAGGTGTGAAAATCACAGGCTCTGTCTTGGCCTTGTTCTGAAGTAAGTTGAAACCACCTTGGTTCTACTTGATTGTTTTCCAGAAAAAAAACTCCCTGTGTATGTAGGGAGAGTACAGGGTATCTTTAGACTGGAATGAATGAACATTGAGGACGTCTCAATATGAGAAAAACTGAAGAAGTAGATAAACAATGTATTGAGATCTCCCTCTGCAAGGCATTAGAGAATTAGAGGATACAAGACAGAGAACCAATCACTAAAAGGTCACAATGAGAGGTATGTGAGGTACTAACCATAAGGGAATTTTGAAATGAATCTATGAGCAAATCCTTCAAATCACCATTCATTGAAAAGAAGTGTCTTATACCATTTAAGCAAATCTTACTCTCTCTGAGCATCTATATCCTTATTATTAAATGGATACCAGTAATTACTGGCTACTAGTTCTTGTATATGTGGTAAATGTTTTGAAAACAACTGTAATGATTAAGACAGCTCTGAAATTATTTTCATGGCTTTTCTTAGTAGACTGGACTTGCTTTCAGTGAGCAATATTTCAAAATAGACATAAAACCAAAACCAGTGTTCATGATTTTGAGTTGAGTTCAAGTGTTAGGATTAAAATGGGAGGGAAAGCCAGAGCTAAGTGAATGGGCATTAAATCACTTCAGTCTCCAGTCAATAATTGGGTGTTAGGTAGATATCAAGCTGCTTCTTTCCTTCCAATGTCATTGTAGCATTGTGAATATGAAACCAGAACGTATAATAACCTTTCTAACTTGTTGATCAGAGCGCTTTTTAATCACCATCCCTGGGGCTTCTTACCTCCACTTTATGCACAGTTCATCTTACATTCTAGAGATCAGTCCAGCCTCTGGACAATGGAATCCATAGTCTAGAAAATCAGTATCAACTCTGCCTGGCTGGTGACTACACTTTGTCATTGGCCTCTCATGTAATAAACTGGACTCTGTCCTTGTTATGTGGAAACATATTTCCCCCACCTATTCCTCACTCTTGGGAATCAATCTTCCCCATACATTTAAATCTTTATAAATTTAGGTGAATCAGACCAGTTACTTTATCAGCTATCTTTTGTGTATGCTTCTACTATTCTATTCTGATGGAGCCAAGAATTTAAAGATGAACACTCGGGGAGGAACCAAGATGTCGGCATAGGTAAACACCTATTTTGCTGCCCCGCACAACAATTCTGAAACTACAACTTAACAACAAAACAAACATAATCCAGAATCACTGGAAAGCTGGCTGAGTGAAAATTCCACAAATAAAAGTAAAGATAGGAAACTGTGACTCAGAGCAGCAGCAGTGCACATCCTTGAAGATACGTGTGGAGAGAGCTTCGGAGCCTTGCGAGTACGAGTGGTGAGGAGTGGGCAGCAGCAAACCCGGCTGGATTTCTCCAATGGGGAGGATGGAGGCATCCCACCACACTGATTACCTAGTTCCACGCGAGGTCCCAGGTCCAGGAAAGGCAAGCTAAAACCTGGGAGTAACTGAGGTCTGCGAGTTTGAGGAGAGTGCGCATAACTTGGAACAGCAGTTTGCGCATAAAGTGCATGACCGCTCACAGAGGATGCGTGACTTGCTCCCTCGTTCCGGAGACCACCAGACTGCTTTGTTTTACAACCCTGGGTGAGACTTTTGGTGTGCAGACTCATTTGGGGAGAGGCAGAGTTGTCTGGCAATGGGTGGAGACCAGCGGTGGCTTTCTCTTGGAGGTGCGTGCAGCCATTACCACCCAACACAGAGACCCGCACACCTCATAGGGCGGAGCTGACGCTGACACTGCCTGCTCAGCTCGGAGACTCCACCCATCCAACCTGAACACAGTTTACCTTCATAGCCAATTGGCCTGAAGGTCAAACCCTCCTAGGACTAACAACAACAAGCTGGGTTTAACTTCAACAATACTGTACAACCCATAAAGGATTGCAGTAAGAGTATCCACCTCAGGTAACTGGGGAGGCTAAGCCACTGTCTCTAAGAGGACATCTACCACACAAAGCTAATGGACCAACTCGGGAAAGCAGCCACAATGCAGAGAAATAGAAATAAGTCAGGTGTGAAATAAATGGAGGAAAAAAGACGATAGACATAGAGTTCAAAACCACAGTAATAAGGTTTTTCAAGAGGCTCCTAGAAAACGCCAATGAACATAATGAGAACTACAAGGAAATGAACAAGACCTACGAGGAAATGAACAACACCTACGAGGATATGAAAAAGGTCCAACTAGAAATTAAGCATATATTGACTGAAACAAAAAATATTATACAAAAACCTAAAAGCAGTCCAGACGACTACAAGAACTAAGTCAAAGATTTGAAATACAAAGAAGCAAAATCCACTCAGCCAGAAAAGCAAAAAGAATCCAAATAATTGAAGATAAGGGGCCTTTGGGACAACCTCAAGCATGCCAACATCTGAACTATAGGGGTGCCAGAAAAAGAGAGAGAGCAAGATAATGAAAACATACTTGAAGAAATAGTGACTGAAAACTTCCCCCACCTGGTGAAAGAAATTCACTTAAAAGCCCAAGAAGTGCACAGAACCCCAAAATATAGGAATCTAAAGAGGAATACACCAAGACACATCATAATTAAAATGCCAAGAGCAAAAGATAAAGACAGAATATTAAAAGCTGCAAGAGAAAAATAGTTACCTATAAGGGAGCACCCATACGATTGTCAGCAGATTTCTCAAGAGAAACGCTGTAGGCCATGGGAGTGGCAAGAAATATTCAAAGTGATGAATAGCAAGAATATGCAACCAAGATTACTCTATCCAGCAAAGCTATCATTCAGAATTGAAGGTCAGATAAAGTGCTTCGCAGATAAGAAAAAGCTAAAGGAGTTCATCACCGCCAAACCAATATTATATGAAATGCTGAAAGATATTCTTTAAGAAGAGCAAGAAGAAAAAGGTAAAAATATAAATTACGAACAACAAATACACATCTATCAACAAATGAATCTAAAAATCAAGTGAATTAAAAATCTGATGAGCAGGATAAACTGGTGAATATAACAGAATCATGGACATAGAGAGGGAATGGACTGACAATTCTTGGGGAGAAAAGGGGTGTAGGAAGTGCAGCAAGAGACTGGACAAAAATCATGCAACTATGGGACAGGACAGTGTGGGAGAGATGAGGGTGGAAGGGAGCTATAGGGGGAAAAAAGTGGAGGAAAATGTAATTAATAAACTGAACAATAAAGATAAAAAAGAAAAGTTATTTAAAATAATTGAATGAAAATAAAGAATGGAGTAGAAAAAAGCAAAATAAAAAATCTTTATAAAATTGGACCTTTTTGCTAAAAGCTATAAACTATGAATAAAGGAATATAATTTTTTAAATCTTTATTCAGTTTATTAATTACATTGTTCCCTTTTTTTCACCCTATAGTTCCCCTCCACCTGGTACCCATCCCACCCTCTGCCCTCACCCCGCTCCACTGTCCTCTCCCATAGTTGCATGATTTTTGTCCTGTCTCTTGCTGCACTTCCCACACTCCCTTTCTCCCCAAGAGTTGTCAGTCCATTCCCTCTCTATGTCCATGATTCTGTTACATTCACCAGGTTATCCTGTTCATCAGCTTATTAATTCACTTGATTTTTAGATTTATTTGTTGATTGATGTGTATTTGTTGTTCCTAATTTACACTTTTATCTTTTTCTTCTTCCTCTTCTTAAAGAATATCTTTCATCATTTCATATAATATTGGTTTGGTGGTGATGAACTCCTTTAGCTTTTTCTTATCTGTGAAGCACTTTATCTGGCCTTCAATTCTGCATGATAGCTTTGCTGGATAGAGTAATCTTGGTTGTAGATTCTTCTGTTCATCACTTTGAATATTTCTTGCCACTCCCGTCTGGCCTGCATCGTTTCTGTTGAGAAATCCGCTGACAATCGTGTGGGTGCTCCCTTATAGGTAACCATCTGTTTTTCTCTTGCTGCTTTTAATATTCTCTCTTTGTCTTTTGCTCTTGGCATTTTAATTATGATGTGCCTTCGTGTGGTCCTCTTAGGGTTCCTATATATTGGGGTTCAGTGTGCTGCTTGGACTCCTAAGTCAATTTCTTTCACCAGGTGTGGGAAGTTTTCGGTCACTATTTCTTCAAATAGGTTTTCATTGTCTTGCTCTCTCTCTTTTTCTGTCACCCCTATAATTCGGATGTTGGTATGCTTGAGGTTGTCCCAGAGGCCCCTTACACTATCTTCAATTTTTTGGATTCTTTTCGTTTCTTGCTTTTTCAGCTGAGTGGATTTTACCTCTTTGTATTTCAAATCTTTAACTTGGTTCTTGGGGTGCTCCAGAGCACTTTTAGGTCTTTGTATAATATTTTTTATTTCATTCAGTGTATGCTTAATTTCTGGTTGGTCCTTTTTCATAGCCTTGAGAGTCTCCTTTATCTCCTTGAGGCTCTCCTTCATTTCCTTGTAGGACTCATTCATTTCCTTTGCAGTCTTGCTTATTTCCTTATAGGCCTCGACCTTTTGTTGGAGCCTCTTGAAAAGCCATAAAACCGTGGTTTTGAATTCCATGTCCAGTAGTTTTTCCCCCTCCATTTCTTTCACATCTGATTTCTTTCCATGTCTCTGCATGGTGGCTGCTTCCCTGAGTTGGTGAGTTAGCTTTGTGTGGTAGACTTCCTACTAGGGACAGTGGCTCAGCCTCCCCAGTTACCTGAGGTGGATATGGGTTGTACAGTCTAGCTGAAGTTAATCTCAGGTTAATCGTTGTTAGCACTTGGAGGGGTTGACCTCCAGGCCAATTGTCTGTGAAGTTCAGCTGTGCTTGGGTTGGATGGGCGGAGTCTCTGGGCCAAGCAGACAGTGTTAGCTCCGGCCTATGCGGACCCAGGGACTCTGTTCCGGGGGCAATGGCTGCCAGCACCTCTGAGAGAGAGCCGCTGCCGAGCTCCACCAGCTGCCGGGGAATTCAGACTCTCCCCAAATGAGTCTGCACACCCAACGTCTCACCCAGGGTCGTAAAACAAAGCAGTCTGATCATTTCCCGAATGAGAGGGCAAGTCGCAGAGCGCTCTCTGCGTGGTCACGCAGGTGAGCTGTTTGTGCAAGCTGCCTTCTCCACAAGCCAGCAGACCTGGCAGCACCCAAGCTTTGGCGTGCCTTCCCACTGTCCAGTTTTCACCCCGTGTGATAGTGGGTTGGTTTCCTGGACTTTGCCCAGAGCTGGAGAATCAGTCCAGTGGGACGTCTTTATCTCCCCGTTGGAGAAACCTGTCCGGTTTTCAGCTGCCCGCCCTCTCCGCTGGCACACGCTCCAAACCTCTCTCCCCGCAAATCTTTTTTCGCTGTCCGCTGCCGCTCCTCCGAGTCACAGTATCTTATTTTCACTTTTATTTGTGGAATTTTCACTCCGCCAGCTTTCTGGTGATTCTGGAAGGTGTTTATTCTTTCGTTAAGTTGTAGTATTAAAATTGCTGAGTATGACAGCAAGATAGGTGTTTTACCTATGCCGCCATCTTGGTTCTCCCAAGGAATATAATTTTTTAAAAATAAATAAAAATAAAGATGAACACGTGGTCAAAAGCATACATAATCATTCAGAGAATCTAGTGAATCAAGACTGTGCTAGGCCAAGCTTGGCAACTGTGTTGTATAGCTGAGGAGTGCAAGCCGAGGAGAGTGACAGACATGGAACATATACCAACTTTCCAGAGAGATGTGTGGCATAAGGGTAGTTACGTGCCGTGATAGTATCTCTGTCTGCTATTGTTCCGTAATATTGTCTATGGTGCCCAGTCAGTTTGATGACTCAGAGTTTGCTGTTCTCTTTCTAATGTCAACTAGGTTAAGCAGGATAAAAGCCAAAATGATATCTGTAAGTTATGGTGTTTACTTTCATCTTTTCCTGTTCCTCTTTTCTCTGCCACAAAATTTTACCCTCCTTTCTACCCCACACCCCCAGCAGAAAGTTATCATAGGAAGGAGTCCAAGAGGAAATTCATTTTAAAATGGAAGAGTAATGTGGGAAATAAAACTGAAAACAAACCAAAAAACACATAAGCGTTGAACTCAGAGAAACCCATTTTCAAATTCTGACTTTGATACCCCTTAAACTGCAAGAAGCTTGTTTTCCCATAAAAAATAAGAATATGACTGGCTTCTAGTCAAGAGAGCAGATAGGTAAAAATGGTACTCACACTCATAGTCATATCAAAATTATAACCAAATCTCAGAACAACCATCATTTAAAACCACCTGAAATCTATCTTAAACAGAAGTCCTATAACTAAGGATATAAACGAACCATGATGAACCCAGCAGTTGTGGCTCAATGGTTTAGTGTCAACCCAGGAACCAAGAGGTCACAGGTTTAATTCCCAACCAGGGCAAATGCCTGGGTTGGGCCCCTCCATAACAGTTCCTCTGCTATGGGGCAGCCAGATATCAAATCTGATGGGCCTGTGAGTAAGTCCTTCCTATTCATGTGAGAACAGTAGTCAAGACTAAACTATAACAGAAGGGTACACACAGACCACAAGGAGTTGTACTTAAAGCACCCAGACTGAGTGAATGGGGATCCTTGGCCCCACAAGAATATTAGATAAGGCCAATCTATAAAGACTGGTAGATGGAGCAGCTCTACCTAATTAACTGAAATATGCAAAGGGAGGCAGCCAAAATCAGGAGACAAAGAAACATATCCCAAATGAAAGAAGTGTATAAAACTCCAGAAAAAGAATTAAACAAAATGAAGACAATCTGCTAGATGCAGAATTCTAAACACTGGTTACAAGGATGGTCAATGATCTCAGTGAGAACTTCAGTAAAGAGGTAGGAAACATAAAAATTGAGATTGGAAACATAAAATAAAACTAGTCAGAAATGAAGAATACATTAACTCAGTGGTCAGCAAACTGCGGCTTGTGAGCCACATGCGTGTGGTTTGCCACTCTGTTGACTAATGAGTTTGCCAACCACTGACCTAGACTCTCGATTCCAGTAATCACAGCTTATTGTTGTTCCTTGTGATTAAGTCCCTATCCCAGTGGTCAGCAAACTCATTAGTCAACAGAGCTGCAAACTGTGGCTCGCGATCTGCATGTGGCTCACAAGCCGCAATTTGCCGATCACTGCTACTGATTACATTACTGGTAGTCACCAGTAGAGATGAAGCAGAGGAAAAAATCAGCAACTGGAAGAGAAGGAAGCAGAAACAGCCAAATTAAAAAAGTAATTTTAAAAATGAGGATAGTTTAAGGAGTCTCTAGAACAACTTCACAGTGTACCAACATTAGAATTATGGAGGTGCCAGATGAAGAAAGAGAGCAAGAAATTGAAAACCTATTTGAAAAAATAACCATGAAGAAAGAGAGCAAGAAATTGAAATCCTATTTGAAAATGTCTCTAACCTGATATAGAAAATATACATTGAAGTCCAGGAAGCACAGATACACCCAAAGAGGTCACACTAAGACACATAATAATTAAAATGCCAAAGAATTAAGGCAATGATAGAATCTTAAAAGCAGCAAGAGAAAAGCAGTTATTTACCTACAAGGGAGATCCCATAATACTGCCAGCTTATTTCTCGACAGAAACTTTGCAGGCCAGAAGGGAATGGCAAGAAATATTCAAAGTGATGAAAAGTAAGAATCTGTAATCAAGATTACTCTTATCAGCAAAGCTATAATTTAGAATGGAATGTCAGATAAAGAGCTTCCCAGATAAGAAAATGTTAAAGCAGTTCATCACTACCAAGCCAGTATTACAAAAAATGTTAAAATGTCTTCCTTAAGAAGAAAAGAAATAAAGGTCAAAATATGATTAATACAATTGCAATACATTACATTTTATCAACAATTACTTTAAATATAAAAAGATTAAATGCTTCAGTCAAAAGACTTATGTACAAGAAATGTACAAGAAAACAGAACCCTTACATATGCTGTCTATAAGAGACTGACTTCAAATAGAAAGACATACAGAATGAAAGTAAAGAGATGGAAAAACATATTTCATGAAAATGAAGACAAGCAAACAAAAAGGCTGAGTAGCAATACTTATACCAGACAAAATAGACTTTAAAACAAATACCACAACAAGAGACTAAGTAGATCCAGCAATTCCACTCCTGTGTATTTATTCAAAGAAACCCAATACACTAATGTGAAAAGACATAAGCATCCATATATTCATTGCAACATTATTTATAACTAAAGGCCTGATGCACAAAATTCATGCAAGTGCCTTGGCCCTCAGAACCCTAGATTTATCTGGAAGGTCATCCAGAAGGACATCGCAAAGGTCATTCAGCTGTCTGGTCTAATTAGCATATTACTCTTTTATTATTATAGACTAGTGGCCCGGTGCATGAAATTTGTGCACGTGGGCGGGGTGGGGGGGATGTCTCTCAGCCTGGCTTGCATCCTCTCCAATCTGAGACCCCTGTGGGATTGGGCCTAAACTGGCAGTCAGACAACCCCCTCGCAATCTGCTCCTAACCGCTCACCTGCTTGATCACCCCCAACCACTCCACCTGCTGGCCTGATTGCCCCAACTGGTCCCCTCTGCCCCCCTCACCAGCTTGATCACCCTCAACTGCCCTCCCTTCCTGGCCTGATCACCCCAAACTGCCTTCCCCTCCTGGCCTGATCAACCCTAATGACCTCTGCCTTGGCCCCTCCACCATGGCTTTGTCCTCTGGGACTGGGTTGCAATTGGGGACCCCCTGTGCCCATGGCTAACTGCCAACCTGGCCGGCCTTCCCTGAGGGTGGCTGGATTGGCTGCTGGGGCTGGCCCTGGGCTGCCATCTGGGACCCTGGGCACCCATGGTGAAGCACCGTGGTGGCTAGTCATCGCCCTGGGCTGCTGGGGGGGGCGGATCGCCCACTGGGGCTATGCCTGGGCTTCAATCTGGGTCCCCCAGTGCCGTGGAGAAGTGCTGTGGTGGCAGGCCTTCATCACGGGCTGTCAGGGGAAGCGGACCAGATTGCCTGCTGGGGCTAGGGATGGGCTGCGATCAGGGACCCCTGGGCAAAGTGCCGCAGTGGCTGGCCTTTGCTCCAGGCCACAGGGGGCCGGGATCACTGCTGGGGTGGCGCCCTGTCTGCCCCTCCACGGGGCCCCGGCCTGGGGAGCGGACACTGCGCTGCAGCTCCTACCTAGCCCGTGGTGCCTGGTCTGTCTGTCCGCGGGGTCCCGCCCCTTGTGCCGTTCAACCCCACCCCCCGCTCCTGATTGGCTGGTAGTGTAGCAAAGGTACGGTCAAATTTGCATATTACTCTTTTATTAGATAAGATTGCCAAGGTATGGAAGCAACCTAAGTGTCCATCAAGAAATGAATGGATAAAGAAGTGTGCATATATACAATGGCATATTAAATGGTTCTTAAAAACAATAAAATCTTGCCATCTGTAGCAACATGGATAGGCCTAGATGGTATTATGTTAAGTAAAATAAGTCAAAGAAAGACAAATGCCAGATGATTTCACTTATATGTTGAATCTATAAAACAAAATAAATGAACAAGCAGAACAGAAACAGTCCCATAGATACAGGTAACATTTTAAGTTTGCCAGGTGGGAGGAAGGTTGGGGGACTAGGTGAAAAAGGTGAAGGGATTAAGAAGTACAAATCTGGTAGTTATAGAATAGTTATGGGGATATAAAGTTCAACATAGGAATATAGTCAATAAGATTGTAATAACTGTTTATGGTGTCAGGTGGGTGCTCGATTTACTGGAGCAATCACTTCATAAGTTATATAAATGTCTACTTGCTATGTTATACACCTGACAGTAATATAATATTATATGTCAACTGTAATCGAAAAATTAAAAGATATTAAAAATTAGAAATGTTGAACTATTTTTAAAAATAATAAGAAAATAACTAAATGTGGCCGGGGGGGGGCGAGGGGGGGGGGAGAGGGGGGGGGGGAGAGAAAGGAAAATAGAGATAAAAACTGGTAAACAGAGAACAAGACAGACACTTATATCTATAGACATTCAGTAAACATTAATTATTATCCTGGTTTTTATTGGTAAGATTAATAAAATGGCTTAGGATTGAAAAGTTCCTGATGTTGTAGAGGGGGACATTCTTAAACAAAGTACCTTGTTGTAGAGGAGGAAAATTTTTAAAGGTACAATGAGAAGAAATGTACAATGAGAAGAAAGGTACAATGAAAGAATTTGGACTATAAGTAAATAAAAGGTGACAACAGTGAAACAATGCTGTGGTTCTAATGAGAGAGACAATTAAAAGAGGGCAAAGACTTCCCAAATGCATTTCTAATTGCAGCTGAGAAATAGAAGCTCAGATACAAGAGTGAAGGATTTTAGTAAAAAATAATAAAGGAAAATGAGGGATGTCATTCAGTTATATTATTTTCAGCCACTCTCAAAATGAACTGTGACAGGTTTTCATTTGGATTTGCACAGTTAGGACCATGTGCAGTTTTGCAGACCACATATCTATTTTTTCCCTGCTAGTTCTTTTATTTGACATTTATAAGAAACTGGCTTCAGAATCTATATCAAATGGCATTCTCCCAGGTTTTTCACATAAAACCCTAGCAGAAATGCATATATGGATATATTTTACCTACTTTGTAAATGTAGGCATTCCTTCAACCGATGCATGTCTACATTTTCTCATTTCTCTAATGTCCATGTTTGGGTTTCATTCCATCAGGAAATATGAGAAAATATCTTCATTTTTCAGCATTGTAGTGAGTGGCAGTTAAATGATTAAAAATTAATTTCCAAAATGCTTGTTGAGTGTTGATGACAAAATGAAGTCCTCTGTAGATAGCTTAAGATTGTATAGCTTGGGTTGGTGGTGGCAGGGAGACATATATGAACATAGAGATGGAATATGTATTATCCCTAAAATTTTGGGATAAGAGAGTTTCAGAAGATACTGAAAAACTAATTAGAAGTTGCAAAAGAACCCATGTGTGCAGCTCTATGGCCAATAGGTGGAATTTGACTCACATGTAGACGTACTGTGGTTAATAATTATCCACATTTTGGTAAGATTGGTAAGCTCACTGTCAGCTAGTTAAGAATGGAAGGGGTGGGAAGAGACAGTTTTCACTTTGTAGAATGGCTGACAAATGCTAGGAAACTAGAATCTGTTGTTGCCAAAGGCTTCAGCAATCATGTGAAACAAAATGTCAGAACTTACCTAGAGATGCCTACATCTGTTAGACTTCCTGGCTGATATCTGGGCTTATTGGAGGGAAATTAATTATGTCTGCTCAGATCTCCAAGATTGCTCTCCCCCTTGAATAATAGGGGCCAGGTTCTGCTGGGGAGGCCCTCATGCAGTGTAGTAATTCCTTCCTTTTCCTGAAGAGTAACTGATTACTTTGCCCCTCTGTGGCTCCGCAGAGAATACATTGTCCCTCTATGGCTTCTTGAGAATATTATTCTAATAAAGTGGTCAGAAAGCGCCAAGAATCATATGATCTCACTCATATGTAGGATATAAAGATGAAATTCATGGACACAAACAACAATATGGTGATTGCCAAAGGGAAGAGGGTAGAGGGTAGTAAAGGGTAAAAAGGGAAAATTATATGGTGACTGAATGATTTGACTTTGGGAGGTGGGCACATAATTCAATATAGTATACACATCATGTATCATAGAAATGTATACTTGAAACCTATATGACCCTATTAACCAAGGTCACCTCAATAAATTTAATTTAAAAAAATGAAAAAAAAGTTCATTCGATATTTATTGAGCATTTATTCTGTGTCAGGCATTATTCCGGTAACTCAGATGCAACATTAAACAAAATAGAGACAACCCTTTGCTCTCTTGGCACTTACATTATTTTGGGAATCAAATATCCTCAATAGACCTTTGTACTTGTTATTCTGGTGACTATATTAGGCTTATCTCATAGAGGATGATGACTGAAGTGCCTCCTTTATTCATCAGAAAGCCTAGTACCCTGACTAAGCTTAGCTCCCCAAGTCTCTGTGCTGTTTGGAATGGGTCATGTTCTTCTTCGGGTGGCTTATATGGTATGTGAACATAATATTGTAAGCTTGCCTGCCTATATGTCTCTATCTTCCGTCATGTATTTTCCATCCCTCTCCAGTGCTTTAATTTAAGCCATCATTGACTCTCACTTGAACTACTGCATTGTCTTCTAACCCATCTCTACTTCTAACCTTTATTTATCCTAGCCCACTCCATCCAAGTCTTACCACAGCAACTGGAGTAATAGTTTTAAAATGTAAATATTATGGTATCACTCCCAGATTTCTTTTACAAATCAAACTAAAAATGAAAAATGAAACATCACAAAGAGCCCCCAGGCTTTGGTCTTTATCCTCCACCCAGTCATTTCTTAGAACTCACTGCTGGCACCCTATGACTCAGCCATTTTGAACTATTTGCTCTTCTGTAAACATTTTGTATTCATTTGCACCTGCATGTCTTTGGCTCTATTGGTGCAATTCTAAAGTCTAGAATACCATTTTTACCATATCTGTCTAACTAGCTCCAATTCATTATTTTTATGACTTCATTGAGATACCATTCACAGAGCAAACAATTTACTCATTTAAAATGTACAATCCAACGTTTTGTTGTTCAGCCATAGAGTTGTGCAACAATCACTATTTAATGTCAGAACATCTTTATCCCCCTAAAAGAAACTCTGTACCTATTAGTAGACACTATTTTCCCCCAGCTCCTCCTTCCTGCAACCATCTTAAACAGCCTCTGGCAACCATTAATCTACTTTCTGTCTATATAAATTTGTCTATTCCATAGTCATTTTCAAGACTTTTTATGGTGGTTCCTTCTTTTGTTTGCCTCCCAGTTCCCTGATTTCAGTCTTTCCTCTGGGCTCCAATAATATTCCTTACATGGCTTCGTCATAGCACTTAGCCTGCTGTATTCTTTACTGTGTCCACGTATGAAATGATTCATCTCTGAAACCACAATGTATAGTACATGGTCTGGCTTAGAGAAAGTACCCTGTAACCACTGGCTAAATGAATGAATTATTTCCAGGAAGCTCAGACAGGGAGAAAGGTCTCTCAGAGAGTGGGGGAGAGATGAGTGAATACACAGGCAAAGTCAGATAGCGGATATCTAAGTGCCTATTTCTCAGCCCACTTGCACTTGAACAAATGCAGCAACCACCACATTGATGTCCATTTCCTCTCTATAATTAGTATTCAGGTTGGAGAATCTAGGGAAGCAGTACCATAAGTGGTGCAGAGAAAGTATATCCTCGGGAACTATTGATGATACAACAGTTTATGCTTTACCTGTGACCAATAGCAACACTCTCAGGCCTTTGTTCTGCTTAACTTGTTGGATATTTTTATTTCCTTCTCTCTCTCTCTCTCTCTCTCTCTCTCTCTCTCTCTCTCTCTCTCTCTCTCTCCCTCCCTCTCTCCCTCCCTCCCTCCCTCCCTCCCTCCTTCCCCTTCCTCCCTCCCTTCCTCCCTCCCTCCCTCCCTTCATTCTTTCCTCCCTCCTTCCCTCCCTCCCTTCCCCTATTCCTGCCTTCCCTTCTTTCTCTCCTCTTCCATCCCTCTTACTCCACCCTCACACCATTGGGATATTTGCCTTTATATTTGTAAAGCACATTTCAGAATATCTCTGGTTAATAACATAGGTACTTACATTTAAAAAAAATACCTTAGCATGAGCTATCTGAATAGGAATCCACTTTGAAAGCTATTTAATTGTTCTACTCAATTCATTACATTTATTTTTACTTGATTGGATATTTGAAAAGCTAATTAGCAAAGGAACATAAAACAATTGCAAAAATAATGAAATACAAATATTTTAAATAGTAAATTATCTCAATTTTAACATTTTATTGACTAGAGACAGATTGGGGTATACTCTGACTTTGGTCACCATTGTCTGCCTTTCTCTATTTCTGTCTCTATTTCAAGTTCCCCATTCTTCTCCTCTTCAAATCTCTACCCTAGTTCCCCTCTCCTTAATTCATTATCTCTTTCTGTCACTCTTTTTTATTCTTTCCTCCACCCATTTTGCTGTAGGAGCCTTTTTTAATGTTTCAGTCTCTCTCTCTGTGTGTGTGTGTGTGTGTGTGTGTGTGTGTGTGTGTGTGTGTGTGTGTGTGTGTGTATGAGGAAGGACGAGGGAGAAAGAGATAGAAACATCAATGATGAGAGAGAATCATAGATTGACTGCCTCTTGCACATCCCCCCCGAAGTGGGGATTGAGCCTGAAACCCAGGCATGTCCCCTTGACTGGAGTCAAACCTTCAGTCTACCGGCTGACGCCCATCCACCTAGACAAACCAGTTAACACTCTACTTCACTTTTTAATTCTTTTTCCTGACTAGTCCCTTTTCTCTTTTGTTCCTTTTGTTCTTTTTGCTCAGGATGACTTAGGAAAGAGTATGTGGGGAGGGAAGAAGATAGGTTGAGCAGGAAAAGAGAGTGGAGAAAGATTGACAATGGGGCTGTCCTGAACATGCCACACCATCTGCTACCAAAAGGGATGTGCCTTGATTCGAACTTCCCAGATTTCTTCTCCTTTAAGCTAAGGCACAAAATTTCTTTGTGTCTCACTTACAAAATTGAAGCAAAATAATATGTTCCCAGACTACCTCACCGAAATGTTAAGGTCAAACTTGGTAATGAATATGAAAAAGGTTTGAAAAGAACCAGACTGTACTTGGAAGCACTCAAGGGAAAGGGTGGGAGAATTGCTGCCTTGTACTTCTCAGGGATCTGATTAATGTGAGGACTGCACTTCTTGTCTTTCTGAGGAATGTGTTTCTTTTCACCTTTGTCCTACTCAGCAAATAACTTGTTTGTATGTGTGCTTTGTTTGAATGTCCTTAATATCTGCAAAGGGGAAGGATAACTTGTTCCTTTGTATGCTGTTGATTTTTATCCATTCCTTTTCTCTTGCCTTGGGCTAGCAAATGGAACCTCCAGCAGCCAGCTCTCTACCCCCAAGTCTAAGCAGTCTCCCATCTCTACACCTACCAGTCCTGGCAGCCTGCGGAAGCACAAGGTATTATGTCTCTTATACCTTACTAAACCCCTTTACACTTGGACTTTTTTGATTGGATTAGTTATGGTTTTCTCTTCCATCAGCTTCAATAGCACATCAAGGCTAGAATTTCTTTTCATCTGGTCCATTAGTGTGAAGCCCTGGGAATCACAGCAGGGGTCTAGCTTCCATTCACTTTTATGTATTCCTCTGATACCTGGTTTATTTAATACTGATTACATTTACCCAAAAGGTAGAGGTACAGAGGTCCCAACTATGCATTCTGAGCTAATGGTGTCACCAAATAACTGACTCAGGGGATGGGTTGAGCACTTGGCTGTCCAATTCAGAGACATAGTGAAGAGTGCCTTAAAGGCAATTTATGTCTCATAGGCACCAGTTAATAGAAGTGACATAAATATAGCACTCAAAGAAATTTAGCACTGATTTAATTCCTTTAGATTTGCTGGACATCAAACTATGAACAGATCCTAGTTTCACTATGTATTTGCAGACAGATTATGATGCAGCATTGGAAGAGAGGGCGCTTGTATACTGCACTGGTCCTAGGCATCATGTGCACTTCTAAGTCATCTCAAATAAATATACCATTAAGATAAAGAAGTGTATAGATTATCTAGCTCCACTTCTAAAATAGATTCATATCCAGAAATCTCCCCTGTATAGAAAATATGGAGTGGTTACTGCCTTATACCTCGTGTAAATGTGGTTTCTGCCCTGATTACCACATTCTATAGCTGTGTTCCCTATGATTCTTTTGTATTTTGCCTGTTCACAAGACTCAGTGTGAAATGAGAAAAGGCAAAATTAACCAATGTGGCCAACTGCATCACAGAACCATAGATGGTCAAAGCTGGAGATATTAGATGGAATTAAACTAGTTTCATTTGATTCTGTCTGTGATCTTGTGAGGTTAATATTTTATAGAAAAGGAAATTACAACCTAACAAGCTTAAGCTACTTAGTGCGGTAACATAACTAGGTAGTAGCAGACAGAGGACTGGTACCCAGATTATTTCCAGTAGTATGGCTGGAGTCAGTTTGTACAAGGTCATGAGATCTAACTGTACATTGCTTCCCAACTCTGTGTTCAGTGACATTGTGTTGGTAACTAGAACATAGCTGTTGTAGGGAGATTTACACTATGGAAATCAGCAAGGACTATAAATCAAGTTTGTTTTGTTTCTACATAAAGTCAGTGGTTAGCCCTAACCGGTTTGGCTCAGTGGCTAGAGCATCAGCCTGCGGACTGAAAAGTCCCAGGTTCGATTCCGGTCAAGGGCATGTACCTTGGCTGCGGGCACATCCCCAGTGGGAGGTGTGCGGGAGGCAGCTGATTGGTGTTTCTCTCTTATCAGTGTTTCTAACTCTCTATCCTTCTCCCTTCCTCTCCATAAAAAATCAATAAAATATATATTTTTAAAAGTCAGTGGTTAAAGTTTTAACAGTACACCACTACCTGACATCCATTTTCATTTCCTTTTCTCTGCATTTAGGTTTTAATTTCCTGGTTAATCTGACCATTACCTGCTCCATCATTCCTTATGTCTTTTGCTTTCCTTGAGTGACCTTTTTAATCTATGATATTGACCCTGACCTGAACCTTCTAATTGTCCTGTTGAGCTGTTTGGTTTCCCCAAAGGAGGATATGGATGAACTGTTTATGTAGCCAACATTACCCAGATATTGTGAGATGAATGAAAATTACTTTTGCAGTGAGCTTTCAGTTATTCTTTTGAGCATCAAAGTTTGTTAATGTGGACATTCCAAGATGGGAGTAGCCTAATCCTACTTTTCCACTCTCCACACAGAACCTCCTATATGCTACATTACTTATTACTGTGTGTTTGCCTTCAGAATTTCTGCCCTTACGTTTTCCCTGAGAAGTGTGACCTACCTCAGCACCTTATATTAGTAACTACCCCAAATATCTGCGAGAAACATGGGAATATATTTGGTCTGCACTTGTGAGTCATTCAGCTTTTCATTTGACACGTTCAGTTCATTTAGGCGGAAGATCTAGTATTATTATTATTCATAAGCCCATTGAAGTGAGTGATGGCATTGTTAAACCATTTCTCCTTGTTGGGTTTGCAGGCTTGCTTATCTATCTATCTATCTATCTATCTATCTATCTATCTATCTATCTATCTATCTATTTGTTTAGCAGGCAATTCTATATCTAATTTAACCACTGAAGAACTAGAACAGCTGAAACTGGTTTGGCTCAGTGGATAGAGCATTGGCCTGTGGACTGAAAGGTCCCAGGTTCGATTCTGGTGAAGGACATGTACCTTGGCTGCAGGCACATCCCCAGTGAGGGGTGTGCAAGAGGCAGCTGATCGATGTTTCTCTCTCATTCATGTTTCTGACTTTCTATCCCTCCCCCTTCCTCTCTGTAAAAAAATCAATAAATATATATATTTTTAAAAAGAACTAGAACAAGCTATAGGTGGCAACATTGTCAGACCTTAACTGTTTTCTTAACTGTGGAATATTCAGTGTGTCATTGTATTTTTAAAAAAACAATTTTAATAACAGTTAAGCAAACCAACATTTGTACTGAATTATATAATTTTAGAGCAATCTTTTAAAAATTATATTTTGGTTTAATTCTAAGTCATTTTAAGCTTTTCACTTTGATCGCATTTCATACTTACAGAAGTTGCAAAATAATAATAAAAAAACTTCTGTATAGTCTTTACACAGATTGACCAGTTGTTTCTCTCTCTCTCTCTCTCTCTCTCTCTCTCTCTCTCTCTCTCTCTCTCTACACACACACACACACTTTACTAATTTTTAGCTATCAAAATCAGGAAATTTGCTCTAGTGTGATACTATCATCTACAGTCCATATTATATTTTATCAAGTGCCCTAGTAACATTCTTTTTCTGGCCAGGATTTAATCCAGATAACACAGTGTCTTTATTTGCTATGTCTCTTTAGTATTCTTTAATCTAGTACTGTTCTTGAATCTTTTTTGAATCTTTTAGGACACTGTATTGTACAAATGGAGAGTACAGGACCGTAATGTAGTGGAATGTTTTTTTTTTAATTTAGGTTTGTCTATTGATTTGTTGTTATTAAATTCAGATTATGCACTTGAAGCAGAAGCATCATAGAAGTGATTCTGTGCCTCTCTTAGTGTATCCTATCAGGAAGCTATGATGGGAAGTGAATTGGCTTTCCTAAATAAGTTAAAAGTATCTTGTGACCTTGGTTCATCCCCCCTGGGGCTTCAGTCTCAATTTATTGCTCCTCCTTTCACACAGCTACCTAAACCTTAGCACCATTAAGGTCTTTGGGCAGAGGACCTAAGCCGATCTCATCTGAATTTCCATTCAAGTGGACCTGAAAGGTCTGAATCATGGTAGAAACAGGAAGCAGGTGGCTAAGACCATGACTTTCCTCCTGCGCAACTGGAAAGAAACTTGAAGTCTCAGCATCCCTTTGGTAACTTTTGATGGCCATGGCAGGGCCCAAAGCTGTAATCAGCCTCTTGGCTTCCCCTCTTAAGCAGCTCATGGAGAATCCTCTTTAATGCAGCTGTGATGGGGTTAGCCAAAGTCCACATACTCAAGTGCTACAATATGGACACAAACTAAATCCTTGTATAGTTAATGAGAACAACATTTTGCATTTCTATACTGCTTTATCTTTTTGCATAGCCATTTTCTCACTTACCTTTGTAATAACCCTGTGAAAAAGATAGGGCAGGTAGCATTTCCATTTCATAGGTGAGAAAAAGGAAGGGCTTGAGTTAAAGACAGCTCTAGCATGATTCAACAATTGGGAAAAAGTAACATATTAAAGATGTACAAAAAGCTTAGAAACATAGGGAACATTTTTCATTTATTTTTATATTTGTTCCAGATTAGTGATTGTACTCTTGGCTTTAAATTTGGAGGCATTTTGCTTGCAAAATTGTCTGGAGATTGGAGGAAAATGTATTTGACATATTATCTAACTAATATTACTTAAATGTAACTAATATTAAAATGTAGCTAATATTACTTATATATACATTTTATTCTATGTTTCCAGACTTTTTTTTGTCATCCTGTAAGTGCTTGGAGAGATAGTTGGATGAATAAAGCAGGATCCTGACCCTTAAATCACAGACATGACTCTAAGTGGATTTTGGTAGTATAATCAAGAGGGAACAAAAGGACTACAGGAGCACAAAAGAAGATGGGAGACAAGGAAAGCTTTACAGACGAGGTGACATTTAAGTTGGCCCTTGAAGCCTGCCTGGGTAGGCTTTTGATAACTGGTGTAGAGAACAGGGAGTTTCAGCTTTAAAAAAATTTACATGTGGAAGTTAATGAACAAACTGAACTACCAAGCAAAATAGAGACAGACTCATATATGGAGAGCAGGCAGCCAAGGGGAAGAGGGGGAGGGTAAATTGAGTAAAAAATAAAAAAGAGAACTCAAGGACAGCAGTGTGGTGATTGAAGCGGGGAGGTGGGGGGGTGGAAGAGGACAGAGAGGGGAAAATGGTTTTGGGGGAAAAAAATCAGCAAAAACAAAGCCAAACCATAAGAAAAATGAAGAGCACATTTGGGGAAAAGCAAACTCAAACTAGAAGCCAGGTTTCTCAAAACTCCTCTCTGACTTTCCTTGGACTATAAGCTTATTGGACCAGAGACCAAGATTTTGTTTCCTCTAATGCAAAAATATCGCCAGCACAGCTGTATTTGTTACAAACATTTTGTTCTGTAGTGCTCCAAGGGACTAAGCAAATTAATTTCAGGTGCAAATTATGTGTATTGTTAAGCAATATGTGTATTTCTGTATTTTTACATATCAATCAATAAAAACAGAATGTTGAGATAATACTTTTTTTCTGAACATTGTTTTACCCATACAAGGAAATATATTTTGAATATTAAATAAATTGATGGAGGACAGACGTTCACACTTAGGCCTAGTCATATGGATTCTTTCCATAGCCTGTATCTAACTGTACCCATTCCAAGCAGAGCAGCTGCTAGTGGAGTCTCCTCAAGTTTCTACCCTAAGGCCTGTTCCCCTGTCCTCTGAGATAAGAGTCTGGAACAGCCTTCCTATAATTATTTCCATTAGTCAACCAACTACATTGAAGGATCTGTTACATGAACAATTAAGAACAGGGGTGAATGCTGAAGCCCAGTGGTTCAGAGTGGTGGGACTCAATGATGGTGGTTTCCATAATGAAAAGGCCCTTTTGTACTGCTTAGAAAATGTCCAGGGAGTTTACTAACTTTGGAGTGTCTAATTTTTTTTGCTTTGGCATAAAGAAAAAAATGCAATGATCTGAATTACAATTTATAGATTTTTATAACTAGAAGGAACCCTAAAGATATTATAGTCTGTGTATTCCATGACTCTTAGATATAAGAACAAAGGCTCTGAGGGGTAAGTTCAAAGGCAAAGCTAGGCCTAGAACTTAGGTCTCCTGATTCTTAATCCTGAGCTCCTTCTACTACAGTGGACTTGCATTCTGTGTAAATTTAACTTGTGGAATTCATCAATAGTCACAATGTAGTCATTAAAAAAAACTACTACAAAACTGTCTCATATTTGTCCACGTAATTACATGCTGATTATTACTATACTAGAGGACCAGTGCACAAAATTCATGCATGGGAAGGGGATATCCTCAGCTCAGCCTGCACTCTCTCCAATCTAGGGCCCCTCAGGACCTCTGGCTCCTAACCGCTCATCTGCCTGCCAGCCTGATCCCCCTAACTGCTCTCCCCTGCTGGCCTGGTCCCCCTAACTGCTCTTTCCTGCCTGCCTGATCACCTCTAACCTCGTTTGCTTTGGCCCTGCCAACATGGATTTGTCAGGAAGGATGTCCAGAGGGACATCCAGAAGGTTGTCCAGAAGAAGTTCAATCTAATTAGCACATTACCCTCTTATTAGTATAGATGCCACCTTGTCTTAAAAATGTAGGTTGTTCCCAGGTTTTCCTACCATGGAAGGGGAGCCCGCAGTAGCATCCTGGGTTCTGACCAGGCTCATGCGCTTGTACTTTTTCTCAGCAGATGTGATTCCTAGAAGACTCTTGGATGTACCTTGAACATTTCTATCGAATTTGCCACATCATTCTCCAAAAATGTTGAACCACTTTAAACTCCCACCAGCAGCCAAAGTGTGCTCTCTGTCCAACTTTGATGCCAATATCATTGATTTCTCCCTAGAATCCCTCCCCTCCCCCATTACCCAAGACTTCTTGGTACTTGAGCCAACCTCATTGTTCAGCTGGGGACTTGATTTCCTGAAATATAATTATGGAGGAGGAAAAATAGTTTTCCTCTACCTTTCTGAGTTCTTAGTGGAGGCCCTTGTAATGAAAGACATATCACCAAGAGAAAAATAAAAGTTCATTCAAATGTGTACCTCGTGTATATGTGGGAGATCCCAGGGAAAAATGAGTAACTCCCCAAGGTGGCTTATAATGCAGATTTAAATACCTTCTTCCCAGGGAAAGGGGGCAGGAGATGTTGGGCCTCTTAAAGGAGAGTCAATGATTTTTAATAAAGATGAATGGGGGTGGGGAGAAATAGTTTGTAACAAAGTTTGGATGTTATGTCAACTTGTACTCTCCTCTACTGTGACAGGACTCAGTCTTCTCTGCCTGATGACACTTCTCCCATCAAGGGGACCTATGACATTCAGGCTCCTTTAGAGGGCTCCAATTTTAGGCAGATCAGGAGACTTCAGTGAAATCCTCTCTGTGCATTTGCTGTTTTTCATGCATCTTCAGCTCAAGATCATCAATATAACAACAAAGCATATGTTGGGGTAGCATGTTCTCTGACCTTCAGAATAAACCCAACAAAAGCTTGTTTCCTCTCTTAGATGATTTGCCACAGTCGCATTATTCCCTGGAGATGATATTCTGACCAGACCTTTCTGGGAATGATCATAACATACTCTGTGTTTGTAGAAAGGTGTGGGCCACATGACTAAATAATCCAGGGGCAGTTTTCTCATCTTGTGGAAAGGGAGATAAAGTTAAGATAGTTATCTCCCTTTACACAGGTTTCTTGTGGGTTTGTGTCTCCACTACTCCCTCTACGCCCCCAGCAGCCACAGCGCCTCTGCCTCAGGCCTTGGAGCTGCTGGGTGCCAGGCCTGTGAGTTTTTGTCTCCAATCCACATAACCCCTCCCCGCCCCAGGTCCGAGGTGGCGGGGCTTGGGGTTGCTGGATGCCGGCCTCCCTATGGGTTTGTGTCACCAATCCAGCCCCCATAGCCCCAGCTCCATGGCTTGGGGTTGCAGGGTGCTGGCCTCCCTGCTGGTTTGTGTCTCCAATCCGGCTCCCCACAGCCCCAACTGCTGAGACACAAACCCACAGGGAGGCTGGCACCCAGCAGCCCCAGTGCCGCCATGGTGGGGCTTGGGGCTGCTGGGTGCCAGCTTCCCTGTGGGTTTGTGTCTCCCATCCTCCTGGTAGCCCCAGGTCACCTGGCTACTATGGGCCTTGCCATCTTGGTTGGGTTAATTTGCCTACTCACTCCCATTGGCTGGTAGTGGAGGTGTGGTTAATTTGCATGTTTCTCTTTTATTAGATGGGATGCATTATACATTACATATTGCTGTATAGGGTTTCATACTCAAGAATCACATAAATAGTATTTAGTTGTCAGTGTGAGATTTTCAAAGGTACTATTTTTAAAATAAGAGCTTATTGAGATATAATTCACATACTATAAGTTACATCTTTTAAAATTGTACAATTTAATGTTTTTTAGTAAATACCACAGTTGTGCAGAAATATGTTAATCACCCACAAAAGAAGCACTATGCCCATAAGTAGTCACAGTCTTTTCTCCTCTACCCATGCCCTGAATGCCACTAATCTACTCATCTCTGTTTTCTATGAGCTAGCATATACTGAACATCTCATATAAATTTTTTTCTGGGTACTGCTTTAGTTGGATCTCATAACTTTTGCTATATTATTTATTTCATTTTTATTTATTGAATATTTTGTAATTTCCCTTATAATTTCTCCTTTAACTCATTAGCTATTTAGCAATGTGTTGTTTAATTTTCACATATTTGTGAATTCTCCAAATATCTTTGTTTTGCTTTCTAATTTATTTCTATTGTAGTCAACACATTTTACATGATTTTAGTACTTTTATATTTATTAAGGCTTGTTTTATGACCTAACATATAATCTATACTGCAGAATGTTCTATGAACACTTGAGGAGAATGTGTATTCTATGGTTGTTGGATGGAATATTCTAGCGATGTATAATTGTTTGTAGTGTTGAAGTCTCTTTTCTTGTTGGTTTTCTATCTATTTATTCTATCCATTATTGAAGGTCTGGGGTATTGAAGTCTTCAACTATTATAATTGAAATAGAAGCCCGGTGCACAAAATTTATGCATGGGGTGGCAGGGGATGTCCCTCAGCCCAGCCTGCACCCTCTCCAATCTGGGACCCCTCGAGGGATATCCAACTGCCTGGTAGGATTGGGCCTAAACAGGCAGTAGGACATCCTTCTCACAATCCAGGACTGCTGGCTCCAAACTGCTCACCTGCCTGTCAGCCTGATCACCCCCTAATCACTATACTGCCAGCCTAATTGATGTCTAACTATTCCCCTGCCAGCCAGTTTGCCCTGAAGTTCCCTTCTCTGCCAGCCTGGTAACCCCTAACTGCCCTCTCCTGCAGGCTTGATAGCCCCAAATTGCCCTCCCTTGCAGGCCTGATCCCTCCCAACTGCCTTCCCTTGCTGCCCTGATCGCCCACAACTGCCTTGCCTTGCAGGCCTGGAACCTCCCAATAGCCTTCCCCTGCTGGCCATCTTGTGGTGGCCATCTTATGTCCACATGGGGGCAGGATCTTTGACCACAATGGGGGTAGCCCTCTTGTGTGTTGGATTGATGGTCAATCTGCAAATTACTTTCTTATTAGATAGGATAGAGGCCTAGTGCATGGGTGAGGGCCAACTGGTTTGCCCTGAAGAGTGTCCCAGATCAGGGTGGGAATTCCTTGGAGTGAGGGGCGGCCTGGGCAAGGGGCCTGTTGTGGTTTGCAGGCCAGCTACACCCCCCAGTGACCCAAGTGGAGGCCCTGGGATCTGGGATTAATTTATGTTCTACAATTGAAACTTTGTAGCCTGGTGTGGATCCAAGCCTTCTGCTCGCTCCATGGCAACAGCCATTTCTGTTTGGGTTTATTTTAATTCTATAATTGAAACTTTGTAGCCTAGAGTGTAGGCCTAGGCACTAGGGCTGCAAAAGGCTGGCTTCCTCCATCACCCAGGCAACTGTTGCCTCTGCTCTCTTCAGCTCCATGGCTGCCGCCATTTCTACTGGGATATATCTTCTGTAATTGAAACTTTGTAGCATTGAGTGGAGGCCTAGGCTGGCAACAGAGGGCAAAAAGCTTGGCTTCCTCCATTGCCGGGGAAACCCAAGCCTCCCTCCTGCTCTCAGTGACCACAGCCATCTTGGTTAGGGTTTATTTGCATAATTTGCTCCTGATTGGCTGGTGGGCAAGGCTGTGGGCATGGCTTGATCATAGGTATAGTCAATTTGTATATTGCTCTTTTATTAGATGAGATTTTTTACTTCTCCCTTCAATTCATTCATTTTTTTCCTTCTTGTATTTGGGTGTTCTTCTGTTAAAGTATATATAAGCAAGGGTATGTCAAAAATGTATACATACTTTAATAGTGCAGAGCTCAATTGATGTTTCTTTTCAGATTTAACCCATTAGATTTAATAATGGTATTAAAAGTATGTATATTTTTTTGGACAAACTCTATTTACAATTATGTTTTGGGATGTAGTGACCCTTTTATCATTATAAAATGTCCTTATTTGTCTCTAGTAATAATTTTTGTCTTAAAGTCTATTTTTTTCTGATATTAGTATAGCCACTCCAGCTCCCTTTTGTTTCCTAACTGCATGGTATGTCTTTTCCCATTTTTTAACTTTCAACCTATTTGTCTCTCTGAATCTAAGTTGTGTCTCTTTCAAACAACATAGAACTGGATCATGTGGGTTTTTTTTGTATGTGTGTTGTTTTCTTAAAATATATTTTTATTGATTTCAGAGAGGAGGGGAGAGAATTATTTATTGGTTGCCTCTTGCATGCCCCAAACTGGGGATCAAGTCTGTAACCTGGGCATGTGCCCTGACCTGGAATCGAACCCAGGACACCTTCAGTCCACAGGTCAACACTCTATCTACTGAGCCAAACTAGCTAGGGTAGATCATGGTTTCTTTTCCCCTTCAATCCATTCTGCTGATCTCTGCCTTTTCATTTGCGTGTTTAATCTATATTTAGTGCAGTTATTAAAAAGGTGGGAATTGTGTATTCCTTTTTGCTATTTTATATTTGTCTTTTATCTTTTTTGTTCCTTTATCCCTTTATTTCTGCCCTTTTGTGTTAGATAAATATATTTACAGTGTACCCTTTTAATTCTCCTTTTTGTATTTTTAGTAATTTTATTTTGTGTTATTTTCTTAGTGTTTGCCCTGGGGATTACAATCAACATCTTAATACAATCTACTTTGAATTAATATCAACTTAATTTCAAGTGTATATAAATTTTTTGCTATAGTATACCACTGTTCTTTTTGCCTTCTCTTTATGCTCTTATTGACATACAGATTACATCATTATATATAACTAGAGGCCCAGTGCGTGGAATTTGTGCAAGGCTAGTCCTTCTCAGCCCAGTCAGCTGTGGCCCTCACAGCCCCAGTTGCCTCAGCCTTTGCAGCTCCTTGGCCCTCTTTATTAGCTTTATATAAGATAATTCCACCAACACATTATTATAATTGCCATTTTATGCAGTTGTCTTTTCAATTAGATTACAGATAGTAAAAATAAATTTTTACTATCTGTTGTATTTATCTTTTTTAAGTTTTCCTTTTTATTGTATGTAACTATATACTATGGTTAAATGCCAATTAGATTTTGTAAAATTTCTTTATTTATTAAGGTATTACATGTGTCCTTATCTCCACATTGCTCCCCCACTCCCCTACTCATGTCCTCACCCCCTGTTGTCTGTGTCCATTTGTTAGGCCTATATGCATGCATACAAGTCCTTTCGTTGATCTCTTCCCCTTACCCCTATCCTCCCCTACTTTCCCTCTGAGGTTCAACAGTCTGATCGATGCTTCTCTGTCTTTGGATCTGGTTTTGTTCATCAGTTTATGTTGTTCATTATATTCCATAAATGAGTGAGATCATATGGTATTTATCTTTCTCTGACTGGCTTATTTCACTTAGCATAATGCTCTCTAGTTCCATCCATGCTGTTGTAAATGGTAAGAATTCCTTCTTTTTTAACACAACATAATATTCCACTGTGTATATGTACCACCATTTTCTTATCCATTCACCTGCTGATGAGCATTTATGCTGCTTCCAAATCTCAGCTATGGTGAATTGTGCTGCTATGAACATAGGGGTGCATATATCCTTTCTGACTGGTGTTTCTAGTTTCTTGGGATATATTCCTAGAAGTGGGATCACTGGGTCAAATGGGAGTTCCATTTTAGTTTTTTGAGGAAACTCCATACAGTTCTCCACAATAGTTACACCAGTCTGCATTCCCACCAGCAGTGCACCACACCATCACCACCACTTGTCATTTGTTGATTCTGACAGGTGTGAGATGGTACCGCATTGTCATTTTGATTTGCATCTCTCAGATAATTAGTGACTTTAAGCATGTTTTCATAGGTCTCTTGGCCTTCCTTCTGTCTTCTTTCAAAAAGTATCTATTTAGGTCCATAGCCTATTTTTTTAATTGGGTTGTTTATCTTCCTTTTGTTAAGTTGTATGAATTCCCTGTAAATATTGGAGATTAAACCCTTATTGGTGATAACATTGGCAAATATGTTCTCCCATGCAGCAGGTTTCCTTGTTGTTTTGTTGATGGTTTCTTTTGCTGTGCAAAAGCTTTTTATTTTGATGTAGTCCCATTTGTTTGTTTTCTTTTTAGATTCCATTGCCCTAGGAGCCCTATCAGTGAAGAAATTGCTTTGGCCTATGTCTGAGATTTTGCTGCCTTTGGATTCCTCTAGTATTTTTATGGTTTCCTGTCTTATGTTTTCTTTATTTCTTATGTGGATTTAGATTACTGTCTTGTTCTCCTTTCATTTCTCCCTGAAGGATTCTCTATAGTATATCTTGTAGGACATGTTTGCTAGTAACAAATAATCTGTCTTTATTTATCTGAGAACTGTCTTGATTTATCCTTCATTCTTGAAGGATAATTTTGCTGGATTTTCTTGAATACTTTGACCCAATAGTCTCCCAGCCTTTGCTGAAGGCTCTCAGGTTGTGAACTGGGTCATAATTTCAATACTCTGTCAGGCAGTTTAACACTTTGTCTTAATCTTCAATTCCTGCTTGCACAGGGCCTCAAGGACATACAGAGGTGAGAGGTTAAAGGCTTTTCAGGTCTTTTCTGAAAATACACACAGTCCTGTTCATGTTCTGGCTTTAGAGATTACTGGGAATATGTTGGTACCTTTCGAAGTTCCCTATGGACATTAATTCTTCATCTTTTCCTTTAAGGTTTTAAGCAGCTTCATTTATCCCATATATTTCCCCCACCCAAGGTGGCTATGATTTTAAGTAATTGCAGCTGATTAATACTCCCCGAAAAGGCTGTTCACAGGGAGTGTGCTCTGAATTAGGTCAAATTAAAAAAAAAAGAAGCCCCACAAGTGCAGTTTTCAGACAGGTTAAAAAGTGACAATTCTCAAGGACTAAGGCAGTGGTCGGCGAACTGTGGCTCACGAGCCCCTTTGCTGCTCTGTTGACTAATGAGTTTGCTGACCACTGGACTAGGGTATTTTGGGAGAGCTCCAAACTCATTCTGCATTGTCCAGTGGCTGCTAGAGTGTAGTTTCTTTTAAAAAATAATGTAGTGGTGATGCTATTTGTTTTCAAAGCTACTCTGCATCTGGAGAAAGAGAGAATGAAATAAGATGAGTTAAAAAGCACATTAGTCTTGGTATTCTCACTGAGATTGACCAATTTTTCTTTAATGAACACTTATTGGATTGTTGCAAACCTTTGCTTAATTTCTAGAGTTTTGAAAGAATTGATTTTGACAATTATCTTAGTGTTACTACATTTATGTAAAATCAGGTTTTCAGAATCTTCACCATTCTAGAAGTCTAGAGCTCAAAGATACCTTTGATTATGTTCAATATTCACTATATTCAAGTACTGAAGAACTAAATCTCTTCAGAGATGCAGCTCCATTCTTTGCCACTTCAATTCTATTTTGTAAGTTATATTGCACTGTGTTATTTATTCAGCCTTGTACCCCTTACCTATTTATCACTTTTCTAAAAAATCTTATTTGGTAGTTTAAAACAAAACAAGGTTTTCAAATCCTACCTATGGCTTGGTTGTTTTTGGATAAATTCCCGATGTAAAAATAATATTTCTTACATCTTTAAAGGGTTATAAATGAAACAAACCCAAACAAACAAGACTGTGTGGCAGACAGCACATATGGCCAGCAAAGAGAGCTTAAAATATTTACTATATAGTTATGTACAGAAAATGTCTGCAAACCCTTGAGTTACAGTGAAGGGATGGTGGGGTGGTGAGAGTTGAATCTGTTCACAGTAGTTGCCTTTGTTGTGTTTTTAAATTATTTAATATTCCTTTGAGAGTTCTAAATAATAGCCACAGAATTGGAAGAGACATTACAGATTGTCTATTCCAAAGTCTGCATTTTCTTGATGAAGAAACCAATATTAAAAAGACTTCTTCAATGCCATAGTACTAATTATCCAGAATTAAAACTTAATGTTTCTTAATATACTTTTCTTCTCTTTCCATTCTATGATGCCTAAAACTTTTCCTGCCCCTCTTTCCCACAAAAAACCCCCACAAACATTTTAATGTTAGATAAATAAGTCAATCTCCTTCACATTCTTGTTCCTCTTTCCCCTCATCACCTTTTCTTCTACCCCAAAGAGAAACTATACTTTCCAGTTTTCTATGTCTCCATTTTAACAAAGTAGTTCTATTAAATATCCACAGAATTGTCCCTAAACTTTTTCTATTTCCCATTAGTATCTTGCTGATAACATGAATGAAAACAATGGTGTTCAAATTGTGTTTCATTTGGAGGTAGGAGAGATCCTGCCTCCCCAATGTCTGGTTCAACTAGAACAACTACACTTTTATTTTATTTTTTTGATTTGAGATCCAAGCAAATTTCAAATGAATAGAGGATTTAAAGACAGAAGAGAGAGAAATGGAGAGAGACATGAAAAACACTGATTTCGACCAATGGGTGAAGTAAATCTAAGAGGAATCACAAGGATCTCTAAACTGACTTCTGGAGATAATGGAAAAAAAACAATGCCATTCCATTCCACCCTCTCCTAAAGACAATAAATAAGGCTTGGAACAGTATTGGAGTCATGAATCCTAATAGCTAGAAATGGAAGTATCTGAAAATATGTAGATGGGATACATTTTTTGGGCTAAGTATTTGTTCAGGCAGTTTTCTCAGAGACTGAAATAAACTTACATACCCAAAGTAATAAAAAAAAATAATATGCAAATTGACCATGCCTCCAATCAAGCCATACCCACAGCCATGCCCTCCAGCCAATCAGGAGCAAATTATGCAAATAAATACCAACTAAAATGGCTGCCACCACTGAGAGCAGGAAGGAGGCTTGAGTTTCCCCGGCAATAGAGGAAGCCAAGCTTTCCGCCTGTCTTTGCTGGCCTAGGCCTCCACTCAATGCTACAAAGTTTCAATTATAAAAGATACGTAATCCAAAAAGAAATGGCAGCAGCCATGGAGCTGGAAACAGCAGAGGCTAGGGTTGCCCGGGTGATGGAGGAAGCCAAGCTTCTGTAGGCCTGGCCTGCCTAGGCCTCCACTCTAGGCTACAAAGTTTTAATTATTGAAGGTAAATGTCCCAACAGAAATGGCTGCTGCCAGGGAGCGAGCTCTGCTCCAGGCTATAAAGTTTCAAATGTAAAACATAAATTAATCCCAGATCCCAGGGCCTCCACTTGGGTCACTGGGGGGTGTGGCCAGCCTGTAAACCACCACAGGCCCCTTTCCCAGACTTCCCCACACCCCAAGGGAACCCTCACCCTGATCTCGGACACTCTTCAGGGCAAACCAGCTGGCCCCCACCCATGTACCAGGCCTCTATCCTATCTAATAAAAGAGTAATACACAGATTGACCATCACTCCAACACACAAGAGGACTGCCCCCATGTGGACATAAGATGGCCACCACAAGATGGCCAGCAGGGGTGGGCAGTTGTGGGCGATCAGGTCAGCAGGGGAGGGCAGTTGTGAGGGACCAGGCCTGCAAGGGAGGGCAGTTGGGGACAATCAAGCCTGCAGGGGAGGGCAGTTAGGGGTGACCAGGCCGGCAGAGAAGGGAAGTTGGGGGCAAACAGGCTGGCAGGGTAGCTGTTAGACATCAATTAGTCTGGCAGGGTAGTGGTTAGGGGGTGATCAGGCTGGTAGGCAAAGCAGTTAGGGGCGATCAGGGAGGTAGGCAGGTGAGCAGTTTGGAGCCAGCAGTCCTGGATTGTGAGAAGGATGTCCAACTGCCTGTTTAGGCCCAATCCCATGGTATCGGGCCTAAACGGGCAGTTGGATATCCCTCGAGGGGTCCCAGATTGGAGAGGGTGCAGGCTGGGCTGAGGGTCATCCCTTGCCTTCCATGCACGAATTTTGTGCACTGGGCCTCTAGTACTAGTATATTCACAAATGATTTTTTACAAAGTTGCAAAAGCCAGTGAATGGAGTAAAGGTAACCTTTTTAAAAATTGGTGCTGGAGCAATTGTATATCTATAGGCCAAAAAATACCCCTAATAAAATTCACATTTCATGTAAAAAATTAATTAAAACATTTATTTTAGATGTTAATGTAAAACATTTAGAAAGGAAACAGTAGAAAAATCTGATCATCTGCTAAGCAAATAATTCTAAGCTTGGCAACAAAAAGCACATTCTAAAAGAAAAAAATTGATACATTGCACCTTATCAAAACTAAAAATTTTGCCAATAGTATGAAAACACAAACTACAGCCTGGGAGAAAAATATTAGCAAGACACATATTTAGCCTAAGACATATATAGAATATAAAAATGACTGTTAAAACTCAATGTTAAGAAAAAACCCAATTAAAATATGATCAACAGACATGAAGAAACATTTCATTGAGGAGGAATTACAGATGTGAAATATGTACATGAAAATATATTTAATAGCATTCGCCATCAGGGAAATTAAAACCCAATGATATATCAATACAAACCCAAAAAATGGTTAAAATAAAAATTAATGAAAACACAAAATACTGGTGAGGATGTGGATAAACTGAATCACATACTTTTCTGGTAAGAATGTAAATGATATAGCCATTCTGGAAAACAATATTGTAGTCCTTACAAAACTAAACATGCAGTTGCCATACTATTTAGCAATCGTACCCTTGACTTTATCCAGATAAATAAAAACATATATTCATACAAAAATCTAGTGTGGGGGTATTTATAGCAGTTTTATTTGTAATAGCTCAAAGCTGGAATCATCCCACATGCATCTAATGAATGAATGGCTACATACTGTATGGTCCACTTATATAACATTCAGAATTTTAGTTGGGAAACAGATTATTGGTTACTGGGGCTTTGGGATGCAAGAGGAGTGCATGTTGATATAAAATTGTAGCACAAGAGAACCTGAAATACAGTTTGTATCTTGATTGTGGTGGAGGTCACACAACTATACACAAATGGTAAAATAGAATGGGAACACACACACACACACACACACACACACACACACACGCACACAAGTAAATGGAAACCTACAAGGTGTTACCATTGAGGAAACTGAGTGAAGAATAGAGAATACATTGGTACAAAGCTACCTTCCTGTACTTCAACTTTCTATAAATCTCTAATTATTTTAAAATAATATTAGAGAAAATATTAATCAAAAACAAAGCAGCCATATAATCTTTTCCATTTTGGAGCCCAAGTTGTTAAGAAAAAGAGAATTAACTTTTCCTCTTATTTTCTTATAGGACCTGTACCTGCCTCTGTCTTTGGATGACTCAGACTCACTTGGTGATTCTATGTGAAGGAGGAGAGCGTGTTCAGAGTCCAGAGTACAAATCCAAGATTACTGTTACAATAGGGTACTTCTGATCAAGTGTCCAACAGGGCTATTGGTGCTTTCATGTTTTTATTTTTGTTGTTGTTGTTATTTTTAAAAACACACCGTACTATGTTGGGTTTAATTTTTTTGTGATTTCTCCTCTGGGCCACTGATCTATAGTTACCAATTATAAGAGATAGATTGATAACCATCATTTGGGGTAACTTTCCAGGGATTCAAAATGTGCTAGTCCATGACCTTTATATTGAATACTTATGCACCTGCATTATTTTATTCTGGTCACTTTGCTTATACATGACAGTTTTTCTTTCATAGAGGGATGTTTACATGCATAGCACTTAAAATGTGTGTGTGTGTGTGAAAAAAAATCATTGGCAAATCCAAGAGTGACAAACACAAAATCACTAATACCCCTTGTCTCTTAATCTCAAGAATGCTATAAAATCCTGGGAGGATTGCAAGACAGCTCCCCAGTCTTGTTCTTTACTCCTATTAACACCTTGTTTGTTGTCTAACAAAAGTTCTGGCTGTCAATGGGGAGAAACACCAGCAACTTATAATTCTGGCACCAGACACTTAAGACTATGACGCATGAGTGGCTAAAACAGACTAGGCAGAATTGGAGACACTATAGACATCTAAGTAGAGTTTATAAAGCGCAGTGAATTTTTTTGTCAATTGCTTCACTGGGGCAATTTAGAATCAATAAGCAATTAATTAGAGTTGGGGTGAGGGATTTCATATACCTGATTCCTCTAAGAGGCTGTCTAACATAGCAAGTTATTACACAAACTGAATGGTATCCATCTATCTCTGTTCTATTGAATGCCTTGTAAACAGCTAAAACTGAAAAAAACTGTGAGAATTTGTTTTCAGGTCTGACACCTTTTGGTCGCTTTTTATAGCAAGAAACCACTATCCTTTTTATAAAACCTCATGTCTATATTTCAGGAGCAAACTCTTCAGGCTCCTTTTTTTATAAACTGGTGATTTTTCTTTTGTCTAAAAAACACATGCAGAAAATTTACCAAAAAAATAAACGCAGAGCAACGTAGTTTAGGAATTATGCTGTTACTGGAAAACAGAAACCTCCAGGAGAAAACAAAATAAATATCAGAGGCCAATTCAATAGAATCAGTCTTTTGACAACTTTTAAATAGTTATGCTTACATTAATAACTTCAATGTGGACCAGACATTCTAATTATATTTTAAACAAAATGTTATGGCATATTTTAAGCAACTCTTTTTATCTATTTCCCTAATGTTTCATACTGAACACATAGAAAACTTTCTTTTGTCTTTAACATTAGAAAGGATTTTGCTTTGCTAAGGACTGAATATTTGAAATTATTTTTAGTCTTTGCAGTACAGATTATAACACTGCTTTCTGTCTGTAATCGTAGCCCATAATGGTGAAGACAACTGAATTTAAGTAGAAGCCATGCATGTCAATTCTGTGTTTGCTTTTAGCAGGTATGAAGATTTAAAAAAAAAAATTCTTTGTAATTGTGCAGATAGTTGGAAAGGTGCAGCATTCAGAGCCAAGTGGCTGGTTGGCTATGGGATGACTTGCAGTTGTTTCTCCACTTTAACAGGAATGAGCTTGGTGTATGTGTGTGTGTGTGTGTACAACCACTTCATAATTAGGAGATATTACAGGATACACCAACATGGATCGGTGGCATTGCTGATAAGAGCTGTGTAGAAGAGAATTCAGTGGTGCAAGGAGTAGTTCAGATGCCCCTAGACAAGCTTCAGATGGTGTTAACTATGAGAAATATTTTTTTTTTGGTTCAAGAAGTGTCCAAATGATGGTAGTACTAATTCCTGATTAAATTTGTCATTGAAGACCCCCAATTTATGAAAATTTATTTTGGCACTTGTCCTCTATTTGTAGGCTTGTTAGAACCTCTTAAGAAGCCCGTGTTGCTTACCCCCTTCTTTCTAGAAATTCAAGGTTTGGATAGTTTCTCCCAGAACAATTTGTGGTTAAATAGGAAAAACTGGTATTTGGGATGGGGGTGGTGGTGTCTGTTTTTAAACTTCAGGCCAGACTTCCAAAGATTTGTCCCTTTCTCTAGGTCACATTTAGTCAAATTCCTTCAATCTAAGATGAAACGGAGTTTGAGGCAGCTAAATGACCTGCTTGAAAAAGCAGGACCAGAAGAGGATTTGATATTGCCTCATGTTCACATCCTATGCTAACTCTGAGTATTTCTTCACTTGTAGAGCATATGTATCATTAAAAAATACTAAATGGCATATTTTCATTACAATAATCTTTAAACCAACAATCATCTTTAATAATAGTAGATTTTCTATCTTTTAATAAATTGTAGGGAAATGTTTCTGTATTCCCACTTCAGAGGGATTGGTGTAGTTCAAAATTCAATCTTTCAATAATTGCATTTTATTTTTAATTTATCATTATTGTTGAAAGTATTACATATGTTCTCTTATTTCCCCCAAATGACCTCTCCACCCTTCACCCCCCACCCCCCAGGTCTTCACTGAACTATTGTCTTGGGCCCATTTTCAAGACAACAAAGAAAACTGTAACTGAGCACCTTCACTCTCATCATTCATTCCCAATTTTACCCAGTCCAGTTATACCACTAAAGTTCCATTGTGTTGCCTTCTGCACAGTTAGCAAATATCATTCAACAAATATTTGCCTCCACTATCCAAATTATCTCTTCCTCTTTCACACACACACAAATACACACACAATCTATGTGTTGCTTGTTCCTACCTCCTAAATAGTCTCCCTTACTGAACTAGAAATAGGGACAAAGAATGGGAAAATGTATATATGGGGACTGGATTGAACAACTTCATAAGTAGTGTTAACTAGGGGTAAATTGAGAGAAAATATCTTTTTCTCTTCACTGTTTTTGGAAAGGATAGCCATTAGCATGATTTCTTTGTGTCTTTATGGACTTTAGTATTAGCCTAGATTGAATTATAGTTTTCTAGCTGGAAGGAACCATGATATCACATCATATACTCCAAATTTCTCATTTTCAAGCCAGGAATGGATATGCAGAGGTAATTACCCAACGTCACACAGCTGGCTTGAGACAAGCCTAGGATTAGAACCCATATCTCCTGACTCTTATTCCAGAGCCTGTTCCACTGAACTATATTGCCTTACACTATGCTCCTGAGAATACTTTCCCAGGGTCATGTTGCATCTTGGAGCCATATTAACTTGCCCTGATCTCAGTGGGAAATCTAGCCAACAACCTAACACAGCTATTTTTCCATGTATTTACATGTTTTTCAACCATATAGATTGCAGATTTCTCCTAAAGAGGAAGAGTTGAGGACAGTACCATTGGGGTATATGACCATGTCCATTCAACATAGGGGATCACTGGCCCACCTTGAGGATCCCTCAGAACAGCCTTCTGACACCCTGCCTTGTCCAGATTGGATATAGAAAGACTGGTTTTCCTAGACAGCTTACCTCATCTGATCTGGTACTGATTGGTCTTCATAAGTTGAGAAAAATGTTTCTTGTTCTTAGAGCAAATAAAAGAGGGATAAGGGAACAATAACTTTGTTTATCCAAATTTCTGAGATGGCTTTTCAGTCCTTTTTAAATGAGTGTGGCTACCATTCAGTTGCAATGATTTTCTTTAAGAGATGGGAGTGAGACTAGTGAGAGAAAATAACCTGGTCTTGCTGTGGTTGTCCTTATTCACAATGTCCCCATAGCCATCCTGCCATAATTGGGACAGTTTCCAAGTATGAGCAAAGAACTTTGTGACTAAAACATGCTCTGGCTGATATTAAACATTGGCTCCTTGTGTTTGCACTAAAATAGCAAGCTATGTGCTCTACACACTGTACTGATCTTGTATACACTACTCCTGTGGCCTTCCATTCCAGAAACCAGGGCAACAAGTTCTGAACACATAGTTTCCCTCACAGCAAGGCTCTTCCTGGGAACGAAAGAGTATTCATTAGATTAGTTCCAAGAGACCACTGTCCAGGCAGGTCTTCCCCTACTTCTCAGGAAATTCTCTTTCCTTCCTGCTTCTTGTCCCAAAACAGAAGTGACCAAGGAAACAGTGAATATGTAGTTATCTGAAGAAAACAAGAAGAAGGGGTCTTAGTGCTTAGAGTCTTCTACCGATTCCAAGTGTTAGAACAGCAATCCAGTGCTTGCCTTGAGCAACATTGTGTCTACTGCTTTGGTTCCTTTGTATTCTGGATGGATATGCTCCCAATCCCCCTCAGATTTGGTTTTTAGTAGTTTAAAAACACGCACAAAACAAACAAACAAACAAAACCATGTTGCCCAGCCAGAGTGACTTAGTTGGTTGAGCTTTGTCTTGTGCACTGAAAGGTTGTCACTTCAGTTCCCTATCAGGGCACATGCCTGGGTTGTGTGTTCAATCCTGGTCAAGGCACATACAGAAGGCAACCGAAGGCAACTGATGGATATTTCTCCTCTCTCTCTCTCTCTCTCTCTCTCTCTCTCTCTCTCTCTCTCTCTCTCTCTCTCTCTCTCTCATCATGTCTTCTGGTGAGGATTTGAAAACCCCCACACATGTCCTCTTTGGACAAGCGAACAAGCTGGCCAATGTCCTTAAAATAAACTCTAGCACACAGATGAGGATGTTTACAAAGACCGGCCCATATCAGAAACGTCTATACCAAAAGACTTCCCTAGACAGATGCACTAGGATGGTGAAGTTGAATAACCTCCTTCACCATCTGGTTTGCTATGGAAATAAAAGTCATTGGAGATTTCTTAATAAAACAACAACATTGAAACTTTTGGATCTTGTCTTTGATCACATGGACCACTTGGATATCCAAGGACAGCATCTTCATTCATGCATTATCCTCATTGCATGAAAGGATTTGACTCTTAGGCTGATTTTCGAAGTAAATGATCAGTGTTTTGAAACTTATCTGGGATGGGAGAGGGATCAGACTCCTTTGTTTAGGGACCTGAAATCTAGACAGAATTTAGGCCCACTGTCATACTTCTGCCTCTGTCCTAAGAAGGGGACTCTATATTTAGCCTTGTCCACTGTTCTGATTTCATGCAGGTTTTCCTCTTCAATATAGTTGTGACCACCTGGAGCAATTGATTCCTCATGCACATCTTTTGGCTGGAGAGACAACTCCAATAGACTCTCTGGCTGTTTGTGACTCAGACCCAGTCTAGTGCTGTTAATATTCAGTGAGTTGTCTTCAGTCATCCATGAGGACTGATTTTGGACTAAGAAAACACAGATATTTTCTTTAAAATGAATTCCCTCTGGCTAGCCACTCAGTAGCTAAGTCACATGTGCTGAGAGGAAAATTCATTTCTAAACCCATGGAACACTGACTCTAGTGGGAAACCTATTGTGATCTGGGCCTGTCAGCAGCTCCTCCTAGACTCTTCTATTTTTTATTTTCAGAGACTAAAATACTCTCTCTCCATCAACTGTCTTTCAATATGCCTGGATAATTTCGCCCTTCCTAACTCTTCAGGAAAAGGTGCCTTCCTTCCTCCTTGGTCTCCGTCGCCCTGGTCCCCAGAGCTTTTCTTCATCCCCAAAGATCTGGTGTGATCTTTACATCAGCCTCTCAGTGTTAGTGTTGCTTCCTACTTGTTTCCGTTTAAAGATCCATGCAGATTTCTGACTTTGGCCTAGGTAGTGTGACATTGGTTCTTGTATGACAAGACTCTTAAAGCAATAATTAAGAGTCATGACAAGACTTTAATATTTAATTTTTAATATCTTAGTTTATAGGCTTCAACATGTTCTAGAATCAGAGACAATCTTATCTTACCTTGATTGCCTGGGGCTAGGAGAGTACAGAATTCCCTTAGGAAATTAAGACATTTTCTTGCTCCTGATTAAAAAGACAGGCTCGCTTGGATAAGTCAGATGTCCCAACAGAAGTCAGAGCAAAAACATTATAAACTAAGGCAAAAACTTACAAGCATTGGAGCTTCTTATTTCTGATTAAAGAGGTTCAGAAAATCAATGGCATTTTGCCACTCTACCTCCCCTGTGCATCTCTTTATATTTTCTTTCTCTTTCTAGTTCACCTATTTTTGCTCTTAGTTTTATATTCTGTGTTATTACAATCTCTTCCTTTAATACACATATCCAACTTTAACCTCTGCAATTCTTTTGTCTCTCTTTTGTTCACTCATAAAAAGTGAACAAAAGAGAGACAAAAGAATCACCACCACCCCTTCCTCCTTATCTAGGCATTGGGAATATGCCTCTTCTTAGCCCTGGGATTTTGCTTTGGTGTTGAGAATTACTTGTATACTCAGTCAGCCCTGATTCTATCCCAGTCTAGTCAGAAATATGTTGTTGGGAATAATCCAAACCTGGTCCTTTCTTCTTCTTCTTCATTTTCAGTTGTAATTCCCTGAGGCAGATCCACACAAGCAGTTTCCTTATAGCTCATGTATCTTTTGGTCTTTGCCTTCCAAGCTCTGTATAGAATACCTTGTGGTTCCTTTTTAGTCTGCCATTTTGTGGAATAGTGAAGTGTGCTTAAGAAATATCAGCTGAACAGAAAAATCCAAACATGGATTCCTGTCAGCAAAATACCATTAATTCATTTTGTTTAATTTGCTCATAGTTTGAAAAGCTGCAATATAATATAATGAGAGACCACTGGTAATAATTTCTCCTGTCATTTAGTTTGGCTGATAGGGATGTTGGGTAGGGAGCAATTTGTTTAAAGTTTTACAGATACACAGTAAGCTCTCTGCAATAACCTTATGTTTTGGGCTTGCCAAGTGTTGAATTATTTTAGCTAAACATATAGGCAGTTGGGGTTGATTTAAATGTAAAGGATATTTAACAACTTATAGTATAAAAGGAAACATTCACTTAATTGAAATGTATTTTTTCTTTTGTTACGAAATTCACCTAAACATTTACTAATGACATCAACTGTTCACTATCTGTTCAGGCATTCCATATAAAAGTAATTAATAATCCTAAAGAAGCAAAATTCTAGGTGTCAATTTATTCAACAAGATGCACATCCTTTGGGAATGTCACTGTGTGGCACTACCATACAGAGTGCCCTTTACAATTTCATTTCTTTATAAGTTATCTTAATAGTATTTGAGCAAGCAAGACATTATACCAAAATGTCTTCAATATATGGTCCTGTAATATATTGCAGCTTGATGCCAATGATCTTTTATGACTTGTAAACAACAAATGCATGTTTTGATTGAATTTTGCATTTCTCATTTGTGGTAAGTTCTTTAAAACATTTAGGCCACCTTTTTGTGCCATTAAACTTGTACAGAAAAAGTTTTTATGGCCATTTTCAAAAAGAGAAAGTTTAAAATGGAAACAGCCCACCCTTTCTGCCCTGTAGCTGTAGTTAGAACTCAGTAACTGTAGCAAAACAGCTATAATTGGTGGTTGTAGTGTTAAAGGTGTTAGCTTGCTAGTGACTAGCTTTGGAGAGTAAATGCATGTATTGTACATCATATTTCTTAAATAACTTATTTTAACCTCTGAAAAGAATATATTCTTCCTTGTGGTCCCTCCTCATTCCCTTGCCCTCTCCATTTCCCTGCTTCCAGATGTATTACAGTTGTAAATAACTGATTTGGAGGGCCAATAATTTTTTCCAAGTAAAGTCAGAAAAGAACAAACAAATCAAAAAGAGGAAAGGGGGCATTTCTCGAAAGCCTTTCAACAGTTTGTTATTGACCATTTCTCAAAGAATAGCATTGTGATAAAAGATTCAACTCCCGTTTGCATAAAAATCAATGGCAGATTGGGAGTGGTATTAGCTATTTGATTAGCAGAATTAAATAGTTATCAGAATCACATGTAATCAAATGACAGTAGACAATGACATATCTTATTCAAACAGAAGTTTTGAGATATTTGGAGACTTCAGACTGCTCTGCTTCACCAATGACAAATAATTATTTTTTAAAAAAAGCAAAGAAAAAAAAACAGAGAAAGACAACAAATATTTAGGAAATTTTATCTGCCCCTTTATAATAGTATAACCATAAAAGGCAAAACATGAGTTTATATGCATCGCTGCTAGTTTCCAAGACAATGCCTAGCCTACTCTTAGACTGTGATCCAAAATCAGTGTTCTAAGAAGGCATTATTTTCAGTTTGCTGTTCTCACTTGGACTGCTATATATTGGGGAGGCCCATGTAAAGCAGCTGGAGCAGATTCTTTTCATCTCCTGTTCCTATTAATCTCCCTCTTCCTCCTTCCATAATTTGATGAGGGCTTTCTTTGGACAGAGGACTTCAAAGTGTAGAGAAGTTCTCCATGTGTGTAGCGTGTTGTGAACTGTGAATGCTGCAGATTCACAGCATTCAATACCAGACAGCCAAAGAGCTGCTCTTGCAATTATTTTGGCTCTCAAACTTTGTTGTTCATCTTATTCTCATTTCTATGTACATTTGCAAGATGTGTGTAATGTCATTTTCCAAAAATAAAATTTGATTTCAATATTTCTGGCTGACATTCTCTTTTTAAAAAGCATTGAACCAATGATCATATAACCACAAACTGTCCAAGCTGGCAGAAAACTTAGACGTTATTTTGTCCAACCCCTAATTTTATAGATGAGGAAGCTGAGGATTAATGTATGATGGAAACACCATAATTAACAGCACAGCATATTTGCAACATATAAGATCTTGGATCTCCCTTCCAGAGTTGAGCAGGAATCTAATGATTTCTTCATATACATATGATGCTTTGGCCAAGCTCAGTCTGTCCCATCAGAATAGATGGTCACATCTAGTATGGTGTTTTCAAAGGCTGAAGAAAGACTCCATGTGGGTTCCTCAAAAATGTCTACCTGCTGCCTGAAATTTCTTTGACTGTGACTGTTCTCCCTCCATAGGTTGATGGTACAACCACTCTTTGGATAGGGAACACCTAAATAAGAATGAAGCCTCAGGCATAAGTGACTAATTAAATATTTTTGTTAGATACGATTTTATTAATAGGGAGAACACAAGTCATGTGCTTGTGAAGAGGTTGACTGGAAGGGAGGTAAGAAAGGGAATAGAAAATTGAGGCTGAGATTTTGGAAAACTGTTTGATCAACCTTACAATGAATGCCAACCCTGGAACTCCCACCTGACCTGTATTTGAAGAAGCACAGATACCAGTATCCTAGTTTTTCCCAAGGACTGAGAAAATTAGGATGCTTCCTCCATACAGTATTTTATCAACTAGTTCAATAATCATTACTCTGGTAAATACAAAGAAAGTAGGTAAAACTTTATTATTCCTAATCTAAAGAATACACACACACACACACACACACACACACACACACACACACACACACAAACACACACACACACATACACACACACACATACACACACACACTCAGGCTGGCCAGACCAGTCTTTATCCCCACTATCACCAGTCCCTCATCTCTGATTTCTCATGATGTTACTTTCTCTCCTCTTGGTCTCTCCTGTTCTCCATTGCAAGTAAAATTTTACTAAAATATTATTTTGATTGTGTCATTCCTCTGACCAGGAGCTTATGATAGTTGTCTATTGCCCACCAGATCAAATTCAACTGCTCTTTGTTGTTTGCATTAAGACATCTCTGGAGCACTAATAATGTTCCAGGTAATCTTAGGTCTCCAGGAGGTCGAGCTTAGAGTAGACAGGCCTATAAATAAAAGAGTCAAGTGCAAAGGAGCAATTGCTATAGGAACACCAATGTTGGGTCAGTTAATGTCCCATGATGACGAAGGGCAGAAAAACTTCACAAAATTGGCGGTATTTGGGAAAAATTAAAAATTTTCCAGGTGGGCTGTGAGCATTTTAAGTAGATAAAATAGCATGGGAAATGGCAGAAAAAGCAAGGGCCTCTGTGAGAACTGAAAAGTACCTGAAGTGGCAAGGTTATAGGCCCAATATACAAGTTCTGGAAGGGAAATGTATGTGCATGGTCTGGAATTATAGTTTGGGTGGTTTTACCAGTGGTTTCTCTCTCCCAGTTTCTCTTCCTTAATCTTCCTTCCTAAGCCCCTTTCTGTTCTCCTCTCTTCCTCCCTACCCCTATCTTTTTGCTCTTTTTATGATTTCCTTCTTTAACAGTTGCTACTGAAAGCTGGATACACTCTAGGCCCTGTACTAAGGACCTGGGGATTAAAGAGATGTAAAGGTTTCTGTCTTCATAGTACTCACACTGAAGAGCAGTGCATTAGCACAGTCTAGGACCTTCTTGTCAGAAAGGTAAGTCTGCCCTAACTGGTTTGGCTCAGTGGATAGAGCTTCAGCCTTCAGACTGAAGGATCCCAGGTTAGACTCTGGTCAAGGACATGTACCTTGGTTGCAGGCACATCCCCAGTAAGGGGTGTGCAGCAGGCAGCTGATCGATGTTTCTCTCTCATTGATGTTTCTAACTCTATTCCTCTCCATTCTCTATAAAAAATCAATGAAATAGTCAAACTACAGCAGGAAGGCAGGGGAGGTTGTGGGGGGTGCTATAAGAGATGAACTGAAGGACTTGTATGCATGCATATAAGCATAACCAAAGGATACAAGACACTGGGGGGGGGAGGCAGGTAAGGGCATGTACTGGGGAGTAGGGGATGTTGGGGGTAGGTCCATATGGGGAAAAGGAAACATATGTGCTACTATTTGTTATACTTTAAACAATAGATTTTTAAAAATCAATAAAATATATATTTAAAAAAAGAAAGGCAAGTCCTTGGTTCCTATCTCACATATACTGAATAAGAAACTGTGGGAGTGGGACCCAGTGATTCCCGTTTTAGCAAGGCCTCCGGAGGGCTGTGAGGCCCTCCCTTGTTCTTGTGAATTTCACTTCCTTTTCCTGAGTACTCAGTGAGGACCTAAGTAGCACATAAAAAAATCTCATGGGCCATTTGAATTAGAGTTTGTATCTTGCCCAGAAGAAAAACTACTCAAGAGACTATCAATTCTGGCAAGGTCTCTATATACTTAGTTTTCTGAAGAAATACTACCTTTTTAAGATTGAGACAAAACTTGCATAGGTAAATACATACTGAGAATGAGTCTTTGCAGCTGTTGCAAATGTCCAGGTGGGGACATGAGGAGACCCTAAATTAAGGTCAGAGCAATGGTGATGAAGAGAAGGGATGGAGTAAGGAGCTGTTGATATAGAAATGACAGTGCTAGGTAGACACTGGATATATAGAAGAAATGTGAAAGAAAGAAAGCCCCAACTTGATTCAAGCAATTCAGTCCTAGCTTACCCTGTCCCCAGACATGGTCCTCTGTTCTGCACAGCTCAGTAGGTTCCTCATATCCACCTCCTCCACTGACTTCGGCCCTGGCTATTCAATGCTCATTTATACTTCATTCTTGCTGACCGAGTCTACCCTTCTTTCCCTGCCCAGAAAAATGAATGCCCTTCCACATTCTCTCCACCTGTCTAAATCTCAGATGTAGCCAAAAACTACCAGCAATGGTACTTTAAGGCATATTTATAAGAAAAACAAACCCAAACATGAAGAAAAAACTGCAACTACCCTGAACTTTCCAGGGCAGTTCTGATATTAAGTATTTTTTTTTCCTTTTCCAAATAAAGGTGATTTGTTAAGCATACAACTAAATGTGATTTTGTTTTCAGACCTTTATTTAAATTTTATATAAATATACTCACAAATTGGAAAACATTCCTTGTCAGTACACAATCTGCATTGAGAGTTTGGAAAAGATGATTTCTTTATGGGAAAGGCTTCCCATGTTTCCTTGTTAACTTGTCTGGCCCCCCTCTCCTCAATTCCTTTGTATGGAAGAGATGCTGCCTCCTCTACCTCTAATCCTGCCTTTTTAGTACTCCAAGAGAGTCTTTCTTATTGCCTGAGTATATTAAGCCTGATTGCTTCAAGGGGATATTTTTGAGTAAGCAGGTAATTTCTCTTTGAAACTGAGAGGATGCTGATTTTCTCCAATCAAGAAGACTTGTCTTAAATTGCTATAATTCCTCTCTCTCTTCCTCCTGCCTGCACAGCCCTGGATGATTCTGAAAATACTTTACCCAATTTAGAGTGTAATGTCCTGGGGGCCTGAATTATGTACCACTATTTACTATACTCACTAACAAACTAGTTTCATACAGAATTGCAGAATGTCAAAGGTGAAAGAGCCCTTTGAACTACTTGCCCAATATGTCCCAAACTTTACCAGGAAGGTAAGTCATTTGGGGTACTTGTTACAAATAAAATTCTGGGACTCCATCTTAGTCTCACTTCATTAGGATCTCCAGGACAGTGGCCAAAGTTGTATGTTTAACAAGGCCTCAGTGATTTTATTAGGGAAGTTCACAGTGCTTTACTAAATTTATTGGGTAGAATCACCTGGTGATCTTGTTAAAATGCAGATCCCTATTTATAAGGTTTACTGAGGGAGCAAATTCTGAATTTCTAATAAGCTACCCACTTACGCCCCATGCTCCTTATATGTGGACCACATCTTAAATAACAAAATATTAAATTCAAACCCCCCATTATTCAGAAGAGGAGGAAACTTAGACCCAGAAAGGTAAAGAAAGTCCACATTTACACACTTGGGTAGAGGTAGAGAGGGGCTAGCACAGGGGACTCCTGATTCCTGAAGCAGTCATCCTTCCACATGACCAAGCTTACTACCACTAGCGGGCACAAAAAGCAGCCCAACCGCAATGGCACTGTTTCCAATCAAAGGCTAATTGGAAAATGATGCTTCTCAGTAGTCAATGGGCACACTGGCAGGGAGAAAGGATTGGGGCGGGTTCAGAATTTATGCCTTATTTTAATTGAAGAAATGAGCCAAGGTCCCTTTACAAGGAGCTGGGGGTGTAGGGTAAAAGTTACACCACATCCTCCTTTCTCCTCCAGGAAAAAACACACACACCTAAACTAAACTAAATTAAAACAACCAACCAACCAAACAAACAAAAACACATAAAGACTTGGGAAAGTGTTATAATAGAGGTGCTGCAAGGAATAGGGAGAGCCCAGAGAAAGGGCAGTCTGGCTGCTGGGGTGATGAAGGCTGCTAGATATTGGAGTTAGTATAATGAAATATTAATTATGAAGAATGAGCTAAGAATTACTCTGTCTAGAATAAATCTTTAGTTTAATGATCCCCTTCAGCCACAGGCTTTACCGAGGGAATGAAACTTGAGCTGAGGTTTACACAACAAGTTGGAGTGTGTTAGGTAGAGGGGAGGGGTGGACAAGGGCATTCCAGCCACAAAGACGAGTATGAACAAAGGCAAAAAGGTATGTATGATCCATGTCTAAAGTGTCTGGAAGTCAGGAAGACTTCCAGTGAGGTGCAGAGGCCTGGAATACAGGGGAGTGAGTAGATAAAAGGTCATGTTGTCAAACAGGCAACAAGTTACACGCCTGGTATTGTACTAGGCTATACAGGTAAAAATATACTTGACCCACAGAACTCCAAGTCTAGCTAAGGTAGGCAGTAATTATAACATAGTGTGTCGAGTGCTATGACACGAGCAATCATAAAATGGAAGGGAAACAACAAGAGGCATTTAATTCAGCCTGTGGGTGTTGGGTAGAACCTTCCCAGAGGAAGTGAAATCTTAGCCAAGACTTCAAGATGCATAAAAGTTAGCTGAGAATGTTCCAGGTCAGGGGAAAAAGAATATGTGAAGGCCTTGAAAAAAGCACTGTTTTGTTGGAGCAACTAAAAGCAGTTCAATATGGCTAAAGTATGGAGTGTAATGGAGGAGAGGTGTTGAGAGATGATACCAGTGAGGCAGACAGAGACCACATTATGTAGGGCCTATAAGCCACATGAAGGAGTCTGAAGTTCTCCCATAAAGAGCACCCAGGGAGTAATTAAATAATTTTTTAAGTAGGAGAGTTGGAGGAGCAGATAAAAGTTGTAGATCAGATATATATCACTCCTACTGCTGCTGTGTGGAGACTGTATTGGAGGAACACATGAGCAGGAAGAAAGGAGAGCATTAGCAGGGGTGTGGGGGAGGGGATGTACTGATCCACATGAAGAAATAACTGAAAACTGAACAAAGGCAGTGGCAGTGCAGATGCAAAAGAGGCAAAATAGTGGAGAGAATTTTAGGAGGTAGAATCTACAGGGCTTGGGGATGTAGAAAAGTTTTCAGTTCTGGCTGGAAGAAGTGAGTCAGAGGATAGAAAGAACTTAAGACAAGTAAGAACTGAAGGCCACTGAAAGGTTTCACCAAGTGAGACATGTTTGGGGGCCTGCTAGTGGGCAGCTGCAGGTTCTCACAGAACCTGGGCTTCTTGAGGCATAGGGATATCAGAGGCAAGGGATTGATGAAGGAATTGTGTTCCCACCCCTCAGTGCTGTACAGCCTGTGAGTGGAATGGACCATGGATGGGCATAGTGATTTTTTTCTGGATGAAGAGTCTGGGCTCAGTAGGACAAACTACCAATTGCGTAGTTCTATTGTGAATTCCAGAGGAATATTTCAGCTATGGGAGCTCCCACTGAGAAGCACTCATGGCATCAGCCTGGGGGAATGCAATAGTCCCACCCTCTGTTCTTCCTGCTGCACCACCCTGCAGAGCTTGTGCCTGCTGAGGAAAATGTCACCTGGGCCAGGGCGTAGAAGTCTGGTCAGATTCAGGGGTGTCAGTAATTGGGTTGTGTGGTTTTGGGTTGGGAGTAGTTCACCCACTTTCCCATAAACCCGACTGGTGCCTCCCCTCACAGGCGATCTGCTAGCCCCACTTTCTGGGCTCCCAGCAGTCATACCCTCTTGGATCCTGGTGGATTCACTCTGCCAAGCCCTGAGCAGGATCCTGGACAGACTGAGTTGTGTGGCTCTGTGATAGGGGCCACTCCCCACACCTTCCAACAAGCCTGAATGGCACTTCCCCCTCACAGCAGATACACTAGCCCCACCCTCCCAACTCACAGTACCCCATCCCCCCTTGCTGAGATCTGGCTCTGGGAAGAATATGGAATAGAATGAATTCTGTGGCTCTAAGATGGGGCCTTTTTTCCCTTGCATGTCCAAAAATTGCAGAGCCCTCCCTTTACATGACCAAATCTTGATCTGATAAACTCTACTGGCCTCACCCTGACAACTATAGTAAATCTACCTTATATACAGAAACACATACAAATAGGAAGCCAAAATGAGGAGACAAAGAAACATGCCCCGAATAAAAGAACAAGAGAAATACCAAGAAAAATAGATAAATTAAATAAAGGTAAGCAAGTCATCAGATATAGAGTTCAGAAAAAAATGGTTATAGGGATGCTTGAGGAGCTTAGCAAGAACTACAAGAAATTTAATGAGAACTACAACAGCATGATAAAGGAAATATAAAGCAGTCAGAAATGAATATCTGAAAAGAAGACTGAACTGGAAGAAATAAACAGTAGGATGGATAAAATAGGATTGAATCAATGGTTTGTAAGACAAGGTAGAAGGAAACACCTAAACAGAGCAGCAAAAAGAAATAATTTAAAAAGAATGAGGCTAGATGAGCAGACTTTTATGCAACAATATCCACATCATAGGGGTACCAGAAGGAGTAGATAGAGGGAAAAAGATCAAGAACCTTAAAAAAGTGACAAAACTTTCTTAAGCTGATAAAGGAATAAGACACACAAGTTCAGGAAGTGCCAAGAGTCCCAATAAAGATAACTCCAAAGAGGTTCACACTACAACACATCATAATAAAATGACAAAGATTAAAGACAAAGAGAAAATTTTTAAAGCAGCAAGTGAAACACAGTTACCTACAAGGGAGCTCCCATAAGACTGACAGGGGATTTCTCAACAAAAGCATGTTATACTCCTTTATGCCAGAAGAAATTGGTATGAAATATTCAAAACAATGAAGGAAGGATCTAAAACTAAGACTATGTTACCCAGCAAGGCTATCATTTAAAATTGAAGGAGAAATAAAGAGCGTCCCATAAAAGCAAAAACAAACAAACAAACAAAAACAAAAAAACACAAACAACTAAAAGAATTTGTTACCATCAAAACAGTATTACAAGAAAGATGGAGGAGGAGGGGGGAGAGAAGGAAGAGGAGGAGGAGGAGGAGGAGGAGGAAGAGGAGGAGGAGGAGGAGGAGGAGGAGGAGAAGAAGAAAACAGAAGAACATAGTTAAAAGAATAAAATGGAAATAAATATATACCTATCAATAATCACTTTAAATATAAATGGTTTAAATGCTCCAACCAAAAGACATAAAGAATGGATAAGAAAACAAGACCCCTCTATATGCTGTCTGTAAGACACCTACCTCAGAAGAAAAAACACAATGACTAAAAATAAAAAAGAGGGAAAATAATATTTCATGCAAATTGAATGGGAAAATAAACCTCAGGTAGCAATACTTATCACAGAGAAAGGCAGGATAAAGGGATCAATCCAATAAGAAGATATAACCCTTGTAAACAATTATGCACCCAAATGCTAGTAGGAGCACCTAAATATATAAAGCATAACTTGATGGACATTAAGGGAGAAACTGGCAGTCGTGGCAGTGGATTTTAACACCTCATTGGCATCAATGGATAGATCTTCCTAACAGAAAATCAACAGAAAAAAGCAGCCTTAAGTGATACATTAGATCACATGTATTTAATTGATATCTTCAGAACATTTCACCCCAAAGCAGAAGAATATAAATTCTGAATAAGTGCACATAGAACATGTTCTAGAATATACCATATGATAGCACACAAAACAAGACTTAGTAAATTTAAGAAAATTTAAATTATAAATTTAATTTATAATCTCTGATCATAATGGCATAAAACTAGAATCAATTACAAAAACAAACAACCCTGAAAAACACACAAAGACATGGAGGGTAAATAACACATTACTAAACAATGAATGGGATAATATTCAGACCAAGAAATAAATATGTGGGAAAACATGGGACTTGGTTGGAAAGTCTGTAAGGAAGAATCTCCAAAAGTTCGGGGGCCTCTAGGGAGACCTTGTGGAAGGCAATAGACACAGCCTTGACTTTTATAAACATTCATAAACTTTACAATTATTCCTAAGTATTCCTATTCCAATTTTCTTTCTTCCTGTTATACTCCTTTATATTCCTTCTCACAATTTTTACTTCCTCAACTCTAGTTTTCTTTACTTGTACAGACTCTGTAATTTATAAATACTTTTACAATCTATATATACCTTCTATGACTTATACATACCCTTTTAGTTTGTCTACTTCCTTTTTTCTTTATTTCTATACCTTCTATTACACAAAAACTATAAATTTCTTCTAATTAGTTATGATTAAAGGTTAGTTCTACACAGGTTCCTTTATTCCTGGCTTCAGAGCAGTTGGAGTGGTGGGAAGTGTGTCTCAGAATCTATTTCTCCTCGACTTGGCCTATTGTCCTTGCTCTGCTCTTGTGTGTCTAACTACCTATTCCACTGAGTGACCAGACTATAGCAATCTCTGAATGCATAATAATCAGGCCACTCAGTGTATATCCTGTATAATAAAAGGCTGATATGCAAATTGTCCCCTCAACCAGGAGTTCGATCAGCAGGCAGGCTGGCCAACTGCCCACGTCCCCTCACCCTGGCCAGCCTGGCAGGAGCCCACCCATGCACGAATTCATGTACCAGGCCTCTAATTTATATATATATATATATATATATATATATATATATATATATATATATATACACTGAGTGGCCAGATTATTATGGTCACTCAGTCTATATTCCCCTCAAGGATCATGGCTTTGAATTCATTCAGGGAAAGGGTATGCTGGATTTCTTCTGTATTTTTTCTTTACTTTTAGAAATATATTTATTTTTTCAATGGAAAATATACTCATATTCTTATAAAGCATACTAGAAATAACAAGACCTTGACAACTCTCAGGAGGCTGGAGAAAGGATGGGTGTGTATGCGGGGATATAGCAGGTCCTGAGGTTTGTTCCCAGGTTTGCAGTAACTCCTGGGCCTCTAAGAACGTTAGTGTATAAAAGTATCGTTTTTTTTTAAAGAAGAGTGCACCCTTCACCTTGCTGCTGAATTCCTGGGTCCTCACAAAGGGACCACTTGCTGGGACTAACCAGCAGACCCCAAGTGACGGATGAATGGATTACTCTAACACACGTTTCTGCAAAAGAGAGGCTAAGGGACTGTTTGGCTATAGGCACCAAGCAGAAGCACTGTTTGCCTGCCTGACTTCTTGGGCTTTTATTGTAACAACAGCTTGAACTAAAATTAACTATTAGATACTATCAGTAGGGTAAGCATGCTTGAGAAGACACATGTGTCTGTACTGTCCTTTTAAGCAAGGGCATTTTGAAATCTAAACATAAAGATTATAGTAAAACATCCAGGGGCTCAAACTTGTTTGGAAAAGTCAAGGCAGGGTCTACCACCCTTGGCAAGGTCGCCCTAAAACCCCCCAACCTTTTGCAGATTCCTCCTTATAGACTTTCCAACCAAGTTCCATGCTACCCCACATAAATCAAGATACCTTGAAATAAATGAAAATAAGCTCATAGCAACCCAAAATCTGTGGGGCACAGTGAAAGCAGTCCTAAAAGGGAAATAGATAGCATTACAGGCCTATCTCAAGAAACAAGAAAAATATCAAATAAAAAATTGAACTTGATTGATATTTATCCAAAGAAGACATAAAAATGGCCAAGAGACATATGGAAAAATGCTCAAAGTTGCTAATCATCAGAGAAATACAAATTAAATCCACAATGAGATATTACCTCACACCTGGCAGCATGACTATTACAAAAAAATAACTAACAAGTGCTGGTAAGGATGTGTAGAAAAAGGAACACTAGTTCACTCCTGGTGGGATGCAAATTGGTGCAGTGACTATGGAAAAACAGTATAGAGTTTCCTCAAAAAATTAAAGATGGAATTCCCATTTAACCCAGTGATCCCACTCCTGGGAATATATCCTAAAACCTCCAAAACACCAATCAGAAAGAATATATGCACCCCTATGTTCATAGCAGCATTATTTATAATAGCTAAGATTTGGAAACAGCCCAAGTGCCCATAAGTAAATGAATGGATGAAAAATTGTGGGACATTTACATAATAGAATACTATGCAGTTGTAAAAAGGAGGGATCTTTTACCCTTTGGGACAACATGGATGGACCTGGAAAATATTATGCTAAGTGAAATAAGCCAAATTGAGAAAGGCAAAATATCACATGATCTCACTTATTTGTGGAATCTAATGAACAAAACAAATTGACCAACAAAATAAGACCCAGAATATGGAGGCCTGGAATAGAATGACATATGTTGATGTGGGGTTGGGGGGGTGAGAAGAAATAAACCAAAGAAACTTATATACTTACTAGTGGCCCAGTGCATGAAATTTATGCACATTAAAAGGGAATTAATTAGAGGAAATATTTTAATATTGCTATTTTCCCTTTCTCTATAATAGAAGTGTCAGAGATGAAAGAAAATTAATAAAATGTATATGAAAATCTCCATTCCTGTCAGAGTCTGGGGCATGCCACAGGATCCAGAGTCAAGTCTCTGCCCACCTGTGTTCACCTTGAAATCACCTTGAAAATTGCACAAGACTTAGACTCGGCCAGCCCCACCTCCATGAAGTCCCACAGGGCAGGGGGCACAGCCTCAGGTCCCCTGGCCAGGCGCCAGGTTAGGGGGTGCAGCCTCAGGTCCCCTGGCCTGGCCTCATATCCCTCGGCCCTGGCACCAGGGAAAGAGGTGCAGCCTTAGGACCTCCAGCTTGGCCTCAGGTCTCCCAGAACTGAGGTGGTGGATGTGGCCTCAGGTGTCCCATCAAGCCCCTCCGGGTCGGGGGTGCAGCCTTAGGTCCCCTGGCCCAGTGCAGGAGGAAAGGGTGCAGCCTTAGGTCCACTGGCCTGGCCTCAGATCCCCTGTCCCAACACCAGGGGACCTGATGCCACAGCACCACCGCTGATGCAGCCACTGATGCCCCGCCCCAGTGTGCCTCGACTCCACCCCCCCACCCCACATGCCTTGGCCATGCCCTTGGTTCTTCCCCCCACCTCACTTGCCTCTGCCCCACCCTGGTCCCGCCCCCCACCTCACACACGCCTCAGTCCTGCAGCACTGCTTGGCCCCGCCCCCCACTCCTGATTGGCTAGTAGCGTAGCAAAGATATGGTCAAATTTGCATATTATTCTTTTATTAGATAGGATATGCATAGTCTATGGACAGAGGCAATAGATTAGCAATGAACAGGGGAAGGGGGAGTGGATAGGGGCTAGGAGAAGGAGGGAAAGAAAGGAGAAATGAGATATCTGTAATACTATCACAATAAATTATATTTTAAAAATTGAAGGTTACATTTTTAAAAATTGTAAAAAACCAATAACAAAAAAGCACCAACAAAGCCCAAATTGAATAGAAAAAGGGAAATAATAATGATCAGAGTAGAAATAAACAAGTTAGAGTCTAAACAATACAATATAAAAGATCAATGAAACCAAGAACCAGTTCTTTGAAAAGATAAACAAGATTGAGAAATCTAACCACACTTATAAGAAAAAAACAAAACAACAGGACCACAATAAATAAAATTAAAAATGTAAGAGGAGATATAGCAACTGACACCAAAGGAAAACAAGGGATATATCTGTCTATCTATCTATCTATCTATCTATCTATCATCTATCTATTATATATATACATATATATGTATATCTATCTATCTATCTATCATCTATCTATTATATATATACATATATATGTATATATATATACATATATATATATATATACATATATATATATATGTGTGTGTGTGTGTATGTATCTCCTATATAATAAAAGAGAAACATGCAAATTTGACCATACCTTCACTCCTGATTGGCTATGCTACCAGCCAATCAGGAGCAGGGGCGGGGCCAAATGCCATGAGGGCCGGGCCCCACGGGTGGAGATGAAACTGGGGTGGTGGCGAGCACTCAGTACCTGTGGCACTGTGTGGGGAAGCGGTGGCAGCAGCAGTGGTGGTGGCCATGGCAGGGAGTGCCCGGCCCCGGGGTGCTGCAAGCACCCAGCCCCCGGGACCGGGTGGTCTCAAGTTGCCTGGGCTGAGCTGAGCAGGGCAATGGTTGGGCAGGCTGAGGGTGAGCCATCAGTTGGACATCCCCTGAGGGCTTCCAGTATGTGAGAGGGGGCAGGTTGTGTTGAGGGATCACCCACCCCCAGTGCACGACTGTTGTGCACTGGGCCTCTAGTGTATATATATGTATATTAGAGGCCTGGTGCATAAAATTAGTGCACCCGGCCTGCACCCTCTTGCATTCTAGTAGCCCTCAGGGGATTCCAACTTATGGCTTAGCCAGCTATTGGACATCCTTAGTGCTGCTGTGGAGGCAGGAGAGGCTCCCACCACCTCTGCTGTACTTGCCAACCATGAGCTGGATCAGGGCTTCTGGCTGAGTCATGCTCCCCCTGTGGGAATGCACTGACCATCAGGAGGCAGCTCCTGCATTGAGTGTCTGCCCCCTGGTGGTCAGTGCGCATCACAGCAACCAGTCCTTCCACTGATCAGTCGATTTGCATATTAGCTTTTTATTATATAGGATTTCAAACCACTATATGCCAAAAAATTGAAAATATGTATGAAATGGATAAATTCTTAAAAACATAATCTCCCAAAACTTAATCGGAATAATCAAAGAATCTGAATAGACAGCTTACAACTAGTGAAATTGAAGCAATAATCACAAAACTCCCAACAAATAAATGTACTGGACCTGATAGACTCATAGATAAATTTTACTAAATATACAAAGAAGAACCAAACCTATCTTTCTCAAACTATTACAATAAATTCAAGAGGAGGGAAGACTCTCAAGCTCATTTTATTAAGCAAGCATTAACCTAATTCAAAAACCAGATCAAAGCACTACAAAGAAAGGAGTTTATAGGTCACTTTCTTTATGAACATAAATGCTAAAATCCTCAAGAAAATATTAGGAAACCTCAATCAGCAATGCATTAAAAAATCATACACCATTATCAAATGGGCTTTATTCCAGTTATGTAAGGTAGGCCCAACATCAGCCAATCAATAAATATGATATGCCACATACAAAAAATGAAGGATAAAAGTCATATAATCTTATCAATAGATGCAGAAAAGGCATTTGATAAAATACAGCACCCAATTATGATAAAAGTTATCAGCAAAGTGGAAATAGAGGGAACATACTTCAATGTAATAAAGGCCACATGGGTTGGTCCAGCCAGCCTGTCCAGAGGGAGGGGACATGGGCGGTTGGCTGATCTGCCTGCTGGTCGAACTCCTGGTCAAGGGGGAAATTTGCATATTAGCCTTTTGTTATATAGGATATACACTGAGTGGTCAGATTATTATGCATTCGGAGATCATAATAATCTGGCCACTCAGTGTAATACTGGAAGTCTTAGCCATAAACATTAGACAAGAAGTAATAAAAGTCATCTGTAATGGAAAAGAAGAAGTAGAAGTGTCATTATTTGAAGATGATACGTGCAAATTGTTTCTTCAGGAATTTGACCAAGCAGTTCAAATGCTCACTATGACATGCACTGACCGCCAAGGGGTGGTGCAGAATGAAGGAAGGCCCTTGCTGGTAGCTGGCAGCCGGGGGGGGGGGCAGGGGGGAAGAAGGACCTGATCGGCCCTGATCCCTGGCCACCAGGCTTAGGGACCCTACCTGTGCAGGAATTTCGTGCACCATGTCTCTACTCTTGTATATAGAAAACCCTAAAGGTTCCACCAAAAAACTATTATAGCTGATAAATGGATTCATTAAAGTAGCAGGATACAAAATAAATATCCATAAATAAGTTACATTTTTATACACTAAAAAAGAACTATCAAAAAGTAAACTACAAATCCAATCCCATTTAAAATTGCATAAAAAAGAATAAAATACTTAGGAATAAATTTAACCAAGGATGTGAAATAACTGTACTTAGAAAATTATAAGATACTGAATAAAGAAATTGAAGAAGATACAAATAAGTAGAAGCATACACCGAGATAATGAATAGGAATAAATAACATCATTAAAATGTCCATACAACCCAAAGAAATCTATAGATTCAATGAAATTCCTATCAAGGTACCAATGGTGTATTTCAGAGAACTAGAATAAACACTCAAAATATTTATATGGAACCACAACAATATTTTTTATATTTAATCCTCACCCAAGGATATTTTTCATTGATTTTAGATTGAATGGAAGAGAGAAAGAAAGACAGAGAAATATCAATATGAGAGAAACTCATGCCCTGACCAAAGCCCTGGGAACTAGAGGATTCTGCAACAGAGGTACATGCCCTTGATTGGATTCGAACCCAGGACCCACTTGTCTTCAGGCCAACACTCTATCCACTGAGCCAAACCAGCTAGGGTGCCACAGCAATCTTGCAAAAAACGAACAATATTTTTTAACTGGGTTGTGTTATTGTTGTTGAGTTGTAGGAGTTCTTTGTAAATTCTGTATATTAACTCTTAATCAGTTATATAACTTGCAAATATTTTCTCCCATTTCATAGATTTCCTTTTCACTCTTGATTGTGATCTTCAATGCTCCTCCCATATTTTTATTTTTTAGTTTTTATATTTATTATTTTACTTTTATTTTTTTAAATTTATTGGGGTGACATTAGTTAACAAGATCATATATGTTTCAAATCTACAGTTCTTTAATACATCTTCTGAATATTGTAACCCACTCACCTGCCTGTCTGATCACCCCTAACCACCTCTGCCTGCCTGTTCGATCACCTCTAACTATTCTGCCAGCCTGATAACCCCTGACCACTCTCCTGCCTGCCTGATCACCCCCTAACTGCCTCTGCCTGCCTGACTGTTATCACCCTTAACCATCTCTGCCTGCCTGACTCACTGATTACCCCTAACTACTCATCTGCCTGCCTGATTGCCCCAAACTGCCTCTGCCTTGGCCCCCACTGCTGCAGCTTCATCTGGAAGGACATCCAGAATGATGTCTGAAAGGTCATTCAGTGGTTTGATCTAACTAGCATATTATGCTTTTATTATTATAAATATTCTGGTAGTAGAATTGCTGGGCCATAAGGCAGTTCCATTTTTTATTTTTTTAAAATAACTCCAGACTGCTTTCACAGTGACTGCACCAATTTGTATTCCCACCAACAGTGAATGAGAGTTCCCTTTGTTCCACATCTTTACCAACACTTTTTTTTTGTTGATCTCTTGATGATAACCTTCTGACAGGTATGAGGTGATATCTCATTGTGGTTTTAATTAACATTTCTTTTTTTTCTTTTTTATTGTTCAGTTTATTAATTACATTGTTTCCCCTTTTTTATCCCCCTATATCTTCCCTCCACCCTGTACCTATCCCACCCTCACCTCCCCCTCCCCAATGTCCTATCCCATTGTTGCAAGATTTTTGTCCAATCTCTTGCTGTACTTCCAACAACCCTTTTCTCCCCAAGAATTGTCAGTCCATTCCCTCTCTATGTCCATGTTTCTGTTATATTCACCAGTTTATCTTGTTCATCAGCCTATCAGTTCACTTGATTTTTATGTTCATTTGTTGATAGATGTGTATTTGTTGTTCATAATTTATATTTTTACCTTTTTCTTCTTCCTCTTATTAAAGAATATCTTTCAGCATTTCATATAATACTGGTTTGGTGGTGATGAACTCCTTTAGCTTTTTCTTATCTGCGAAGCACTTTATCTGATCCTCAATTCTGAATGATAGCTTTGCTGGATAGAGTAATCTTGGTTGTAGATTCTTGCTGTTCATTATTTTGAATATTTCTTGCCACTCGCGTCTGGCCTGCATCGTTTCTGTTGAGAAATCCGCTGACAATCGTATGGGTGCTCCCCTGTAGGTAACCAACTGTTTTTCTCTTGCTGCTTTTAATATTCTCTCTTTATCTTTTGCTCTTGGCATTTTAATTATGATATGTCTTGGTGTGGTCCTCTTTAGATTCCTATATTTTGGGGTTCTGTGTACTTCTTGGGCTTTTAAGTCAGTTTCTTTCACCAGGTGGGGAAAGTTTTCAGTCACTATTTCTTCAAGTAGGTTTTCATTAACTTGCTCTCTCTCTTTTTCTGGGACCCCAATAATTCGGATGTTGGCTTGCTTGAGGTTGTCCCGGAGGCCCCTTACACTATCTTCAATTATCTGAATTCTTTTTGTTTCTTGCTTTTCCAGCTGAGTGGATTTTGCTTCTTTGTATTTCAAATCTTTGACTTGGTTCTTGTGGCCCTCTGGACTGCTTTTAGGACTTTGTGTAATATTTTTTATTTCAGTCTGTGTATGCTTGATTTCTAGTTGGTCGTTTTTTTTATCTGTGAGGGTCTGGTTCGTATCCTCAGAGGTCTTGTTCATTTCCCTGAGGGTCTCATTCATCTCCTTGTAATTCTCATTCATTTGCTGGTTGGTCTTGATTATTTCCTGGTAATTCTCATTAAGTTGATCGGCCTTTTGTAGGAGCCTCTTGAAAAGCCTTATAACCGTGGTTTTGAACTCTATGTCTTGTCGTCTTTTCTCCTCCATTTCTTTCACACCTGATTTCTTTCCATGTCTCTGCATGGTGGCTACTTTATGTGGTGGCTATCCTCAAAGGGACAGTGGCTCAGTCTCCCCAGTTACTTGAGGTGGGTACTCTTACTGCAATCCTTTATGGGTTGTATTCAGTGTTTTTGAATTTAAACCCAGGTTTTTGTTGTTAGCCCTAGGAGGGTTTGACCTCCAGGCCAATTGGCTGTGAAGCTCAGCTGTGCTCAGGTTGGATGGGCGGAGTCTCTGGGCTACGCCTCGGCGGCGGCGGCAGCGGCTGGGTCCTATGCAACGCTCGCGGGCTCGGGTCTGTGCTGGGTGGGGATGGCTGCAGACTCTTCCAAGAGAAAGCCGCTAGTCTCTTCCCCTTGCCAGACAACTCTGCCTTTCCCCAAATGTGCCTGCACACCAAAAGTCTAGCCCAGGGCTGTAAAATAGATGGTTTCTGGAACCAGGAGACAAGTTTCCAGGGGACAAGTCGCGGGTTTGCTGTCCCTTGGGACTAGGAGCTTCTGCCGCGCCCCGCTTCCAGGGTGCGTCCCCCGGACCTCGGACCTTGCCGGTTCTGGGGAATCTGTGCAGGGAGACTTCTCGTACCCCGGATCTCAGACCTCGCCCAGCTCGGGAAATCTGGGCCCCGTCGGAGAAATCCAGCCGGTCCCTGCTCCAGCCCCAGCCCGCGCGCGCAACCAGGGCGGCTCCTAACCTGTTTCAATCTGCGCTCCCGCCGGTCCTGAGTCTGTGTCCCTCCTCTGCTGCTATTAGTGGAGTTTACATTCAGCCAGCTTTCTGGGTGCTTGTCTGTTCTGCTGTTATGTTGTAGTTCTTAAATCGTTGCGCGAGGCAGAACAATAGGTGTTTGCTTATGCCGCCATCTTGGTGTCTCTTAATCTTAATTTACATTTCTCTGATGCTTTCTGATATTGAACATTTTTTCATATCTCTATTGGCCATCTCTATGTCTTCTTTGAAGAAGTGTCTATTTGGGTTCTTTGCCCATTTTTTAATTGGATTGTTTGTTTTCCTGGTGTTTAGTTTAATAAGATCTTTAGAAATTTTGTATAATAACCTCTTATCAGATATATCAGTGTTGAATATGTTCTCCCATTAGGTAGGTACACTTTTCATTTTGTTGATGGTTTCTTTTACTTTATAAAACAAAGCTTTTTAGTTTGATAATCTCATTTGTTTATTTGTTTCTCTTGCTTGAGGATACATATAGAAAAAAATATTCCTATGAGAATGTCTAAGATCCTACTGCCCTTGTTTTCTTCTAGACTTTTTAGTGGTTTCCAGTCTAATATTTAAGTCTTTACTCTATTTTGAGTTTATTCTTATGTATAATGTAAGAAGGTAGTTTCATTTTTTTGCACATATACATCCAATTATGCACCACCATTTATTGGCTAGATCATTTATATCCCATTGCGTGTTCTTGCTTCCTTTGTCAAATATAATTTGGCCATAAAGGCATTGGTTTATTTCTGGGGTGTCTGTTCTCTTCCATTTATCGATATGTCTGTATTTATGCCAGTGCCATGGCCTTTTAGTATAGTTTGATATCAGGTAACATGATTTCTTCAATTTCATTCAGAATTGAAGGTCAGATAAAGTGCTTCACAGATAAGAAAAAGCTAAAGGAGTTCATCACCACCAAACCAATATTATATAAAATGCTGAAAGATATTCTTTAAGAAGAGGAAGAAGAAGGTAAAAATATAAATTATGAACAACAAATACACATCTATCAACAAGTGAATCTAAAAATTAAGTGAATTAAAAATCTGATGAACAGGATAAACTGGTGAATATAACAGAATCATGGGCATAGAGAGGGAATGGACTGACAATTCTTGGGGTGAAAAGGGGTGTGGGAGATGCAGCAAGAGACTGGACGAAAATCCTGCACCTATGGGAGAGGACAGTGGGGGGGATGTGAGGGCCGAGGGTGGGATGGGTACCGGGTGGAGGGGAGCTATATAGGAAAAGAAAGGGGGAATAATGTAATTAATAAACTGAACAATAAAGATTTTAAGAAAGAGTTAACTACAACATAACTGTGCAAACAGCACACTAAAGGATGCACCTAGAGTGTCTACCTCAGGTGACTGGTGAGGCTGAGCCACTGAGCCCTATAGGTCAACAACCACACAATGCCACTCTGTCAACTCAAGCAGATTTAGCAGCTACCCAGTACATAGAGACAAACACAGGGAAGCAGTCAAAATACAGAGGAAAAGAAACAAGTCACAAATGAAAGAAATGGATGAAAGCAAAATACTGGCTATAGAGTTCAAAACCATGGTTACTCAAGAATCTTCTATAAACCTCCAAGATATTTAGGGAGGCCTTCAAGGATATGAAAAAAAAGACCAATCAGAAATTAAACATACACTGACTGAAGTAGACAATAATATATAGAGATCGAATAGCAGTCTTGAGAATCCCAAGAACTGAGTCAAAGATTTGAAATATGAAGAAGCAAAAAATAACCAAATGAAAAAGAAAAAATAATCCAAAAGTATATAGGCAGTGTAAGGAGCCTCTGGGACAACATCAAGCACACCAACATCCAAATTATGAGATTACCAGAAGAAGAGAAAGAGCAAAATATTGAAAATATATTTGAAGAAATAATGACAGAAAAATTGCCTTACCTGGTGAAAGAAATATATTTACAAGTCCAAGAAGCATAGAGAACCCCAAACAAGAGGAATCTAAAGAAGACCACACCAAGACACATCATAATTAAAATGACAAGGGCAAAAGACAAAGAGAGAATCTTAAAAGCAGCAAGAGAAAAACAGTTAATTACCTACAACCGAGTTCCCATTCAACTTCCAGCTGATTACTCAACAGAAATTATGCAGGTCAAAAGGGAGTGGCAAGAAATATACAAAATGATGAGTAGCAATAATCTACAACCAAGATTACTTTACCCAGCAAAGTTATTATTTAGGATTGAAGGTAGGAGAAAGACCTTCACAGACAAGTAAAAGCTAAAGGAGTTCATCACCAGCAAACCAGTATTATATGAAATGCTGAAGGGTATTCCCTAAGAAGAGGAAGAAAAAGGTAAAGATAAAAATTCTGAACAACTAAGTGACAACAAATACATAACTATTAACAAGTGAATCTAAAAATCAAATGAATAAAAAAATCTGAAGAACCGAATAAACTGGTGAATATAATAGAATCTGGGACATAGAAATGGAGTGGACTGACAATTCTTGGGAAGAAAGGAGTATAGGGTGGGGTGGGAAAAATTGGACAAAAATATTACACCTATGGATGAGGACAATGGGGAGGGGTAAGAGCATGGGGTGGAAACCAAGTGAAGATCTATGGGGGTTAAAAAGAGGAACAACTGTAATAATCTGAACAATAAAGTTTTATTCAAAAAATAAAAATATAAAAATAACCTCCCTCCTCCCCCCAAAAAAAGGAACAGAAAAAGGCATCACCAGAAAAAGAAGACAATGAAACAGAGGCAAGCAATATGTCAGAGAATGATTTCAGAGAAATTATCATAGGGTCACTGAAAAGAATGGAAGACAAATTCAACAACAGCTGTAAGAACGAAGAGGAAATGAAAAAATGACATCGCTACTGTAAAGAACTCAATAGAAAGCATCAAAAATAAACTAGAAGAAGCAGAGGGACACATCAGTGAGCTAGAAGACAATGTAGAAAAAAATACCCAAGGAGAGCAGATTCTAGAGGGAAAAAAACTTAAAAAACAGGATGAGAGCCTAAGGGAATTTTGTTACAACATGAAATGAAAAAACATCTGCATTATAGAGGTTCCAGAAGGAGAGGAAACTGAGCAAGGAATAGAAAACCTGTTTGAAGAAATAATGACAGAAAGCTTCCCTGATATGAGGAAGAAAAAAACCCACACAAGTCCAAGAAGCTCACAGAGTCCCAAAAAAATGAACCCTAAAGACCAACGCCAAGGCATATAATAATTGGCAAACACCAACAATAAAGTAAGAATATTAAAGCAGCCAAAGAGAGACAGAAAGTTAGCTATAAAGGATCCCCCATCAGTGACTCATTCATCAACATAAATACATCAGGACAAAAGGGAATGGAATGAAATATACAAAGTCATTCAAAGCAAAGGTCTGAATATAAGAATTCTGAACCCAGCAAGGCTATGAAGCAAAATTGAGAGTGAAATCAGGAGCTTCACGGACAAAAAAGGACTAAGGGAGTTTATTACCACCAAACCAATAATGCAAGAAATGCTAAAGGGTCTGCTATAAAAAGAATAAATATGCAACAGAGAAGCAATACAGGCATAAACACAAAAAAATGGTGACAAACAAGTACCTATCACTAATAACTTTAAATGTAAATGGATTAAATTTCCCAATCAAAAGATATAGGGTAGCTGAGTGGATAAAAAAACATGATCCAGGAATAAGGACACATTTATAATACCTTAATCTATCAAGAAATGGAAAAAAAAGAAAACATGATCCATATATCTGCTGTCTATAGTAAACCCACCTCAGAAAACAGGACTCACACAGACTGATGAGGGGATAGAAAAAGCTTTTTCAGGCAAATGGAAATTAAAAAGAGCTGGGGTAGCAATACTAGTATCTGACAAATTAGATCTCAAAGTGAAGGACATAAATATAGATAAGGAAGGCCACTTCAAAATACTAAAGGGAGAAATCCAGCAATGAAAAATTACTCTGGTAAACATATACCCTCCTAATACAGGAACACCAATATACATAAAAAAACATTCTGGAGGCTATCAAGGGAGAGATTGGCAGCAATACAATAATAGTAGGGGACTTTAATACCCCACTATCACTATTGAACAAATCTCTTCTAAACAAAAAAATCAGCAAAGACACATCAATCCTAAATGACTCACTAGACCAGATGGAATTAATTGACATCTTCAGAATATTTCACCCCAAGCCACAGAATATGCATTCTTCTCAAGTGCACATGGGTCATTTTCAAAGATTTTATTTTGGGTCACAGGCAAAGTCTCTTCAAATACAGTAAGATAGAAATCATATCAAGCATCTTCTCATATCATAATGGCATAAAACCAGAAATCAACCACAATAAAAAATCAAACACCAGGAGACTAAACAGCATTCTATTAAATAATGACTGTGTTACCACAGAGATCAAAGAAGAAATAAAAAGCATTAAGGCAACAAACAAAAATGAAAACACAACAATCCAAAATCTATGAGACACAGTGAAAGCAGTCTTGAGAGGGAAGCTCATAGCTCTCCAGACCTACTGCAAAAAACAAGAAACAATGGAAATAAATTACTTAACCCTACAACTCAAAAAGCTAGAAAGAGAACAACAAGAAAAGCCTAGTGTAAGGAGAAGGAAGGAAATAACAAAGATCAGAGCAAATATAAACAACATAGAGACAAAAAACCCCAACAATACAAAAGATCAACAAAACCAAGAGCCAGTTCTTTGAAAGGATAAACGAGATTGATGAACCCCTAGACAGGCTCACCAATAAGCAAAGAAAGAGGACCAAAATAAATACAATCAGAAATGAAAGTGGAGAAATAACAGCAGACCCCACAGAAATACAAAGCATTGTTAAAAAAATACTAGGAAAAACTCTGTTCCAACAAACTGGACAACCTGGAGAAAATGGACGTAGTCCTAGAAAAATACAACCTTCCAAAACTCAATCAGGAAGATTCTAAAAATCTCAATAGGGTGATAGCTATGGAAGAAATTGAATCATTATCAGAAATTTTCCAGCAAACAAAATTCCTGGTCCAGACAGCTTTACAGAGCATTCAAAGAACTGAAACCTATCCTCCTCAGACTATTCCACAAAATTCAAGAGGAAGGCACACTTCCAAGCTCTTTCCATGAAGCCAGCATTACCATCATCCCAAAACTATATAAAGATACCACCAAAAAGTGAACTACAGGCCAATATTATTTTTTTAAATATATTTTATTGACTTTTTTTTACAGCGAGGAAAGGAGAGGAATAGAGAGTTAGAAACATCAGTGAGAGAGAAACATTGATCAGCTTTCTCCTGCACAACCCCCACTCCGGATGTGCCTGCATCCAAGGTGCCTGCCTTTGACTGGAATCGAACCTGGGACCCTTCAGTTCACAAGCTGACGCTCTATCTACTGAGCCAAACCTGTTAGGACCAGGCCAATATTCCTGATGAACATATATGCTAAAATCCTCATAAAAATTCTAGCAAATCAGCAGTAGAGACAGAAGGAGGAAGTCGCTGGGACCCGGAGGTGGCCAGCAGCTGGGTCGTGGGTGCTCGTAGGCTGTGTCCGTCCTGTGCCTCATCTCTTCTTGGGAGGGGAGGGGGTTTCGTTACCAGCAGGAGCTGCTGCCACAGTCCTGAGCTTGAAGTCGCTAAGACTTCTCTCCAACTTATGTGCTGAGGAGACTCAGATGTTGGCCTCAGCTCCTAGGCTGAACTCAGCAGATTGGCCCATGAAAACCAATGTATTGAGACAAAGGAGAGGATCTGTGAGAAAACAACACCTATTATCCTGGGCTTGGCAACAAGGAAGAGGACAGGTAGTGGAAATCCTGCAATCTGAAAAGCAGACTGAAAGGTGACAAAGACGCTGAAGATGGGTGGTGGAGAGAGGTATAACATTCCAGCCCCTCAATCTAGAAATGTTAGTAAGAACCAACAACTTAATAGACAGAAGACCAAGGATCAAAATTCCCAGATGAAGATGGTTCATAAGAAAAAAGAAAGAGGACATACTTATAACACATCAGCAGCTGCATGGCAGGCCATGCAAAATGGGGGGAAGAACAAAAACTTTCCAAATAATCAAAATTGGAATTCTAGTTTATCAAGTCCCAGCTTGCTTTTTAAGCCTCAAACTAATCAGAACTATGCTGGAGCCAAATTTAGTGAGCTGCCATCACCAAGTGTGCTTCCTAAACCACCAAGCCACTGGGTTCCTGTTTCCTTTAATCCTTCTGATAAGGAAATAATGACATTTCAACTTAAAACCTTACTTAAGGTACAGGTATAAAATAAGATAAAGTGCTAATGTTTAAAGTAGGGTAGTTAGCAGTTTATGCAAAATTCAATGCTCAGTAATTAATGTGTTAAGCCCTGCTAATTAATGTAGAAAATACAGATCTCGTTTTGTGTTGCTGTACACTGTGGTGTAATGGTAGTATCAGTGCCTCTTAAAATAACTAAGTTACTGATAATTGTACTTACATCAAGTTTTCTCAATTGAGTAACTTTTAAGCAAAACTATTCAAGTTTAGATTTGGGGAATGGTCAAGGAATCAACTTTTTCTCTTGTTGGGGGTAAAGTACTGATTAAACCAAAAAGTGGTGAACGTGGAAGGGGCACTAGGAGCTATTTAGAATGAGACTCCCCCATTGGCCCCGTTTCTTACATGCAGTGGATAGGTGGCTGCAACCAATGTGTCAAAACCATTTTTTATAGAAAGTCATTTGGTGGTCAGAGTAGCTTTTAAAATACATTTTTGTATTAAAGCACTGCACAGGCTACTCTGATAGTGTTTGGCCTCAAATCATCCCTGCAGAGCTTGCTTAAAGTAGGGAGTTATATAATGTGAAAGTACTTAGGAAAGAAAGAGCCATGTAAATACTTGTAATTTACTTGTAGCATATGTAAAGTTTTGCCATTCATCTTAACAGAAATAAGAGTATTTTAGTATGAATTTACTAATATAAGACCATGGACTCTTTTTTTGCACTATGGCCTAATTTTAAAGGTCTGAAATAAAGTTTGCCCTTGTGCTAAAGTGCCAGTGTATGTATGTTATATGATCTGGTTGTAAACTATATTTCAAAGTATATCATAGTGTCACTAAGTTTTATATAACTGAAAAGGTTTTAAAGCTGCTAAAACACTTCCTATTTGTAAAAGATGTGAAATGCAGTATGGGACTATTTTAATTTTCCTTCCTTAAACCCAAAGATAAACTTAAGAGTCTATCCAACCTTAAAAACTCATATTCACTTTGACTGTTTTTAATCTATGATACAAGTATATTTAATCATGCCAGAGTTTTGTCACCATTAAGTGCAACCAGGGGACCACTTAGGCAAAATATTTCTTCCATAGTATCTTGATAACATGTTTGATAATGTTTACCAAATAGTAACTTAAAAATGTATAAAGATCAATTAAAATTCTGATTAGAGCCCTGCTAGTGTGACTCAGTATTTAAGCACTGACCTCCAGACCAGGTCACCAGTCACTCTGGGTGATCCCACTGGAGAGTGTGCAGGAGGTGGCAGATCTGTTTCTCTCCCTCTCTAAAATCAATAAAAACATTTAAATAATTTGTCAGTGCCCTATTGTCTAATTTGGCAGGGTGGTGTTTATTTTTTTGTAATTTTCAGGCAGAATGACCAAGTTGTATAACTCCAAATAAGGTGAGCAAATGTGGTCCAACTCATAATTACATCCTAAAGACAAGTTTGTTGTATTTAAATGTGCATATATGAATTTGAAACATGGAGTTAAAAATAAAACTGATTTTTCTACCCAGTGGGAAAAAATTCTAGCAAATCAGATTCAGCAATACATTAGAAATATCATACACTATGATCAATGGGATTTTTTCTGGGGATGCAATCATGGTACAATAGCCGCAAATCAATAAATGTGATACATCACATAAACAAACTGACAAAAATCACATAATCATATAAATTGATGCAGAAAAAGCATTTGACAAAATCCAACACGCTTTCTTGATAAAAACTCTCAGCAAAGTAGGAATAGGGGGATCATACCTCAACATGATAAAAGCTCTATATGAGAAACCTACAGCCAGCATCATACTCAATGGGCAGAAACTAAACCCGTTTCCCTTAAGAACAGGAACAAGGCAAGGATGCCCACTTTCACTACTCCTGTTTGACATAGTATTAGAAGTATTAGCCATAGCAATCAAACAAGAAGAAGAAATAAAAGGCATTCAAATTGGAAAAGAAGAAGTAGAGCTGTCCTTATTTGCGGATGACATGATACTATACATAGAAAACCCCAAAGACTCCATGAAAAAACTACCAGACCCAATAAATGAATTTGGCAATGTAGCAGGGTACAAAAATTTTTTAAAAATATATTTTATTGATTTTTTACTGAGCGGAAGGGAGAGGGATAGAAAGTCAGAAACATCGATGAGAGACATTGATCAGTTGCCTCTTGCACGCCCCCTAACGGGGATGTGCCCGCAGCCAAGGTACATGCTCTTGCCGGAATCGAACCCGGGACCCTTCAGTCCGCAGTCCAACGCTCTATCCACTGAGCCAAACCGGTCTCGCCTAAAATTAATGCCCAGAAATTTATGGCCTTTTTATATACCAATAATGAACTCACAGAAAGAGAAATGAAAATAAATCCCATTTACCACTGCACCAAAAAAATTAAGATACCTAGGAATAAACATAACCAAGGATGTAAAAGACCTGTACTCAGAAAACTGCAGGACATTGAAGAAAGAGATAGAGGAAGACATAAATAAATGGAAGAACTTACAATGTTCATGGATTTGGTAGAATCAACATCATTAAAAGGCCCATACTTCCTAAAACAATCTATAGATTCAATGCAATACCTACTAACATACAAATGGCATATTTGAAAGATCTAAAATAAGATCTGCAAAAATTCATCTGGAATAAAAAATGAGCCCGAATAGCCACAGCTATCCTGAGAAAGAAGAACAAAGTTAGAAGATTCACAATACCAGACATTAAACTATATCATCAAGCCATGTTTCTCAGAACTGCCTGGTACTGGCACAAGAACAGACAAATAGAATAATGGAACAGAATAGAAGACCCAGAAACTGACCTAAGCCATTATACTCAATTAATATTTGACGAAGGAGGCAAGGGCATACAATGGAGTCAAAACAGTCTCTTTATTCAATGGTACTGGGAAATTTCATCAGATACATGCAAACAAAATGAAACTAGATCACCAAATTACACCATATAGAAAAACAAAATAAAAATGGCTAAAGGACTTTAATGTAAGACTGGAAACCATAAAAATTCTACAAGACTCCATAGGCAGCAAAATTGCAGACGTATTTCGTAGCAATCTTTACAGACACAGATCCTAGGGCAAGAGGGACTAAGGATAAACATAAGGGAATAAATAAAGATAAAAAGCTTCTACACAACAAGAGAAACCATCAACAAAACAGCAAGAAAGCCAACTGCATGGGAGAAAATTTTTGCCATCGGTATCGCCGATAAGAGTTTAATCACCAAAATTTACAGGGAACTCATACAACTTAACAAAAGGAAGATAAACAACCTAATTAAAAAATGGGCAAAGGACCTAAATAGACACTTTCGAAAGAAGATATTCAGAAAGTCAAGAGATACATGAAAACATGCTCAGTCACTAATCATCTGAGAGATGCAAATCAAAACAATAATGTTGTACCAGCTCACACTTGTCAGAATGGCTATCATCAACAAATCAACTAATTACAAGTGCTGCAGAAGATGCAGGGAAAAAGGAACCCTTCTTCACTGCTGGCGAGAATGCAGACTGGTGCAGCCATTGTGGAGAACAGTATGGTATTTCCTCAAAAATTTAAAAATAGAACTGCCATTTGACCCAGTAATACCCCTTCTAGGAATATATCCCAAGAAAACAGAAACACTAATCAGAAAGGATATTTGCACCCCTATGTTCATAGCAGCACAATTTGCAATAGCTAAGATCTGGAAATAGCCTAAATGCCCATCAGCAGATAAGTGGATTAGAAAAGTAGGGTATATCTACACAATGGAATACTACATCGCTATAAAAAGGAAAGAATTTTTACCATTTGCAATAGCATGAATGGAACTGGAGAGCATTATGCTAAGTGAAATAAGCCAGGCAGTGAAAGAAAAATACCACATGATTTAACTCATTTATAGATAATAAAGAACATTATAACCTCATGAACAAAAAGATAGATACTGTGGCAGAGAAGCATCTAACAGACTTTCAAATTACAGTAGGAAGGCTGGGGAGTGTTATGGGTGGGGTAAGAGATTACTCAAAGCATTTGTATGCATGTATATAAGCATAACCAATGGACAAAAGACACTGGTGTGGTGGGTGAAGGTATGTGCCAGGGGTTAGGGAAGCCCAGGGGAAGGTCAATGGGGAAAAAAGGAGACATATACTACTATTTGTAATGTTTTAAACAATAAAAAAGAAAAATATGTAAAGGAGTTGAATAGGCGTTTCTACAAAGAAGATATATAAATCGCTCAGCATTACTAATCATCAGGAAAATGAAAATGAAAACCAAAATGTGATACCATTTCACAACCGTTAACATGGCTACTATTACCAAAAAGAAAGAAAAAGAGAAGAAAATAAGAAGTATTGACAAAAATGTGGAGAAATTAGAATTATTGTACATTATTAATGGGAATGTGAAATGGTGCATTTGCTATGGAAAACAATATGATGGTTGCTAAAAAAATTAAAAATAGATTTAGAATGTAATTCATTAATATCACTTATGGATATATATATATAAAATAATTGAGAGCAAGATATCATTGATTTTATTTGTACACTTATCTTCATATCAAAATTATTTACACTAATAATAGCCAAAATGTGGAAGCAGACAAATTGATAAACAAAATGTGGTATATAAATAGAATGTAATATATTTAGCTCTAAAAGGAAAGAACATTCTGATACATGCTACATTTGGATAAATCTGGAGAACATTATGCTAAGTGAAATAAGCCAGTCATAAAAAGGCAAATACTGTGTGATTCTACTCACAAGAGATATACACAGTAAAGTTTCCAAATTGATAGAAACAGAAAGGAGCAAGGTAGTTATCAGTGACTGAGGGTAGGGGACAAGTGGACTTGTTTAGTGGGTATAGAGTTTCAGTATTGCAAGACTAAAAAAATGTTCTGGGTCCCTGGCTGGTGTTGCTCAGTTGATTGGACATCATCCCATGCACTGAAAGATTGCTGGTTCAATTCCAGATCAGGGCACATGCCTGGGTTGTGGGCTTGATCTCTGGGGGTGGTAGGTGGAGAGATACAGGAGATAAATGATCAATGTTCCACTCTTATATTGATGTTCATCTCTCCCTTTCCCTTCTTCTCTCTAAAAACATAATCAATAAAAAGGTTTTTAAAACATTCTGGAGATATGTTTCACAACTGTGAATATACTTAACACTATGAAACATGCTTAAAAATGGTTAAGATGGTAAATATTATGTTATATCTATTTTATCACAATTATAATAAAAAAGTAAATGTGACCTGGGTTCAAATTTCTGTGAGTTTCTTCTTTCTCTAGAAAGTTCAGCTCCCTTATATACTAGGTTTTCTGAGCTTTGCTCCTAAGCCTCCTCCAGGAAAATTCTTCAGACAATGGGAAGAATGGGATGATTCTCTCACCAGGCCACTTCCAAACCACCTCCCTCCCTCCCCAGCCTCTTTTTGTTATAGTCAGTGGTTACTCTCAGCCTGTTTCCAGCGTGTTCATGGAATGTGCATTCTCAGTGGTACTGGAAAAAGGCTGTTGAGAGGGAGAAAGGTGTAGACAGCTTGTTCTAGCTGCATAAGTTATAAGGAGCTCTGCTCTTGCCCAGCAATAGCATAGCTTTGTAGACTTCAGGCAAGCCTGTTTCCTCTGAAATGTTCTTTCACTGTAGGTACAAAAATACAGTAAACCACAATCCAAAAAAAACCTGTGGACCCATGAATGGCACTTTGTAAGCCAGTTAATGTATAACACTTTACAAAGCTGGGCAGGGAGCATGTTTGCTTTTTTTTAACAAGAACCACATCAGAGGTGTCAGATGCCAATAATCCCAGGGTTTTGTGGTGATAGGCTTTGAATCTGCAGCCAAATGTTGGCATCCAGAAATGTAGACCAGTGATTTCCAACCTTTTCACCACCAAGGATTCTTTTCATTACTTTTCCCCTAGGGCCCCGAGTTTGGAAAGATTTTTATCTAGCAGACTTACAGTTATTATGGAATAATTCATTTCCCAATTTTTTATTCAGAACTTTTGATCTGTATGAGATAACCACACCAAGTTAATACACATTTTAGTCAAAAGCAAAGAAACATGATATAATACTTAGCTCTCTTTGGCTTTGTCTTGGCTGAATGTACAATTTTTATTCAACTTTTTAAAATTAAAAAAAATAGCTGAAGGGTACCAGTTACTACCCTTAGAGATTGAGAACTGCTAGGACTAGTTATTGGGGGAGCATTAATAAATAGGATAGTTATCAGTTAAAGATGTTCTGAATCCCACAAGAACAGAATCTATCCATCAGGAAACTTCCTGCTTTATTTACCTCATAATTCACTAGCTTAAGTGTTTTTCCCTATATAAAAGAGATTGTTCCCAAAACAAACATGACACATACTTACCAAGGCCCTAGCTAGTTGTCTGGTACTATGACAGGACAAGTTTCAGACACAAAAGTTTGCCTCTCCTCAGGCCCTGTTCTTCAGTTCTAAGGCTTGTTCCCTGTAGATCAAGGATCTTTGATCAGAGAGTGTCTTACAGGTTTATATAAACCAAACATCCCTTACCACATTGAATACAAATGGATATGTCTACGTGTCCTTCTACTGGACTCATCTTGAGGTCAAGGACTTTATCCTTTTTTCTCTGTATCTCTATATCTCCACCAACCAGTTCATTATAATGCCTGACACTCAGCAAAGTGCTAGTGGAATGAATGACAGTGCATGCTAGGCTGCATGAATAGTTGAACTCCTATTAACAGGGGCTAGACTGTGAGTTCCTTAAAGTCAGACATTGTGCCTTATTCATTTCTGTGTTACCAGAGCCTGGAACAGTGAATGGCACAGTGTGGTCATTCAATAAATGTCTGAATGAATGGATGAATCATTGGATTCCATAATGCAAGACCTTATACCCTGAGGTTGGAAACCCAGTAATGACCCATAGACCAGTTTTACAGGTACACAGATGAGGGTCCACAGATAGAGCACTCTCTTCATCATTCATTCTTGTAACCTTATCAATCAGTGCTGCCTTGTCTCTGGCTAATGCTTGGCCACAACATTCCATTCTGTGAGATTCAGTATAGCTTCCTCCTTTCCCTTCTCTCCCTCCTACATCATCACCTTCTCATCTTGACATTGATTGCATATAAACCCCAGATGCACTAGTCCAATAAAAACACATAGTTCAGAGTCCTGGAACCCCTTTTGGAAATGGTACTAACCCCTGCTATAAAAGAATCTCAGAAAGGACAAAGAAGGCAGCCTAGACTTGTCTCTCCCTGTGGTGTCACCGGGTGTAATTTAAGCTGAGGCATTTCTGCAGTTGCTACACCCAGGCAAGTGTGGGGAATGAAACAGTTGTCTGTGACTGATTTAAACTGTGGTTTTTGACAACTGTGTCCTGGATTGAAGTGTCCCATCTGTTAAATTTAGTGTCCAAGGGAGTTGTGAACATGAACTCTAATAGGAGCAGCTTTAATTCTGTGGGGTCCTAGACAACTCAGAAAGTTTCAATCTCCAAAAAATATTGGGCATTTTCTTTGCATCTAAGGCTATTTAGTAAGTATAGTTATTCCTGGCAGGACACTGGAATGCAGGAACAAGGTGGGCAGACGGTGCTGGGGGGAGCAAGGGTAATGGAGGGAAGGTGCCTTTTAAAGATTTATGAAATAAACAGGATTATCCTTGTAGAAAAGTTACCAAAATGCCCCCTTTGCAAATTTCCACATCTACCTCCATTCTCACCTCTCCCTATCGCTATACCCCCTTTCCCTAAACATGAAGGTCACCTGACAACCTTGTTTCTAGCAAAGACATTTTAGGCTACCATTTATTTATTTTTTCTTTTTTAAATATATTGAAAACATTTATTAAAAATATTTATAACGTTATCCATTTTAGATATATAATTTACTTCTTTTTTCCTTTTTATTTTTTTGTTGTTTAAAGTATTACAAATTGTAGTACATATGTTTCCTTTTTCCCCCCATTGATCTCCCCCAGCTTCCCTTACCACCCAGCATATGCCCTCACCTGCCCCCCACGCCCAGTGTCTTGTATCCATTGGTTATGCTTATATGCATGCATACAAGTCCTTCAGTTGATCTCTTAGCGCCCCCGCTCCCAACCTCCCCTAACTTCCCACTGTAGTTTGACAGTCTGTTAAATGCTTCTTTGCCTCTATATCTATCCCCCCCATTTATTTTCTTTAAAAAATCTTGCATCTGCATACTAGAGATAAACATATAAGAACAAAAAATGTTTGAGTCTCAGTTTCAATGTCCAACAGTTCTGAGTCCCATTTTCAATGTCAAGTAGTTCCTTATGTCTACATGTCAGCAATGACATCTGGATGGTGGAAAAATGGTGACAATGCAGGTCCCACACACTCTGGTTTGGTCCTGGACAACCTGCAGTGACACACAACTGCTGACTGTTAGCATGGCAAGGTGTCGTCAGCGTCTTCCGTCTCTGGATTGTCTTTGTGGTTGGCACAGACTTGTCAGTTCCTCTCTGTTGCAGGAATCCATATGGTCTTGGAGTTGTTTTCTGAAAATATACAAACATATTCTCAACCAAAAGTTAATAAAGGAATCTTTTCTGTAAATTAGACTTGGGATTCTTTTTATTTTTGCCCAAATGATTTTCCTTTGGCTTATTTTGACACCGTGTGTGTTTTTCATGGGTGTACTGCTGTTAGCATTACAAATGGAAATTAATTTTCTGAAGTAAAAATTTTTTAGATGTAATTTACTTACAGGATATTTTTTCTTACATGATATTATTCCACTATCCCCCTCCCCTTTTTTTGATTAATGGAGGCTTTGGGAAATTTTATATTGCAGTCTTGGTAACTTTAAATTTTAATTTTTGCACAAAAATGTGACTGCTTTAGTTTCTTTGCATGTCAGGCAGCTTTACAATGAGATGAACTACTAATATAAATTTTAGTTAATATTTTAGGAACGGCTTTTTGTCCAGTACAATTAAATATTCTTGAGTACTCACTTATTTCAATTAGCCAATTTAAATTAATCTGAAAACTTGATCACTATTTTACTGTCAAATTTAATACTCAAACAATAATCTTAGTTTACTCTGTATATTAGTGGAAAGGATTATTTGCATTCTTGAGTAGGCCCTGAGCATCCTGGTGCTAGACTGCATTTAGGTATAGGGCAACTGTTGCTGGCCAACTCTCTGTTTGTAAACTGGGTCCTGATTTGAGCTGGGTATAAGAGGCAAAGCAGCCATGGGGGCAGGAGACCTCCCTCAGAAGGTGTGAGAGTTCAGGCCCCTGCAAGGTTAGGGGGGTGAGGGTCTGTGCCCACCTCTGTTGACATTCAAGTTTGCTCCTGTTGGCCCCTTTGTGATTGTGCCTTTATTAGGTTGTTCTTTCCCTGAGGAATCTTACCCATCTCTGGCTAACCAGCCATCCTCTGGGGCCAAGCAGGATGATGTGAGGTTCAGATCTGTCTCCTTGGAAGTCTATGCCCTGTTGTTAGGTTACCATTTAAATTTAAATGTTGTGAAGGCTTAATAAACCAGTAACATTTACTGTGAGCTTATCTGATTTATGCTAGTAACATGATATTGCCCTAAGAAAAAGTAATATGGTTTTAATGGAGAAAGGAGGGGACTAGTGGTGACAGAACAAGATGCTTCCTAGGGAAGGTAGTCCTGGATGAGACGTTCCAGTGGTACAGGGTGAGAGCTCTACATGCAGAAGACAGGATGGAGCTATGGGAATCCAAGGGAAAAGAGAGCCATAAATGCAGGTGAGGAGACCCAAGGCACACAATTTTGCCATATGTAAGCTCTTGCTCATCATTTCCATTCCAGAGGAGCTTCATATGAAGTAAGTTTCAATTATAATACCTATTGCCAGTGGCAGCCTTCCCAGCTGCCCTAGCCAACTAATCCATGATGGTCTTTATCACTATATTTGGCTAGGCAAGCTCTTGTGTCTACATATAGTAACTTGCAGAACTTATGCAAACTCCTCTATACCTGATATAATCTCCCATTATTTCCCAATATGAACTCTGAAATGCATTCCTCCTCTTTGTTATTCCCTGAAGCCCATCCCCAACACACAATACGTTTTTACCTCACTGACTCAAGGACTTAAACTCTAAAAATCTCTGTCTCAAGCCAAAAATGCCTACTTTCTCTCAAAGCACTAATATCCTTCCAGATCTAGCTCAAGTCTCATAGATTGAACAAAGAAGTTCCTGATGACTCTAAATTTTACAAAATGGAAACAAAAATTAAAAATGAACAATCAAATGTGGCATGTAGAAAAGAAAATAAACAATTACAATAAAAGTACGATGAATGGAATACTTAGGTTCAAATTCTAGTCTACTTGCTAACTGCAAAATTATAGATAAATCTTGAACCTCAGTTTTCTCATCTGTAAAACAGGGAAATTAACAGTGTTTACCTCACTGAGCTAATGGCAAAATTCAATGAATTAATGCATGCAAAACACCTGGCTTATTGTAGTTCTGTTCTGCTCTAGGGCCTTGAACTGATGAAGGGTTTGTTCCTGTTTCTTTAGTCAATATTCTGTAGGGAAAAGCTTTGACAGAGAAGCAGAAATACACAGCTTAAGCAGAGTGTCTCTGTGTTACAGAAGAATGATCATCTATAGGAGTATTTAAGAAAGGAAGTGCCCTAACTTCTTGGTAGATACAACACTGACTGTAGGAGCTATTTAGAAATTAATAGTGCGATGACTATATTGGTTAAAGTACAACTTGGACAAAGTACCATTTGATAGATAGCAGTAACTCCTCAGCTTCTGGAAAGGGAAGAGAAGGAGAAAGACAAATACATATATTCCAACCCCTCCACACATACTCTGTAAGGCACAAACTACAAAGATTTTTAGGGTATTCCTTACTGAGGACAGACACTACTACTCAAATCAGGGAAAACAAAAAGATAATTGTTGTGGGTCTTCATGAGAAGACAGTTCCCAGATTACATTTTCTCTTGGACTTTTCTATTATGAAGCCCTTAGTTTCACCTTTCAGTCTCATTGCCTTTGCCACCTCCTCCCAGGAGCAGATGTATTCAGTCATATGAAAACTGAGCATTCAGAAGAGCAATTCTAAGTTCAGAACCACAAAAATCTTTACTAAACTTTGGATCAAGTACATTAGATACTTTCAAAAACTGATCCTCACTGATTAGGAAATAACTTACATTGTTAAAATTTTAAAGGTAGAAAACAGTATGTAGTTAAAAATCTTCCTCCCCATCCCTACTCTTCTCCAACCTGCCCTGAGTGAAAACTTAGTCTTATGAGATTCTTATGTATACATTTTATTTATTTTTAAATATATTTTATTGATATTTTACAGAGAAGAAGGGAGAGGGATAGAAAGTTAGAAACATGAATGAGCGAGAGACATCGATCAGTTGCCTCCTGCACAGCCACTACTGGGGATGCAACCAAGGTATATGCCCTTGACCAGAATCAGACCTGGGACCCTTGAGTCTGCAGGCCGATGCTCTATTCACTAAGCCAAACTGGTTTCAGCTACATTTTAACATATGTTATTTTTCATATACCAGAAAAGTATAATATATTCTTTTACTTCTTTTTACACATTGTAAACAAACCAACATACTCTAAGTTTGTGACTTGTTAAGTGTTCTTATTCCCTGGCTACTGACACTCTATCCATGGTTCTGTAGCTTTAGGAAGTTTAACTCTCTAATATTTAGAATATTTTAGTCTGAGAAATCAGTGATATCACCCACCCTTGAAACCTACAGAATAACCTCTCCCAAAGTCCCTGTTCTTGGGCATAGCCAAGTAGCATCAAGACATCAAGAAATGTTGCCTCATATAGACATTTGCCTGACATCTTACAACTGAGCTTCACTTGGGGAAAGGGTCCTGTTGCATTCAGTTCCCTGGATACCTTCCAGAAGGATCCTTGTGTAAATATCCTCACCCGTATTGGAAGTGTTTGTGGGTGCCCATTCCTGAGGTGTCTATTTTCTCCTGAATGGAGTATTTTAGGATGAAAAACTTATAGATGGAGGAAGAGAAGGAAGAAAAAAGTTCATAAATATTCCTCTGGATCCCGAACAGGGGCCCAGCTAACTATGGTAATATGGCACAATGGAAGTAGCTAGGCATTACCATCAGAAGGTTTTGAGTTTGAATCTTAGTTCTGCCACTGAGATACCCATCTTTTGTGGAAACTAGGTGTGAGAATATACAGGAAGCACATCACACATGAAAGATGCCCAATCAAAGTTAGCTGAATCAGCAGTGCTAAAGAAGAATTTGCTTCCTGTACTTAGAATATCAGGTCATTTGGAGGGCAGTGTGTTTGTGTTCATTCTCTAAGCCTGAATTCCCAGTGTCTTCCAGTAGTCCAGAACTCCCATAACTCTTGTAACACTTTCCTTTTTCTACCTGCTTAAATGAGCACATTAGACTGGCCACCAGCCTGATATATTTCTTACCAGCTTCTCTTTGCCAGTGGACACCAGGATTTCTTAGGCTGCCTTCTGACTATGCACTTTTCCCTCCTTTCTCTCTTGATCTATATCTGATCTATGCTGCATCAGCACAGTCAAGTCAGTGGGGATTTTCCAAGTACCCAGAACTGTGACTTCACAATGAATAGGTCACAAAGGGCCACTTGGGTCTCAGTCATTTCAGTCAATCCAGACTAGCAAGGAGGGTTTAGAAAGGGGTTGCCGGTCTGTATTTTCTAGCTGTTGTATCTGTGAGGATTTAGCAGAAATGTTAACTGGGGGCAGGGTTTAGGCAATCATCCAGGGTCCAGTGCTTAGAGAGACCCCATGACTGGTTTAACGTTCTGCAGTCACTGTCTTGAAATTCCATATACAATTTAAATAAGAGGCCCCGCATTTTCATTTTTTCCTGAGCCTCACATATTATGTAGCTGTTTCTGACTGAGACCCATCATAATCAGGTCTCTGGGAGCAGAGTTCAGTCTCTCAGAAAAGAGCAGAAATATCTGCAAAGTTATGGCCTTGAATAAAAGGCCTCCAAGCGTGAAATTTGTTCCTTAGAATTTCATACCAAACTCCCATTATTTTTGCACTCAGTCAGGCATAGCATTCTGTGTGAACTTTCTCCTTGAGCTCAGGGTCCCACCACCTCCAAATCTTGGCTACACTGCTCAAACTGCTCAAATCTACCAGACCACTGAAACTTCACCTTTCAAAAGTGATTTCTGCCTGAGTAGATTAAATATATACTTCCCACTACATATAATTTTTTATTGAAATGTTTGAAGTAATTGTAGATTCTCATGCAGTTATAAGAAATAATACAGAGATCCTGTTTACCCTTTCTAAGTTTTCCCCAATGCTAAAATTTTGCAAAACTCTAGTATATCACAACTGGGCTATTGATATTGATACAATTTAGCAATGTTCTTCTGATTTCCTGTTTGACTTATGATCATTCGTGTGTGCATTTTATCCTATATAAGTTTATCACACATAGGTTTATGTATTTACCACCACAGTCAAGTTACTGAAGATTGCCATCATCTCAAGGATCCTTCAGGGAGTTACCCTATCATAACTGCACCACCTCCCTTCTGCTATCTCCTCTCCTACCCAAGGCAGACACTAATGTGTTCTCCATTTCTAAAATTAGCACATCTGGGCTGATTGTAGGTTTTGGTTATTACAAATATTGCCTCTATTTTTGGCCATGTACTCTTCTCATGAATTCATGGCCACTTAAATTATTTAACAAAGCAAAATTTGTTAGTAAAAGTATTTGAATTCCCTATCAGTCAATGGTTATTTTTAATTTAGAAACAACACAGTTCAGGAAAAAGCTGAAGTATTTTATAGTTGGAAGAATTTAAAAAAAAGCTTCATTATTTCTTTCTTATGTGGCCTGAGTTTGGTTACTTGTCACCACCATCACCTTACCCTCCACCTAGTATCTCCTTATCTCTGTTAACCAGGAAAAGCAATACCTCTGTGCAGAGATGTTTCTGTGAAGATTAAATGAAACAGCACATGAAAGCTCCTGGTACTTTGGGACTTTGCATAATTCCTTTTTTCTTGGCACCAGCTGAAGACAGGGAATGGTCTTAAAATACTGAAGTCAAAATAGTAAATTTTTAAAATGTAGTTTTAATATTCCCAATTATTTACAATAAAGGGAAACATAGGACAAGAATGATTACAAAACCAGGACTTAATAATTAGCTTAATAAGACTTCTAAAGACCTCTAGGAGGAAACTGGGAAAACTTCTTTTAACTAAGTCAAACAAGACATTGTCTTATCCCTCAGTACTTCTCCCAACACCAAGGTGGCTTAAATAGTTTAGCAACTTGTTTCTTTCAAGGTCTAGCTATAACAAGCTACAGCCTCCCCTAGTCCAATTTTTCAAAAGTCCTACATTAGTGAAGCCTACGAGGATAATATTTTACTAGAATTGAAAAAATATTTTTTTAATCCTTGTTGAAAATTCTTTGTAATCTTGTTTGTTTCCAACTTGTTCCCAAATTTTACTTCACTCTTAGGCTCAGTGACAGCTCAGGCTGCCTCCACCCTTTTTGTTCTAATTCTATAAGCTTTCCAAGAACTTAAAGGGATGTTTATAGATATGTAGCTCTGAGAAAGAGATATTATCATTTCCCTTAGACCTCCCCTGTTTCTAAAGTTTTGAAATCCCAGAAGGCAACCTACTTGATTTTCTAAGCATTTTTTGTGAGTGTGTGATGGACCCATCTCAGGTTGTCCCATTCTGAATGTCTTTGGAATTTACTTCCAAGTATTTACTGCACATCTACTTGGTGCTTCACCCTGTGCTTCACACTATGGGGAGGGGAAAAACCAAAACTGTGGTCTTTAAGGAGTTTATCCTATATAATAAAAGAGAAACATGCAAATTTGACAGCAGCATAGCCAATCAGGAGTGGGGGTGGGGCCAAGTGGCATGAGCGTCAGGCCGGGGGGTGGAGATGAAAAGGCAGTGGTGGCGAGTGCCCAGCCCCCTGGCTCTGTGAGTGGAAGTGGCAGTGACTGCCCAGCCCCCGGGGCCGGGTGGTCATAGGCAGCTGGGGTTGAGCTGAGCAGGGCAATGGCTGGGTGCCCAAGACCTAAAGCCTCTAGAGGGCAGGCTAGGGGTGAGCCATCAGTTGGACATCCCCTGAGGGCTCCCAGTATGTGAGAGGGGGCAGGTTGGGTTGAGGGACCACCCACCCCCAGTGCATGAATTTTGTGCACTGGGTCCCTAGTAGTTGAATAATTCTAAGTACGCACATGAAACAGTTGGAGAATGATTAACTAGAATCCTGTATGATATGATACTGAAACAAAGGGAGATGATTAGAGATTGCAGGTCAACAAGGAAGTAAAAAGACATCATTAAAAGTAAGATTGGAGAATCAAAAGATACTCAAAACTTAAATATATGAAGTGACAAGAAAAAACAGTCAATAGGGAGACATCTTGAGAAAAAACATGGGGGTAATGTTGAATGATTCCATGCATCCAGTTCTAATGAACAGCTGATCTTTGACTTTGTTCTCAGCTTTTGCCTTGCACTGTTTGGCTCCATCCCACCTTACACTATGCTTCCTGGCCTGTGAATTATAGGTTACCTAAATTCCTGACTGCTCACCTTACCTTTTGTTTAAGGCCTTACCTACTTTCACCCAATGCTCTGTTCTCTTGGGCTGACTCTCAGCTACAATGTATGATAAAGGTTTGGACAACATATATATCAAAAGCATCATCCACAGCCAATCTTTCTCACCTCTGAATTCCCTAACCCAACACCAGTCAGTTGTGGTTATGTTCCTGGAAATTTTGTACATCCTTGAAAAATAGAACACGAAGACCAGCAAGACTAGCAGCACCAATAGTGGTGAAGCCAATCATGAGAAATGGCTAAAATGACATCCCTTGGTGAAGGAAGTGCTTTGGTGACTAAGCAGAAGAGGGTAGATTAGATAGTCAGAGATTAGGAATGACTACAACCATTTATTTCAATTACTAATAAAAGAGGTTTCCTTCATAGAGAAACTAGAACTCTTTATTTGACAAGGTAAATGATTTTCTTCCTTTAATTAAAGGAAATTCTGCTGACAGCCCAGTGAAGGATATTTTTTGTTTTAACCAGCCCATCAGGAAAGATGTCCAATTTACCCCCTTCCAAATTCTTGGTTGAAATACACCCCACACTGGCTCAATGATATTTGCTTTGGAATCTGGCAGTCCATCCTCTTCTGTGGCTTCTGTGCATATTCTCACTAGCCTTGGGGGATTGTAAAGTCAGAAGAAGAATGGACTGCAGTTAGCTGGCTGAAACCAGATATAGCACTGCCCCACAGCCACTCTACCCTGATGTGCAGCAATCCCAACACACACACACACACACACACACACACACACACACACACACAGTACAGCTGATTTTGCTTCATAGGGGGACTTGATTTTACAATCTATGGTTGTAAAATTTCCAAAATGGGGGAAATGATTGGGCTAGGGATGAGGGTGTGGGATGCAAAAGAGTAGAACCCAATACTTGGATGAAGGCTTAGATGGAATTAATTAGAATCTATAGCATCTTGGAGAGAGTAGCCATCAATGTGCTCCACAAATCCTGAGCTACTAGATTAAAAAGCTTCTTACCACTATCCCCACAAACTTTTGAAGGAAATAAAAACATCTGAAGAAATAACTAAAATGTAATATTTTACCCAGAATATGAAACAAACAAACAAGAAAACAATTCAGACTGTAAACTTCCACAAAAATAAACAGAAGGTTGATCTTATTTCATTGAGGGCTGAGAAAAATCCCTATAGTTCATAATTATACTTCTAAGACCTAGCATACTAGTAGTATCTGGAACACAGTAGGAATTTGGTAAATGCTTGTTGGATGAATAAATTAATCACAGTAGTAATAATAATTATAGAAATAAATATTTATTGAGCCCCATTTGTATGCCAGGCAGTGCTCTAAATATATTACATGTGGTAACTAGCTGATTGAATCCTCACAGCAATCTTCTAAAGTAGGCCTATAAATACTTCTATTTCTAGAGCAGGAAAGCAAGGCTTAAGAGGATTGTGCCTTGCCTAAGCATATACAAGTAGTAAGCAACAGAACTTGAATGAGCTGTTACTTGCTAAGGGAAGGCAGGAACACTCTGGCAATCTCTTGATCATTTGTGGTCTCTTTGTATTGATAATGGTCAACAAGTATATTGTGAGGCAAACCCAGGTGGCAATTCTTTATTATTTTCCCTGCCTAGGATGCTATCCTCAATCTCCTCTATCATTATACCAAATAAGCACACATCACTTTTTTCTTCATATTAGAATCCTACTCGTTATTAAAGATCCAATTTAAATTTCTGTTGCAGAGCACAAGAGACTTGGTTGGAAAGTTTGTTAGGAGGACATTCTGATAAAAGGGAAGTGTGTGGAAGGCCACCTGCCTTGTTTATAGGAATTCTGACTTAGGAGATACTTAGTGTCGAAGGTGGCACGCCTAATTATTCCTTGACCTTTCCAAACAAGTCTGTGCACGTGCAGACCCCCTGGTGCTTACTGGAATCCTTATGTTTAATTTCTGTATGCCCTTGACTAGAGGACAATATAAACACATGTATCCTCCCAAGGTTACTAACCCTACTGATTGTATCTAAAGATAAAAATTCCAATAAAAGGCTAACAAGGCAAACAATTGAGGCTGCCAGGAAAGCCCTTTAGCCCTCTCTTTCACAGTGAAACTGTGTCACAGTAATCTGTTCATTCGTTGTTCAGGGGCTGCTGGTCAGCCCTGGCAAATTTCAAATTTCATCTTCTTTACTAAGCTTGCACTGATTACTCTTACTAGAAGGGTTCTCTCTCTCTCTCTCTCTCTCTCTCTCTCTCTCTCTCTCTCTCTCCCTCCCTCCCTCCCTCTCCCTCTCCCTCTCCCTCTCCCTCTCCCCCTCCCTCTCCCTCTCCCCTCCCTCTCCCTCTCCCTCTCCCTCTCCCTCTCCCTCTCCCTCTCCCTCTCCCTCTCCCTCTCCCTCTCCCTCTCCCTCTCCCTCTCCCTCTCCCTCTCCCTCTCCCTCTCCCTCTCTCTCTCTTCCCATGAGCCATATCACTATTTGATACTTGAAAAATACATAGCACACTGGTTAAGAGACAGAATTTAGACTCAGCAGGATTTAAATTCCAGCTCTGCTAAAATACTAAGTGTGTGACTATGGGCAAGTTATTTAACCTCTCCATCAGGAGCATGATCTTTGAACTGGAAAGAGAATTAAAGCCCAAGATAGATGAGGAGATAATAAGGGAGCATTTAGCTTCCTTCAATGGGTTCAAGTTTCCAGACCCAGACAAATTACATCCCAGGCTACTAAGAGAATGTGCAGATGTGATCACAGAGCCAGTCTTAAACTTTGAGAAATTATGGCAAAGGGAAGAGATGAGCAATACAAAGAGGCAGACAAACATTGCTCTAATTTTTAGTGAAAAGTGGTGGTGGTTTTTCATAGTACAAAATATAGATCCTAGAAACTGTAGACCAGTGAACATGGTTTTGGTCTTTGGCAAAAGTCAAGCATGCACTATTAAGCAGATCATTTTTGAGGCTTTAGAAAGGGAGTGGAAATCACCAACGGTAAGCATGAGCTCACTAAAACCAAGTCATGGTTAATTAAGCCCATTTCCTTTTTTAATGGGTATCTAGAATGGTACATGAAGGGAATACTATAGTGTAATGTACCTGAATTTCAGTGAGACATTTGAAAAAGTCTTATAGTAACCTCATGAAAAAGATGAAAAAGTAGGAGCAAGGTAGTAGCAGAATAATAGAGATTGCCGTAAGTTTGAATGACCTTATTAGAAATTATTATTAATAAGGGGAAGGTTCTAAGGTTATGTTGCAGTATTCTGTCCTATACATTAAATCATCTAATAATTTTATTAGTCTGGTTGGTCAAATATGCAAATAAAGAAACTTGGTAATATACAGCATGCACTTTCTCTCTTTTTTTTTTACCTTTATTGTTCAGTTTATTAATTACATTGTTTCCTTTTTTCCCCCTATAGTTCCCCTCCACCTGGTACCCATCCCACCTTCCGCCTTCACCCCCCTCCACTGTCCTCTCCCATAGTTGCATGATTTTTGTCCAGTCTCTTGCTGCACTTCCCACACCCCCTTTCTCCCCAAGAGTTGTCAGTCCATTCCCTCTCTATGTCCGTGATTCTGTTATATTAATCAGTTTATCCTGTTCATCAGCTTATTAATTCACTTGATTTTTAGATTCATTTGTTGATAGATGTGTATTTGTTGTTCCTAATTTACACTTTTATCTTTTTCTTCTTCCTCTTCTTAAAGAATATCTTTCAGCATTTCATATAATATTGGTTTGGTGGTGAAGAACTCCTTTAGCTTTTTCTTATCTGCGAAGCACTTTATCTGGCCTTCAATTCTGAATGATAGCTTTGCTGGATAGAGTAATCTTGGTTGTAGATTCTTGCTATTCATCACTTTGAATATTTCTTGCCACTCCCGTCTGGCCTGCATCGTTTCTGTTGAGAAATCTGCTGACAATCATATGGGTGCTCCCTTATAGGTAACCAACTGTTTCTCTCTTGCTGATTTTAATATTCTCTCTTTGTCTTTTGCTCTTGGCATTTTAATTATGATGTGCCTTGGAGTGGTCCTCTTAGGGTTCCTATATATTGGGGTTCAGTGCGCTTCTTGGACTCCTAAGTCAATTTTTTTCACCAGGTGTGGGAAGTTTTCGGTCACTATTTCTTCAAATAGGTTTTCATTGTCTTGCTCTCTTTTTCTGTCACCCCTATAATTCGGATGTTGGTATGCTTGAGATTGTCCCAGAGGCCCCTTACACTATCTTCAATTTTTTGGATTCTTTTGGTTTCTTGCTTTTTCAGCTGAGTGGATTTTACCTCTTTGTATTTCAAATCTTTAACTTGGTTCTTGGGGTGCTCCAGAGCACTTTTAGGTCTTTGTATAATATTTTTTATTTCAGTTAGTGTATGCTTAATTTCTGGTTTTCATATCCTTGAGAGTCTCCTTTATATCCTGGAGGGTCTCCTTCATTTCCTTGTAGGACTCATTCATTTCCACGTTGGTCTTGATCATTTCCTTTGCGGTCTCGCTTATTTCCTTATAGGCCTCGACCTTTTGTTGGAGCCTTTTGAGAAGCCCTATAACCGTGGTTTTGAATTCCATGTCCAGCCATTTTTTTTCCTCCATTTCTTTCACATCTGATTTCTTTCCATGTCTCTGCATGGTGGCTGCTTCCCTGAGTTGGTCAATTAGCTTTTTGAGGTAGACTTCCTACTGGGGACAGTGGCTCAGCCTCCCCAGTTACGTGAGGTGGATATGGGTTGCACAGTCTTGCTGAAGTTAAGCTCAGGTTAATTGTTGTTAGCACTTGGAGGAGTTGACCTCCAGGCCAATTGTCTGTGAAGTCCAGCTGTGCTCAGGTTGGATGGGCGGAGTCTCCGGGCCAAGCAGACAGCGTTAGCTCTGCCCTATGCGGCCCCCGGGACTCTGTGCTGGGGGCAATGGCTGCCAGCACCTCTGAGAGAGAGCCACTGTGGAACTCCACCAGCTGCCGGGGAATTCAGACTCTCCCCGAATGAGTCTGCACACCCAAAGTCTCACCCAGGTTCGTAAAACAAAGCAGACTGATGGTTTTCCGAATGAGAGAGCACGTCGCAAAGTGCTCTCTGCGCGATCACGCAGCCGAGCTGTTCGAGCAAGCTGCCTTCTCCACAAGCCGGGAGACCCTGCAGCACCTGAGCTTCGGCGTGCCCTCCCACTGTCCAGTTTTCACCCCGCATGATAGTGGGTTCCCTGGACTTCGCCCGGAGCTGGAGAATCAGTCCAGTGGGACGTCTTTGTCTACCCGTTCGAGAAAACTGGCCGGTTTTCAGCCGCCCGCCCTCTCCGCTGGCACACGCTCCAAACCTCTCTCCGCGCGATTCTGTCAATGCTGTCTGCTGCCGCTCCTCCGAGTCACAGTGTCTTATCTTCACTTTTATTTGTGTAATTTTCACTCGGCAAGCTTTCTGGTGATTCTGGAAGGTGTTTGTTCTTTCGTTAAGTTGTAGTATTAAAATTGCTGAGCATGACGGCAAGATAGGTGTTTTACCTATACTGCCATCTTAGTTCTCCTCTACAGCATGCACTCTCAATGGGAGTAATATAAACTCTAAGAAAGCAAAAATTGGTTGTTTAGGAATGAAAAAAAATATTTTTCATATACAGAGCAAAGATATATATAGTACATAAACATATATACAGCATATCTATGTTACTAAAATTTTATTGAAATTGGGGAAAATGTCTAAAAAGATTCTTTATGAGTGTGATAAAACAGGTTGAGAAACATTGGTATAGATAATATGATATTCTAGATGAGAGACTCAAGATCTAGAAAAAATATATAATGGTTGAAATAAAAAAAAACCAAGAAGGCAATGGATATTGAAGATGCAGTTTACACCCATCATCTGAGTTAAAATAAAAATGAGTTAGGTAAGCATAGAATCAGGCAAATAATAGTAGTTCATTCAAGAAACAAAGGAGGATTTTAAATAAGTTACATTACACGCTGAGCAGATCTATGCTCAAAGGACACCAGAATGGTAAAAGATCTGGAAACCATGTCACATGAAGCATGTTTAAATGACTTGAGGATATTTAGCCTGGAGGACAAAAGACTGGGGGTGAAATCACATATATTTTAAAACTCTGTCATGTGAAAGAAGAATTAGAAATAGTGTAATGCTCATTTTTCCTCAACATAAGGAATAACTTTTTAACCATTAGGGGATGCCTAGACATGGAACAAGCTGCTTTACAGAGCTTTGTAGATTATCAGGAATATATTTCTGCCCTGAGTAGTAGGATAGATATGATCTCTAAAGTTCCTTTTCATTCTCAGATTGTGTGATTCCTTACTAATTTTTAAATCTTGGAAATGAAAAAGATGGTTGAAAAAGATGAGCCCAGACAAGACTCCCATCCTTTGTTTCAAAGCCAAAATGCCACATTTTGGGGGATACTGGTGTGAGAAATCTATCACCCAAGAACCAAATTGGGTGCCAATATTTAACGCCCTAATTCTTCTGGGCTTGGGCATTTTATTTTACCACCTACCTCTAGCTCAGTTTCCATCTTGGCATAGAAGGAGGGAAGCCACATAGGGAGCTATTGGAATATGTTAAGGGGGAGTTCTCAGAGAACACAGTTCTAGAACTGCTTAGATGTTTCACGGAAACATTGGTATGGGGCCAGTGATTAGGAAGAGCACACTTCCTTTCTTCTCAGGCCTCTCCTTGCTCACTTGTTAGTTCTCTCTCTCTCTCTCTCTCTCTCTCTCTCTCTCTCTCTCTCTCTCTCCCCCTAATATCCCCCCCAAAAAAGACTTGGTGCAGAAAGTAGTAATTTCAGGTCAAAAGGTTAGCACCACATTGGTTGGGAAAGCTTGGGAATAACATAAATATTAGAACTCTTATTTAAAACCTTCTTTGTTTCCTGAATGAACTACTATTATTTGCCTGATTCTATGCTTACCTAACTTATTTTTATTTTATTTTAAATCAGATGCTGGGTATAACATGCATCTTCAATAATCATTGCCTTCTTGGTTTTTTTATTATTATTATTTCAACCCTTATGTGTTTTTTTTTTCTAGATCTTGAGTCAGATCTTTAGATGTGAAAGCTAAAACAAAATAACTTGCAAACTGTGTTCCTGGAATTGTGTCTCAGTGAATGTCTCAGGAAACAGGACCTTGACTGGGGTATGGCATAGTATTTTACAAGGGTCTGAGTATCCTGGTGAAATCTTTTGGTTGGCCTTTCAGAGCAAACATGGTTATTTGCTCTCCTTATCACCCAGCATTGCCAAGCAGAATCCACACTGCCCCATTGCTAGATATTAAGTAACCTTACAACTGCCAGGGCATCAGACTATATTACCTCCACTCTTAATGCTCCTTTCTCTCTGTCCTTGGCTAAATGTAACCCGTTTCTTCACAAAGCAATGTTTTTTCCCTGTGCCCCACTAACTCCTCTTTCACTCCCACTTACTTGCTGAAGTCTTTACCACTATTATAGATCCATGTATAAGGGCCATGTCTACAGACTAATCCACAAAAACTTTCCCAACACTTCAAGATTTTCTTGCTATGTCGTCTTTCAAATAATGTCTAGGTCTGCACTATTAACCATGAGAAAACAAAGTCAGAAATCTATCAGAACCCTCCTGAAAGTCCTATTTCTCTTTGGGAGGGGAAAAAAGAGTTCAAATGTGGCTTCCTGAGTTTTGCAACTTGTTGGTGGATGGATCTGGAGTGGGCATCCCGTCTGCACATCTGGCAGAGGCTCTTTCCAGATTTTCCTCATGACTCAGGATCAGTTTCTGACTGCTAGGCGGGGCAAAGTCTCCTGAAATTTCTGCAAGTCACCTCCCCCCGTGAGCAGAGCTTGGTACAGCCCAAATAGTTTTCAGGTTAAGAAAGCCAGAATCTTTGTTCAGTCGCACTGACTGAATCAGGACTTTGTAGGGGTTACCTGGCCAAGAGCAGCAGCAGCAGCAGCGACAGCGCCAGCAGAGGCAACTAGGATAACTCAGGTGAGTAGAAAGAGCATTCACAAACTTATCCTGGAATTTTATTTGCTGGATAACTAGGTGTAAAAAAAGAGGTAAAGAAACTTGAACTTTATAGTTAATCAAAATCCACAGCTAACATTGTATGGTTCGTCTGAATAGAATGTGCATGTGTAATAGCAGTTTGGAAACTTCTAAACGGATGGACTTTTTTGATTAGTTATTTTGGGAGGGATGATTGTGGTTGTTTGACAATGAAATTTTTCTAGTGATATCTGGGTTTTATTTCCTTTTTTTGTCTTGTGTCCCCTGAAATCCCTGGTAAGAAAGGACAAACCTTCCTTAGTCAAGTGAGATGAACCCAGACTAATTGTCAAAGCTTCCTTCTAGCTTTGTCTGATCCACAGCTGTGGGCAAATTATTGAAATGCAGGCAAAATCTTGGAACCATACTATGTAAAAAAGGTCTTTAAACCCTGGAAGTGGGGTGCACAGGCTGTGCACTGTTGCACTGGAGAGAATGGCAGCAGAGGCTGTTCTATTTGCACAACTAGTAGTCCTCCTGTCCTGGTGAGATTGATCTTGGCTATTTTATTTTCAGCGCCTGGCCAGCCTAGTTTTGTTCTTATCAAATTCTTGCTTTGGTTTAAATTTTTATTTGCAGTTGTGGTTCTATCATCCCCACCCCGTCCCCCCTCCCCCTGCAAAACACACACACACACACACACACACACACACACACACACACACACACACCTCAACCCACTCACAACACTGTCACTGGTGTTCTAGGGAGTTAATGGGGTTACTTGACCAGAGCAGGCAGGAGGTAGGGGGAGGGCAAGAAAGGATTAGAGTATTACAATTGAAAATTGGATTTGAAGATTTGGAGCTTGAAGTTTGGTGAAAAGCACATAGGAAAATTAAACAAAGTTTGCCATCCTAACAGTCACTTCTGGCTTCAGGATAAAGCATCCTGATTTGTACTAATTTTTTCTTGAAATTTGGCTGTCTCAATTAAAAATATTTGTTGTGAAATTAAGAACCTTTTGTAGTCTAAAGGAATTTTTTTAAGATTTCTTGGGGGTTGCTAATTAACTCTTTTATTCCTCTAGCAGTTTGCATGTATGTACATGTGTATGCATATGTGTGACTATTTTGGATTTTAATAGCATTCTTCATTAGCAGTCTAAGGAAACTCTAAAAACACTTGTGTAGTCAGGAATAAGTTAAAAAGCAGGCTTTTTGCATCCTTGGGTGTTTTCAGTTCCTAAATTAAAAACAGAAAAAGACCCTTTTGTGACCCCAAAACAGTGTTTCTTTGATTAGCCCTGATTTGAAATCATCTCACTTTCTGACAGTTTGCAGTTCAAAAACAAAACTCCCAAGTGCATTCTTTTAAAAAGAGGACAATTAGAATTTCCAAAGCAATGTCTTGAGATTTCATGTTTGCACGCTTACTCCCCTGCTTTTTAAATTGTGGTGAAAAGTGTCAGGAAGTCCTGGTTTTAGTGCTAGCTCTGTTATTAACTATGTGACCTTAGGAAATTCCCTTCACCTTCCTATAAAAATAAGGATTTGGGTTAAGTGATTTCTAAGAATTCTTCCAGCATAATTCTATAAAAATTTGGATTATATTATCAGAAGGCTATAAAATTAGACTTATAGGATGAGTTAATTCATCTAAGAGGGAGGGGAAAGGGTAGTGGGGCGCATCAGCCAAAAAGGAAGGGTGGAAAAGAGAGGAGATATTGAATGGTGAAGGGGCCATCTTATACTGGTCTTTTAAATGTCCTTGAATATCTTATTTAAAGCATCTGATCAAATCTCCTCCTTTTCCACTAAGGACAGAAAAGAGATAGAATTTGCTGAGAGAGAGAGAGAGAGAGAGAGAGAGAGAGAGAGAGAGAGAGAGAGAGACTCCTGATACTACTGTCTCACACTACTTATTTTTAACAGTTAAAAGCATTTTCATGTATTTAATGTTATTAGATTTCCCCAATAACACCGTGAAGTGTATGGGGCAGCCATCATGTATATTCTCATTGTGCTTGTGAGGAAACTGAGGGAGCTGTTATCTACCTTAAATGGTGGTTTTTGGACTTGATTCTGGATCGATGCACCATTGCTCTCAATGAACCACCCCCAGATGTGAGAAGAGGGACTGTTGATTGTGGCTAACGTGACTCCTACTTCATGCCAGGAGCGAGTTTGGCCTTCTGTATTCAGTTTGCTTGGCAAAAGTACCTAATTGCTTTTACCTCTGATTTTGTCCCAAATTCAGTACGAGAGCAAAACTGGGCAAAAGGAGAAAATAGCAATGGCCAACACTTCAGAGCCATCCCCTCTCCCTCTCTCTCCCTAAAATGCCTTCCTGTACCCTCCCACTCACCCAATCAACAGAAGTTTGTAAAATCACAAACTGGGTTCCCTTTATCAGTTAATAATTCTCTTTAATAACTGAGTTAGATTTAACTTTTTAGAACAAAATCTGGTTTCAACTCTAAGACTAACCTGCAGGTAAAGAACAAATGATTTCCTCTTAAGATTTTTGTCCAGCTCCCCAAGCTTTCCAATCCAGCGAGTAAGCAAAGCTTTCTCCCCTAACTGTAGCCTTGTGCTCTATGTGGCAGGCTCCCTCGAATTCCCCTGGCGATTCTCAACCTTTCATACTTTGCAGCTACTCCTCCCACTTGCCTTGATCCACATGGCCTTCTTCCTGCTCTATCTCTAGGCAATGGATCCTAATACGAGTAGTATTGCTTAGAACTGTTATCGCATTGCAAAACCCCACACTTGGCTTCACCCAACCATTCATGATACTTGTCTCAGGACACAGTTGATCCTCTTAAGATGTGCATGTTCTCTTTATTAGCTATTTCTGTTTCTTTTCAGTTGATAATTTAAATCCCTAAATTTGATTCTGTTTACTGAATTTCTTAATATGTGGTTATTAACCTAAAAACTCTCTCTTCTTCACAGTTGGGTGTAGCAAGATAGCAAAGAAGGAACAGCCCTATGTTCACTCTCCTACTCTCTGACAGGGTAACTTGTTTATAACAAAGCTAACTTACAAATTTCTGGGTTTTCAAAAGTTTTCTAAGGGTTAACTGATGAACCCTAGAATGTCAAGGGTTCTGATTCTCCCATGATCATCAAATTATGGAAATTAAAAAAAACTTTTTAATATCCACTATGACAGTAAATTCTAGGCAGAGTGCTTCAAAGTTAGTATTTTGTTTGCTTTGAAGGGTTTTCCTTATTAGAGTTAAGCAAACACCTTCTTTAAAAAAAGGCAGTTACCAAAAGAAGCAGCTTGATGTGATGGAAGCTGCACACTAAATCTGGCGTCATACAGACTGGGGTTTGAGTTGGCTTTGCAAGTATCTAGCTGCCCTTTCTCTGAGCTGCCATTTCTGCAGATAAAAAAATAAAGGTACAGATAATATCTGCTAAATGTAACTGCTATGAAGAGATCTTGAACTTAAATGTATATTTCAAACAATGACTTGGCATATAAACATGAATTTTCTACATAAGACATTCATCCATTCAACAACTATTTCCTGATCAACGGTTGTGTGCCCATTTTTTTTTTGCCAGGCAATGAGTTGGCTTACAGTGTATACCTTGCATCTATGGAGCCCTTTCTACTTATTCAAAATAGTATTTAAAAATATGTTTTTATTGACTTTAGAAACAGAAGAAGGGAGAGGGATAGAGAGATGGAACATCCATAATAGAGAAACATCAGTTAGCTGCCTCCTGCATGCCCCCCACTGGGGATCCAATCCCAAACCTGGGCATGTGTCCAAACCAAAAATCAAATTGGGGACCTCTCTCAATTCCAGGGTAGAAATTCAACCACTGAGCACACCGTCTGGGATTCAAAATATTTTTTTACACTACCTATCTCATTAGGTACAGCCACAGTGTAAGAAGGGCAGCATAGATAACCCCATTCTCCCAATGTGAAAATTGAGGCACAAAGAAACTAAAGTCACAGAAAATGGAACATAGTTGTGTTATACCTAGTCAGAATAGGGGTCAATTCTACTCTGTAAGTCTAATGGGACATGGGACTCTAGTTGTACTCTAATGGATATCTATAAAAATATAGGCTGATAGCTGCTATTCCTTATTTACTGTAAACCCCCAAATACAGGCCAAAAATCTTGACCTATCCATACCAGCTGTACCATTTTGTCTCTGAAAGAGCCTACTGGGATTATACTTGTTTTTTAAATTGAACCTGATTTTCTTTGCAATTAATACTGCTTCACTCTGTAGACAGGCCTTCTTTTTATGAGTGTGATTCCTTTTGCAGGTTCCCGTTAGCATAGCCATTTGATTGATAGAAGGGGAGATTGATGAAGAGAGCAGAGGGCATCCCTAAGAATGGGAAATACTAATTTATCCAAAATGATTAAGGTCTAGGAAGTTCTGGGAAACTAAATATTCTAATCACTCCAGAATATCCCCCATTTATAGTCCTCAAAGTCTGGCAACCTGCCAAAACCTTTCAGGGAGAGCAAGAGGCACAGTACTGTTTGTTTTAAGTTTGGACACATGCAAAAATTGGGGTCCATTTGTAACAAGCTCCACAAAGGAGCCTCAGCAAACATTCAGATTGGCTCTGATGCTGTTTAATGGAAAATTATTACTGATACCACCCATGACTTCAATCACAGTGAAGTACACTTACATTTTAAAACATAAAAGCAGAGTTAAATATGATAACTGAAGGCATTTTTGTATTTTGCAGTGTCTTGTAGCCTTCAATCTGGAAAAAAAAACAACAACAACAAAACAATTGTTAACAAATAAGATTTGGAAACAACCTAAATGCCCATCTGCAGATGAGTGGATTAGAAAACTATGGTACATCTACACAATGAAATACTACACTGCTATAAAAAAAAAGGAATTCTTATCATTTGCAGCAGCATGGATGGAACTGGAGAGAATTATGCTAAGTGAAATAAGATTAGGGCAAAATTGTGGTTATTTCTAGCTTCTTGTTGTTTAGGAAAATGGTAAGCTTGTTTATATATACTGTAGGTTGCAAAGAACATTAATTTTTTTAAGTTTCTCAAATAGGGAGACTTCTTTACCAATAAGGCATTTTAATGTAATACTGAAATAACATGAAATAAGATAGTAAAGAGGTCTGATTAATAGTACACTTTTTATAAAATTACAACTGCCACTTTATTAAGTGGGGTTTGAGCTATAGTATCTACACAGATACTTTTTAGAGTGATAATTAGCATTTTTCAAATCTTATCTATTTTATAGCATATGCTCTACCCTTATAATTTTTATTTTCAACCCTCATGTGATAATATAATAATCATTCCTAAAATATATTTTTGAAAATATTTGGTGCCATCTAAATTTCCCAGCCCCCCTCTTATCTACCATTGAATGTCATTAGCAAATCATTAAAATCATTGCAAATTTATCTTTGTGATCAAGCAAAGGCATTGAAAACCCTATTATTACCCTAGAGTTATTTAAAATCAAATTTGTCTTTCAAATTGTCCTCATAAAAACTGGTTGTTTTGGGACATTTGAGTGTGAGGTACTCTGATACACATTGCCTAAAGAGCCACTATATTAATTCTCTGTTTAGTCATGTGATATTGTTTTTAAGAAAATAAAGCAACTGTGGATTGCTATGGGATAAGAATCTATAGTCCACCAAATTGGTGTAGTTGAATTTTGGAGTCTGCCTTTTATCAAGGGCAAATGATTGCACATTAGACTTTGAGAAGAGGGCACATAAAATCTTTCTATCTTTCCTTGTCTTTGGATGCCATCTGCTGAGTTCTGTTTCTTGTATTAGCCTTTCTGACCAGTAATAAAAATGCAAAACTCTTTAACAATAAAAGAGAAGGAACTGTGTAAAAGGGCTTGTTAGAAGTGAAAGACATTGCTTCTCCCCTCAAGCACCAAAGTGTGTGGCCCTTCAGGATACCAACTTATTCCGAATATAGTTAACCACAAATTTAAAGTTGTGGGGGTTTTTTTGCTTTGAACTCCTTTCAGCCAGTGTAAAATGCAAGATTGCCCTTTAAATTATAGTGACTCACATTTAACTAACAATCTTAACCTTTATTATCTATTTTTCCAATAATATTATTAAGGCTTATATTTCCTTGTTTGATTAGAAACCGAGGCCCCATAATAGTTTGGGTACCTTATCCAAAGCCTCAAATTAATTAGTTGCAGAGTCTGAACTCTCCTATCTGTCTGAAAATGGTGACTTTTCCATTAAATTCAAACTTGACGTGCCTACTTTTGGGAATAAATTATTGGAATTTCATCAGGTAATCTTTAAAAGACTCGAGAACTTCTTCCTCTAATAACAACATTTTTTTTTCTCATTCTAGACATAGTTTGACACTATGGGTCCTCCTCTGAAGCTCTTCAAAAACCAGAAGTACCTGGACCTGAAACAGGAATGCATCAAAGATGGTATACTTTTCTGTGATCCAACTTTTTTGCCTGAGAATGATTCACTTTTTTACAATCGACTGCTTCCTGGGAAGGTAGTGTGGAAACGTCCCCAGGCAAGTTTCTTTTTGCAATTTCTGTATCTCTCTTTATTTCAATTATGCAGTAACTACTTGGTCCAGTATTCACTCACACAGTCTATGGCAGTAGACTAATTTAGAAGACAACTTTAAAGTGGGAAGTTTTAAGAATTTATGTTTCTGGCTATAACTTGAGGAATCTTCAGTCAAATTTTGTCAGGTTTTGTAATTTTAGAAAAGCAAAGAAGAAATATACCATTTTTTTCCTTTGGAAGTTCATTTGAGTAAACATGATAACTCAGAAAACAACTATACACTTTATTAAGTTGCCTATCACAGCAATTTTATAATAATCTCAGACCAACGAGAAGAAAAGCTGCTTATATGCTGAGCATAAATGAAATGAACTCTATAGAAAGAAGATGGAGCTTGCAATGGGAGAAGGAGGCTTCTTTGCTGCTGTTTGGATACCATCATCTGTATCCTCCTACAATTAGCAAAGTGAGATTCAAGTAGGACTGCAGCTCTTTCACCACCTATTAACATGGTTCTTTGTGGAGCATCTGTATGTTGTCTCTAAAGCAAATCTTTTTAAGCCTTCTTAAGCCCTATAAGAGCGGGAGTTCAGTGTGTAAAATGACAGGAAGATGGATTCTAGAGAATAAAGGACAACCTTTCATATCTAAAGGGTATTAACTGTATAGAAAGATATACTAGCTGGGTTCTTTCCCAAAGTATATGACCAGGAATATAAGCCACAGGGAACTGTTATGAAATAGAAATTCTTGGATCTTCATAGTATCTTGAAGACTTTCTGATTCTATTTAATCACATATCTTTTGGGGAACTATTATTAAACCACCTCAGTTAGCAAGTTAAGGTTTGCCTTCTTTAATGAGCAGCTATCACACTTTATTTGCAGTTTCCACTACTTAAATTCCTAAATATCGTTCTTATAAGAGCTACTTCAGTTTATGTAGGTTGCCACCAGGAGGTGCCAAGATGCATCAGCTAAGGCTCTTGTTTTCTAGGGGATTCAAAAAAGGTCTTTTTATTTATTTTTTATTTTTTAATTACAATTTACATTAAATATCATTTTGTATAGGCTTCAGATGTACAGTTTGGTCATTAGAAAATTATATACTTTACATAGTGTTCCTCTTGATATTTCCAGTACCCAATTGGCACCATACATAGTTATCACAATTTCATTGACTATATTTTCTATGCTTTACTTTACATCCTCATGACTATTTTGTAACTACTAATTCATACTTCTTAATCCCTTCACCCTTTCCTCCAAATCCCCCAACCTCTTTCCTTTCTGGCAATCAACAGTTTATTCTCTGTATTTTTGACTCTGTTTCAATTTTGTTTGTTCATTTATGTTGTCTTTTGGATTCCACATATAAGTTAAATCATATGGTATCTGTTTCTCTATGACTGACTTATTTCACTGAGCATAATACCTTTTAGGTTCATGTCTCAGTTTCCCCCCCTCCCCCATGAAGTATGATAGCCATTGACAGTATGAGATCTGGAGAAGTCTCTCCATCAGAAGGAAGATTATACTTCTCCTGACTCTATATGCCTCCGGTTTTTTTACATTCCTGCAGATCAGTCACCTGCAATAAAATCTGGGAAACGTGAGTAGAATGCACTAGCCATTAATTGAGTATGAAGAGAGGTAAGATTTCTTTCTAGAAATGTATGAAGAAAATATAACTATATTGTCTAGAGCAACGCCACTGCTATGAATAGATGATGGTAATGAGGGGCACTATTCTTTTCTGATGGTGGATGTAAAATAAAGGAAATCAGTAAGTTGGAAGTAGCTGAAACAGAGGCAGGGTTTGGAGAGAGGTTTTTCTGGGGATTAATAAATAGAATAGACTTGAACATATTCAAAGTCTAAGCAGTAAATAGTAAAGCAGAAGAGGTTGAAGATGCATAAAAAAGAAAAAAATGATTGATTATTGATAATTGAAGGAATGAATTATTCCTGGAGGAGATGGGAGGAAATCCACTGGGCAGCAAAATTGCAAACCAACATGAAACCATTCCTCAGATGTGAACCAAGCCAACAGTATTTCCTGCACTGACCAGTCTTTTGGCACATCCTTCCTCTGTCTTGGCTAAGTCTTTTGCCCTCATATTCCAAATAATGTGGATTGAATCCTAGGTGAATTAACAGGGAAGGAAAAAACTTAATAACTGTGGCAATAGTCCATTTTGCCTGTGAGGCAAGCAATACTTCGTCCAGAGTGAGGGAATGTCAGAAAGAGGGGATAAATGGGGATGGGCAATCAGCATTTATGGCATACCTACTATGGGCCTAGGTACTGTGTTTAGAGTTTCCTATACATTTTTCATTTTATCCTTATTTGCCATAACTTAGCAAGGTAAATATCTTAAAAATGATTTTGATATAATTTTTCTGCTTTAAAAAGTAAAAGTTGATACTTTGTCCATTTTATGCATGAGAAAACTGGGTCTCAGAGAGAATATAAGAATTTTTCCAGGATCAGACTGTTTACATGCTAGAATTTGAGTCCAATTTTGACTGCAAAGCCCACATTATTTTTTACCGAGCTGCCATTTTAGGGACATAGAATTGTATGTCTCTTTTGCTAAAATATCAAGTTCTCCAATCAGTTGTCCTCACTATCCCAATGCTGTACATCATTAATTTATCCATATTATCCCTTTTGAGAGCATACAGTGAGTTTAGTCTTAATTAAGCCCAAAGGGAGAAGCACTTGGGAAACATTCTATGTCAGCTTCTGTGCAAGGTACATACTTTCATTCTAGTTGAAGAGATGGATATTAAGTTATCAAAGAGTTAAATAATAAATTAATGCCAGATATAAGAAATGATATTTGCAAGCATATAAACAATAAATCATGTAAGATTCTGAAGAAGGAGAGATCTTTGTAGATTGAAGTGGTTGGAAGGGAAGCCTCTTATGGAAATTAGGGGGGAAATAAGGTTCTGGACCACCATCTGAGTCTCCTAAAAAAGGTTTGGATTCCTTTTCAGTCAGTGTAGAGGCCAAACCTGTGGTCAAGAACCACGTCAAAGTTCTTTGGCCTCCCATCAGGAAATTTGAGAGACAGCCATGGGCCTCTCTGAATTGGCTCAGGAAGACCATATGGGTCATTGGCCTCTCTCACCTCACTGGCAGGGTTGAAATTCTAGTTTGCAGAGAAACTTACAGACTTCTTGTCCATTGGCATGCCACATAGCTTTATACTCAACCAGGCCTATTTGGAAATCTCTAAAAATGGAAGAAGCACGATTAACCTTATAGTTTCTCTTTCCTCTCCCATCTTGAAATTCCTCTGCCTTCATAGGCCCTCATGCCTGTAATCACCACCACTGGTAATTGAAACAAGTAACACAAGTCAATCTCCACCATCTTAGGGTAGGATTGAGTCCCCCTTATTCCAACTTGCATCTTCCTTGCTATGTACTAAGGAGCCACTTTAGATAGAGTGTTTTTGCAATTGATTAATGCTCATACCCTTCAGAGGAAAAGAATTTGCCTTAATTTCTCCAGTGGTCCCATGGCCCTAGCTTACTGGGTACACAGGTATATTGCCTGAGACATATACTCCTGGGTTTCCTGTACTCCTTGGGTCCTCAACCTTATAAAGTCTTAGTGAATTCTAAAAGTTGAGTTTTACTGAATTACAGTGTGATTATAATAAGACTGAAGGTAAGCTTTTATGCTGAAATCTGTCTAGAACATTCCCACAGAAAATCTCTTCTCCAGCTTCCTCCAGCCACCCTCCCCTTTTACCCATCTCTGGCTTTTTTCCTGGATGACTTATACTCAGCTACAATAAAGACTTATAGAAAGATGCATTTAATCTCAAAATGAAATGGAGCAAGGCTCATGGGAATTTGCATAGCCAGCTGTAGGAGAAGCAAGTGCATCTTCACAAGATCTTCTGTGAGCTCTTCTGGGCAAAATTTGAATTCAGTTTTCACTATCATTGCTTTTGACCACATTTCCCACTAGGAAATACTTTCCATGGGGGTCATTTCAATACATTGGATAGGAGGATGGTGGTGAGGTTCTGGATTAAAATAAAGAAGATAGGAATAGAAGAGAAAGGTTGATAAGGGGAGACATCAGAAACAGAGGACACAGACTTCGACAATAGATTGCATGTGAAGTAATGGTAAAAGAGGAGTTTTCCTTTTGTGCTAATGGAAATTGCCGACACCTAGCTGAATGTAACTCCTCTTCACAGTAGTTTTGGCTTCAACTGTTCATAAATTTATTTTTCTTTTCATAGATAATGCCCCCCACCACCTGAGTAGTCCTAAGTATTTTCCACTGCTGACACATTTGAAGACAATTGAATAGGCCTATACTTTCAATCTATCCTACTTATTTTAAATTCTACTTAAAGAAAAACTTTCACAGCTTTATCAAAATGCAATTTATATACCAAAAAATTCACCTGTTTTAAGCATACATGCATTGATTTTTTTAGTAAATTTACAGAGTTGTGCAAACATCCTCACAATCCAATTTTAGAACAACTGTATCATCCCAATAAGATCCCCTGTGCCCATTTGCAATGAGTAAATAGCTCTTACCCCTAACACAAGCAACCACTAATCTCCTTTTAGTTTCTATCTAGATTTGCCTTTTCTGAACATTTCACTTAAAATGGAATCATCAAACTAGCTGACTTCTTTTGCTTAGCATAATGTTTTCAAGGGTCATCTACTGAATATTGTTGCATGTATCATTTTGTTCCTTTTTATTGCTAAACAGTATTCTATTACACAAATATATAAACGCTTCCCAATAAAGCAGTTTGGGGTTTACATCTGAAGTCTCCTAACAGAAGTTTGACGATTCAAATTAAAAAATATTATGTGGTGACTTGGTTGTCTAGGTTGGAAGTGGAAGTTAAACTTACAACCTTATTCTGAGGTTCCATATTCAATTTCCCTTGGAAGGGTTAGAAAGGAAGAGAATGTTTCACTGATGGCAATATCTTCATGCAGAAGCAAAACTCTTCCGCAGCTAAAATGGACTTCTTGAGAGACTGGTTCAACAATGGTTTCTGCACCTAAGTTCATCTATCAATGTCCTGTCTATGGATGGTTCAGTATTCTAAGGCTAATATAATGGCCTCTTGGACTAGCTCACATAGCCCACAGATCCTGAATGGCAGCCATGAACCTTCTGGGACGACTTAGAGCCCTGAACTTATTCATAATATACCTATTGCATGGCTGGCCTCACTTGGAGCTACCATGCCACCATCCCCCTCGTATTGGTTTTAAAGTGTCTCCACTCTTCAAGTTGCTGGTTTTCTAGGCAGGCATTTATTTTAATCACTGTTTATTGTCTTCAAATTGTACCTTTGTTAAAACAAATTCTAGAGATGTGAATGTGGTAGGTACAAAGAGAGCCACACAGAGTGCAGGGCTCCAATAATTGTAATTGCACGCTTCTCTACCCCTCCCAGAGGTATTGGCAAGGAAGATTATGTGAGGACAAATGGGAAGGTCTTGATGCTCAGCTAAAAGAACATATTTCCAGAGAAGCTGCTTTTTTTGGAAGGCTTTGGCTCAGGCATGGGTATATGAAGGAACCATCCTGGCTTTACTTTTAGTTCTTGACTTCCTATTTGTGTGTCTTTTCCCCATAAGAAATTATTTTGCCTTGACAAAAAGCCCAGTTCAAGGATCATGTTAACTATGCCAACACAGCTGGGAGCCATTAGGGGCTCAGCAATATTCCCTCCCTTTCAAGCCACCCAAATATGTGACTATGTGAGCTGTGACCTCTCGCACAACTCCACTACCTACTACTTTCAGATTTGCATTTGCTCATTACCCTTTACCCTTTCTACCTCCTTAGTTGCTTTCTAGTTTTTTACTTCCTTAAAGAGGTAGAAAATATGGCTTAGTAATGATTTGCTCCCATGTTTTACATTGTAATGCTGACATACAGAATGGATTGATTCATATTTAGTGTGTTAGAGGAGATTAAATCTTATTAATGAAGTTTAGCCTGGATCCAAAAGCTAAGATATGATTTAAGCAAGTCTTTCAGAACAACTGAGAGCTTTTGTTTGTGATTTTAAAAAGAAGCATAAAAAGGGGGTTGATGACTGAAAGAGGTAGTTGAAGTTCTGTCCCTGAAAAACTATACAATATTACCTTTTATGTGGTGCCCATTGATAAATCTAATGGCAAAAGGATGTACCAATTAAGGTCTTGGGTTTCTTCTCTAACTGTATATGGTTTTAAGAACTTTAAAATTCAATTCTAGGTCTAGTAACTAGCTGGATGATTGAAGGGGCACATTACTGCCCTTCTCTGAGCCTGATTACTCATTTGTATAATAAACAGGTTGACTAAATAGTCTCTAAAATTTCTTCCATCTTTGAAAATCTATAGACTGCTAACTTATCATATTTTAAAACACACTGTTAAATAGCCATACTTCAATTTGACTTCTGTTTACATGTCCTTTTGCTCATTTATATGACCTTTTATGTGTTGAATAGAAGTTGGCATGCCAACATGTTGGCTGAGCCTAGATCTCTAGTGTGAAATGAAAACCTTGTATAAATTGAAGACACTGTAATGTAAACCTAATTACTAAAAACTCCACATAAAACTAGAAAATAAAATGTGTTAATGATCTAAAAGATATTTTTTCACATATCAATATTTACTGTACTGCTTTTCCATGATAAGAAACTATTGTATGCATCATTTAAGTCTGATAAATCATTGTATAACTTTACATCTTGTATAAAATAAAATGGTAACACCTGATCCATAAAGGAAAAACTCTGTTTAGTTTCATCTTAGAAAGGGCAAAGAAACAATAAGAGAAAAATATCAGGATATAGTTCATCCAACACACCCACTTTATGTTTATTAAGTGAAAAAACGGGCATCTCCCAACCCACAAAAAAATAGTATGGTAGAACTCTTTCCTAAGACCAAAGTAACTGTGAGACACTGGACATGCATTATCAACCACACACAGAAAATCTAAAGCTGACAACTCACCTAACCTCCTTTTGGCAGAGGGACATCCAATTAATCTTCAGTTTGGACTTGTCCCTGTCCATAATGCTCATTCCTTTCCAGAGTTATTTTGCATTTTAAAGAATAGATGAAATGTTTCATTCTGTAGACCAGACTCTTTATCAAGGAGAATTATGTCCATTAAAAAAGAGGTTTGAGAATCAGAAAAATATAGCTGTCTCTCTTTAATAATTTTAAATGAATATATGCTTAGATTTATTTCTATTTGAGACTTGGATTTGTTTTTCCTGGATAAGCAGAATGTCAAAGTACTGTCAAATGACCTCCTCTAGGAAGCTTTCTTCATCTTCTCAATACTTCATTGGTATTTTCTGCTTTTTAACTATGCAAGTGCTGATCCTCTGAGTCATACAATCATATCTTCAATTATATGGTATTATAATGCAGCTATACATTTGTCCATGCAGCTATACATTTGTCCATGCTTGCCTTGACAAACATCTACCCATGATGTTTTCATAGCTTTGCCTTGTCCAATTGCCTAACTCTAATGGTTCCTAAGGCTTCAACTTGAGCATTCCTATTCCAATTCAATCTACTCACCAGGGAAACTTTGGGGTCCTTCCTCTAGACAGTGATTATACTTTGAAAATGCTTCAACTCTGTCTTCATTACATTTGTTTTAATTGTGTTATTTGGCTTTCATTTTCCTACTCATAGTGGGAATGGCACTGTTAATGATATGTTGGAGAACACACACACACACACACACACACACACACACACACACACACATACACACACACACACACACACACACACACACACACACACACACACATACACAAATGTTTCCCCCGTTCTATCCAGGTTTCCTCAGAACATCCATTGTGGAAATAAAGTGTATGTTGAAATGCTCCTGTGACTGGTCTATTTCCACCTGCTATTAGTACTTCTGCCATCTATATTTATCCAAAAAGGTAGAAAAACCTAGTTGCCATAGAGACAGCTATTGCCATTGCTTTATGTTAGGAAATGTCTTCATGTAAAAGATCTCCTGAATAATTTTTCTAGAGAGAAAGAAGCATTTATATTCACCTCCACCAGGACTTGTCTCTTAATCTTAATCTACTTTCTGAGCACAACTGCTTAAAAAATTTTCTTCTTGACAAATGGGATCAGAATATAATGAGCTAAACCCTAGTTCTCCTCTTTAAAAACTCACTGCTATGCTGAAAACTTCCAAACCCCAGTGATAGCTACGTCTGAGAGCCCAGACCAGTACATCTCATCCTCTCTCCTTCCATTTCTCCTGGCACTTCCCCTCATTACCACTTTTCTGTGTCTAGATGATCTACTGCTTTGTAGGGTTTTTGTTGTTGCTTTTACTGCTTTGTGTTTTTGCTCACAGCCGCCAAACTTCCCTTTGTTTCACCTGTGTAAGTTCTAGTCATCATTCAACCCCGTCTCTTCTATCATTCCTAGCTCAGTTCACTTTGGCGCTTTGGAAACACTTTCCAGATTCTAAGACCCAATTGTTATATCCACAGGACATCTGTGATGACCCCCATCTGATTGTGGGCAACATAAGCCACCACCAGCTGATCCAAGGGAGACTGGGGCACAAGCCAATGGTCTCTGCATTCTCCTGTTTGGCTGTCCAGGAGTCTCACTGGACAAAGGTATTGCTCCTCCTATGGGACCTTACTCAGTTTCCACCTTCTTGTCTTCTTTAATGATTTCAGTAAAAGTCAACTTGTAACTTTACAGATTGTCTAATTCTTAAAATTAAAGTAATAACTAGGTAATTTATTTCTATTTTATTATGAGATTTTCCACAAATACAAGAAACTGAAAGAATTTTGCAGTAAATATCCATATAGACCCCCAAATTCCACCATTAAGATTTTAGTCTATATGATTTTTCACACGTATTTGTTGATCTTTTGCCACTTGCAGTGTTTTGACCCATATCTCTGCATACTTGTATTGTTTGTACCGACTGAGGTATAAAGCTAGTAGGGGCCAGGAATAACTGAAATGTGATAAAGATGGAAATAGATCTTTGAAGAAGTTCTCATAAGTTAGTAAGATTAAAACATTTCTGCGATAGCTGGTTTGGCTCAGTGGATAGAATGTCAGCCTATGGACTGAAGGGTACCAGGTCTGATTTCGGTCCAGTGCACATGCTAGGGTTGCGGACTAGATCCCCAGTAGGAGTGTGCAGGAGACAGCTGATGGATTATTCTCTCTCATCATTGATCTTTCTATCTCTCTCTCCCTCTCCCTTCCTCTCTGAAGTCAATAAAAATATATTTTAAAAAATGAAGAGTAAAATATTTCTTTGCCATTTAGTTAGAATTCAGGGCAATAAAGCATTGAATTTGGGACCAATTAGAGCATTTTCTTTAAAAAAGATAATTTTAGTAGACTAATGTGTAATTGTATTGAAATTGAGAATTTTCTAAATGTGATTTTACTCAAGTTGTGATTGGAATGTATATTCTATGATGGACTTTAAAAAAAATAAAACCACAGGAGACCTTGTGTTTTGATTGAATTTAAAAATTTTAATGCCTTATTTATTTGAATAAACATGCAATTATGAATATGTCTGTATAGGCATTATTTATGGTAGAATTTGTAGATTATTTGTGGGAAATAATTTAATCCCTAATTGGCTGCCCCCAGTCACCCTCTGTATATTCAGGACAGACATGTTAATATTTTCCTCAGCAAAACTCAAATGGGAAAGCAATAGTTGTAGAAAAAAATGCCCTACCATTGAAACCAGTTTGGCTCAGAGGATAGAGCATCAGGCTGTGGACTGAAGGGTCCCGGGTTCGATTCCAGTCAAAGGCATGTACCTTGGTTTCAGGCACATCCCCGGTGGGGGGTGTGCAGAAGGCAGCTGATTGATTTTTTTCTTTCATCGATGTTTCTCTCTATCCCTCTCCCTTTCTCTCTGTAAAAAATCAATAAAAAATATTTTTAAATGCCCTACCTAGACTGCCCAATCTAGATACAAACCATATGTATTTAGTGTGCTTCCTGCTGCTACATGAATTCTTTGGAAGCCAACTTTAATTTCAATATTTGGGTATAGTCTGGTGAATAAGAGTTGATTGAATATTCTTGTATTTCCAGACAATTCCCAACCATAAGGAACAGGAATGGGACCCTCGAAAACTAGATAAATATGCTGGGATATTTCACTTCCGTTTCTGGCATTTTGGAGAATGGACTGAGGTGGTGATTGATGACTTGCTGCCCACCATCAATGGAGATCTGGTTTTCTCCTTCTCCACCTCCATGAATGAGTTTTGGAATGCTCTATTGGAAAAAGCTTATGCAAAGTAAGTAGTAGGTGTTGACAAACACATGAGAAAAGTAAGATCACATATTCCCTTGGTAGTTCATTCTCTCCCAGCCCAAGCCCCTTAATTTATTTTGGGTAAGACTTGAATCAGATCCAAGACATTGCTTTGGGCCTTGGATTGACACTAAAAAATCCTAGCTTGGAGAGCAATCAGATGTTCTGGTTTCTATTACCCGCTGCTTGGTTCTAAGTGTCCCTTTCTGCTGTTAATCAGCAAATAATATGGCATTAGCCTTCAGTTTTATCCTTGTCTAGTATTTACCTGTAGAAAGAAGTTTCTGTATGGACTGTCCTTGGCAAACATAGCCTAAGCCTAGAAATATCTGACTATAACCTCAAAATAACTCTCATGTCATACCTAGAGAAAAGCCAGATGGTAAAGTTTAGCTGGGACTATTCTAATTCTTAGGACAAGATGTCCTTAACCTGGAAAAATAACTTTACAAAGATAACCTTGCACATTTGTTCTTAGGCTGCTTGGCTGTTATGAGGCCCTTGATGGTTTGACCACCACAGATATTATAGTGGACTTCACTGGCACATTGGCTGAAACTGTTGATATGCAGAAGGGAAGATACACTGAGCTTGTTGAGGAGAAGTACAAGCTGTTCAAAGAACTGTACAAAACATTTAGCAAAGGAGGTCTGATCTGTTGCTCCATTGAGGTTTGTATTCACCAAAGCAACTACTCTTTACCCATTTCTGACATAGGAGACTATAAAATTTAGTAGGGAATATCACCCTTACTGTGGAGATTCATGAAAAACCATTATAGGACTTATAAAGCTAACAATACACATTGATACCTGGCTTTAACTTTTTATCCTGTTGTCCTTCTGAGGGGCAATGTAGCATTCAAGCTGATGTAAATAGCCTCTGCTAAATTATGCCTTCTGTCTGTGTTCTTGGATGTTGACGTTATAGGCTTTTTTTTTTTTTCTCAAGGAGTAAGCCAACTGCACCAAATTTTAATACTGTTCATATCAGTGCAGTACTATGAGTGGTTTGAGTTTGAATTGTTTAAGTGATTGTTATATCAAATTCTTTATATCCTTCACTTAGTGTTAAGTTAGTTATCTGGATCAAATTTCTATCTGCATAGGGAAAACTAACTTCAATCATACTGTGGTAAACCAATCAAGGAAGAGGAGAAACCAGCCCTTGGGTCTCCCAATTATTATGCTCTTATGAATCTTTTTTTTGTTGTCAGTCTCCCAATCAGGAAGAACAAGAAGTTGAAACTGATTGGGGTCTACTGAAAGGCCATACCTACACCATGACTGATATACGGAAGATCCGTCTTGGAGAGAGACTCGTGGAAGTTTTCAGTACTGAGAAACTGTATATGATTCGCCTGAGGAACCCCTTGGGAAGACAGGAATGGAGTGGCCCCTGGAGTGAAATGTGAGAGCCATTCCACTTTTATTGCCATATCTTGAAAGCCCTATAATTCTCCCAAACCCATTCCTTCAAACTGCTAGTGGGCTGTCAATCCTCAGTGACATCTGTCAGCTCTTCTTAGGTATGGGGTCTTTGACTTAGCCAGAGATGAGATAAAGCAGGCCCAATATTCAAGCATTCTGTTTCTTTTGCATTCTGCTTATTGTAGCTATTCAATGGCAAACATGATAGCTTGTCCTTTTTTGACTATTTGCTTTTAGTTCTGAAGAGTGGCAGCAACTGACTGCAGCAGATCGTAAGAACCTGGAGCTTGTTATGTCTGATGATGGAGAGTTTTGGTGAGGAGAGGTTTTCTGTGCTAAAGGAATTGTGGCTTCTACATGGAACTAAATGGGTAAGCACTAAGTACCATGTTATTTTTTCCTGTACTCTTTCTATTCAGGATGAGCCTGGAGGACTTTTGCCGCAACTTTCATGAACTGCATGTCTGTCGCAATGTGAACAACCCCATTTTTGGCCACAAGGAGCTAGAATCAGTGGTGGGATGCTGGACTGTGGATGATGATCCCTTGATGAACCGTTCAGGAGGCTGCTATAACAACCGTGATACCTTCCTACAGAATCCTCAGGTTTGAATCAATTGTTTTTCTTTGCCTCCAAGTTATTAAAGCAATAGGAACCCAGGCCCACCTTGAAGTATTCCTTTGACATAAATTATTCCATTTGTAGGTATTATGTAATATTCATCAACCAAGATGCCTAGGAATTGGCTTAGATGTTGGTAAAAATGGCAAACTGGGTCTCTGGAGAGATGTACATTAGAAACATTATCAAATCTGAGCCTTCTCTTCTAGCTACCTTTCTCCTGGCCATATTGCTTAGTATAGTTCTAGACACCCCCATTTCCTTCTGATGTTCCCATACTGGAAAGGATCTTCTCCCAGACACTTTCTCAATTAATTTTTATTTCTTTTCTGCCCAATTGTTCTCTTTTGTGCACATTTACATGTTCTCTTTTTCATAAAGGTTATTCTTTTGAAATTCATCATTATGTCTCACTTTTCTAATCTAGAACCGGGTCATTTCTCACCAGGATTTGAATGGCAATCCTGTTATCTATCCCTCATTACAATATTATTCTAGGTGATATATTAGGGCTCAAGTTTAGGCATTTCCCAAAGCAAAACATCCAAAGCTTGAATCTATAATAACCTGGATGGTTTTATTCCCAAATGTGTTGATGAACTAAGCCACAGGAGTCAAGAATTCTGAATGTATTGCAGCCTTACATGGATGTGTGTGTATTTTCTTGCATTGACCTCATTGAGAGGCACTAAGGCTTATGGCCTAATTTACTTAACTCATACTTTTCTCTATCCCTTCCATTTTTATTGTTCCTAAAGAGAAGAAAGCTCCTATTACACCCTCCCTACACCTCTGTTTACAATCTGAAAATGTTTTAAGTATCAAGCACATAAACCAAGCTGAAAAAATGACCCCTTTGACTTACTTTTAAATGTCTGCACAAGATTGACCTTTGGTGTCCTTGAAAGCCTATGGTTCTGCCTATGTTTCTTGTTTTGTTTGTTTGTTTGTTTGTTTTGCTAAAGGGGTGGGGGAGAGAAGGAAGAAGTGGGGGAGGGAAGGGAGAGAGACAAAACGAGAGAGAGAGAGAGAGAGAGAGAGAGAGAGAGAGAGAGAGAGAGAGAGACAGAGACAGAGACAGAGAGAAATCTTATGACTTTTAGTTTTACTTCCTAGTGGCACCATGATTCCCCACATGATGTTTGAAAAGTCTTTGGCGCCGGCCTGCAGCTTCCTAAAAAAAGTGGTATCAAAACATTAATTCTCAAGGAAGTTGATTCAGCCCTTCTAGGAGCCATACATCTGCCTGACAACAGGAGGTTAGCCTAAGGCGAGGCCAGCAAACTCATTAGTCAACAGAGCAGCAAACCTGTGGTGGCTCTGGAGCCACAGTTTGCCAGCCACTGGCCTAAGGGGATGCTGCATTGTCAGTTTAAATTAAACCAGAATAATTTCTGTTTTTATATGTTCTGGAATTTTTCTGTATATAGCTTTTACTAACAAGAGGACAATAATAAAAACAAAAAAATACCCAATATCCTACCAAGAACTTATTAAAATAAAGCATAATACCTTTGGCATCAAATGGATGGGCATGAAGTTATCTCTCAATACATGCTGAATTCCATAGGAAAAACAAGTATTATGATCTACAATTACTAAGTCAATGGATTATCCAAGGCCTCTTTGTGTGGTCAGTGGCAAAGCCCGGAGAATAACTCAAGTCTGCTCTCCAAAGTGGAGTTTTCTTCCCTGAAATTTGAGCTGGCTTATCTGAAATGGAAATGCTAACTAAGCTCCTTGGTGGCCTCTTTCCCTTAGTACATCTTCACTGTGCCTGAGGATGGGTACAAGGTCATCATGTCACTGCAACAGAAGGATATGCGTACATATCGCCGCATGGGAAGACCTGACAATTACATCATTGGCTTTGAGCTCTTTGAGGTAGGAATATGCATTTGGAGAAGAGAGATTGATGACTAATGGAGTAAAAATTAGGATGGCTTGGGGTTAGCGGAATTAAGAAATGTCCAGGGATAAAGGAAGCAGAAGACCTAGGATCTTCCAACACAAAGCTATGACTTGAGTGGAATGGAGCATTTCATTCAATTTTATTTCCAGGTGGAGATGAACCGTAAATTCCGCCTTCACCACCTCTATATCCAGGAGCGCGCTGGGACTTCCACCTATATTGACACCCGCACTGTGTTTCTGAGCAAGTACCTGAAGAAAGGCAACTATGTGCTTGTCCCGACCATGTTTCAGCATGGCCGCACCAGCGAGTTTCTCCTGAGAATCTTCTCTGAAGTGCCTGTCCAGCTCAGGTTGTTTCCTCGGCCAGCCTGGCAAACTACTATTCTCTGCTTTTCCTCCAAAGAACAACTTGTTCAAATTAGATTTAACTGAAATGATGGCAGTAGAAATATATTTCAAAGTGGGGTTATAAGAAATTCCCTAATGGGGGGTCTGAGCTTGAAATCTCTAACAGCTATTTAAGGGGAACAGGCCTATAATCTAACATTTCCCCTTATATTTTATCATCTGTTCTCTGGCCAACTCTCTTCTTTTAGACAGTTGGCCCTCCTCACTGTTCCTCTATTATGTTCTGAGTGCTGGATCACCAAAGCTATCTTTTCACCCCAACTCTGACTTTTTTAATCTTTATCTGCTGGTCCTTAAAATAAGGGGAAAGGAAAACTCATAAAATATAAGCCATGTCTAAGGAAGAATGAGTTAGGCCACTCAGTAGTTCATGCTTTTTAACAACAGTGTCTGCTTGGGCAAGACTACCTCCTCATCAAAAAAAGACATTCAACATCAATAATGTGTCTTCTCTTTGATGTTTCAGGGAACTGACTCTGGATATGCCCAAGATGTCTTGCTGGAATTTGGCTCGTGGCTACCCAAAGGTAGTTACCCAGATCACTGTTCACAGTGCTGAGGGCCTGGAGAAGAAGTATGCCAATGAAAGTAAGATCTGCAAATGTGTCTGGGAAAAGAAAATTTCAATTGTTGCATGTGTAGTTAGAAAAGATGGTCACAAATGAATCTCTCTAATCATATTTTCAGTCTAGACAAGTCAGGATGGCTTTCAACTATGGCAAAATGGAATGTAAACTCTGGGAAAGGTCTAGATAATGCTTATTTTATATTCCCTTATAAAGTGTAGGGGAGAAAGGAACCAGGAACAAAAGTGTTGGGTCATTCTGGTACCCTGGTGTTATGCCCAATGTCCCAGAATGGACTTAGTGAGATAGTTTCTTGACTATCTGGAAAGAGAAATTTAATCATTGTCTTAATAACAAATGTTACTTTGTTCCAGCTGTGAACCCATATTTGGTCATCAAATGTGGAAAGGATGAAGTCCGTTCTTCCGTCCAAAAGAATACTGTTCATGCCATTTTTGACACACAGGCCATTTTCTACAGAAGGACCACTGAAATTCCTATTATAGTACAGGTGAGAATGTGAACAGGGATCCCCAGGTGGCTCATATTTAGTATTGAACACTAGATTATCCCAAGTGTCTTCCATATGTCTAGAATACAAAGCAAGGGTTAACCTGTTTGTTTGGGGTTTTTTTGTTTGTTTATTTGTTTTGTACCTTCCACCAGGAATAGACATTGACTTCCTTATTAATCTCTGTCTTTAATAGCCTCTTTTCCATTTATTTCATTATGGGAAGAAGCCCTCATGCTCTCAGGTAACTGTAAAACCCCATAAGGGAAAGCATACACCTGTTCAGATGACCCTGATTCTACTACGTCAGGATGGACCCCTACAGTTTGGTTGTTCTTCTGACTTAATGGCTTTTCATCAGCCAGTGAGGTATCAGGAAAGATCATTTTTTTTAGTTTTTAAACACATCTTTCTAAGCTTAGAATTAGGTTCTGGCTTCCACTGGGAAAAGTCCAATCTCACAGAGGGTTGCTCACTTTCACTTTTCAACTTGTCTCTCCAGGTCTGGAACAGCCGAAAATTTTGTGATCAATTCTTGGGGCAGGTTACTCTGGATGCTGACCCCAGTGACTGCCGTGATCTGAAGTCTCTGTACCTTCGTAAGAAGGGTGGTCCAACTGCCAAAGTAAAGCAAGGCCACCTCAGCCTTAAGGTTATTTCCAGTGATGATCTTACTGAACTCTAAATCTCCAGCTCCAGAAAATCCTGACAGCTTTCCACCCTTTTATTTTCTGTCAGATGCCAGATCGTATCTCAGATTAATAATCTTTTTTAAAAAGAAATTAATAGTAATTAACTTTTCCTTTCTTCTGATAAGTTCCCCATATCTCCCAATCCAAATAGCATCAGTAGCTACATAACCTATATACCTCCAGCAGCTAGACAGGGGGAGGTGACAGTCTTATCCAGAGATTAGATGGATGCTTGCCAAGAAATATCTCTGGAGCTTCCGTGGGTGAGATTCAAGCAGGACAATAATAGTTTGGATACCCTACAGATGTTTTTGCTGCTTTCAGGTGCCCAATATATCTCCTCTGTAGAGTATGTTGAGGAAGGAGGAGGGGTGATCACGGCCAAGCTGGTCTAGCCTGACATCTCTGCTCCTTACTAAACACTACAAACAACTCTGCAGCATTGTATTCCACAGCCAGAGCCTGCTTATATGTTCCCAGCCCTTACCACCACCATCACTATCACCCCCACCATCATCACCACCAGTATCACTACACCATCATCATCACCTTAGAAAGTGTAGTCCTGCCCTAACCTAAGTCACCTCCCATAGTAGGTTTTATTTTCATGTTGAGGAAGCTTCCTTGGTGCTTAATCAAGAGCTCGAGTTCAGTGAGGCCTAGATAGTGGGAAGGGCCAAAGCTCCAGCTCAGTGGAAGCCATCTATGTGCCACAAGAAGGAAAACGGAAGAAGCTGCAGTGGGAGACAAAGCCTCGGTCCCCCACCTATCCACACACACACCTACACTCACACATGTGCATTTGGGCCCACACAAACTACCATTCAGGCCGTCAGTGGGCAAGAGGAAGAATGCCTAAGTACCACACACCATGAAAAGATAAGAAAATCCATCCAAGCATAGTACAGCCAGTTTTGGGCCCCTGACTGCAATGTGAAATGTCCTGCTGCTGCTAGGTTTTCAAACAAGCTCATTGCCCTGTGCCTCCTAATATCATTGGTACTGAAGACCCCATCTGAGGTCTTGAGACTTTGGTTACATCCTAGGCCCCTCAAGCATTTTTATCAGTTGGAAAGCTTCACTCCCTGAGGGTGTTTGTTTGCCTTCTTATTTTTTTCAGTACATCTATGGAATTTTCTCTAGTCAGTCATTCCAAAATGTTCTTCTCTCCATCTCATCTATCAACATTCTACTCCTCCTTTAAAGTCCAGCATAAATGCCACCTCCTCCATGAAACCTTTTTTAACCCCCAAAATCCCCAGTTCCAACAATATTTCAACGCTTCTGCAATGTTTTTAAAAAACCATAGTTGTAGTACCTAGTCTAGTCCAGCATGCATTCATTTAAAAATATTTTGTAGGTTTTTTTTAGCTTGTTCATTTTCTATCACATTTTTTTCAGCCTGTGTTACTTCTGCAGTGCCTTCACTACACTGCCTTGCATAATCCCAACCACAATAAATTTCAAATTCAATAAAGTGACCAGTTTTTACTTGATTCGATGGCAAAGGAGAGATGGCAAGAGTGGCCATCTGTTGATACTTGTTTTGGAGCCACTAGGGGTGGGTTGGGGTGGAGTGGAGTGGGGGTACTTCTTGAAACCTGAGCCAAGGAACAAGTCTGATGGATGCAGAGGCATTGGATGCATTCTGATGGTACAGTACTCCATCCAGGTTGGGAAAGGGGGAGTTGAGAAAATGGGAAAGGCTGCTCTTTTTTCCATTTTTAAGAATATTTGGGTAGTATTTGGAAGTACATGACTTTGAAACTCCTCTGGGATTGGATTCAAGGTCAAAGGCACTATGCCCACTTTTTAAAGGGAAGACCTCTCAACAGGAAAAAAATACCAACTCTTCCCTTTCAGTATCTGCCTTAGAGCTGAATAAATGTGAATACTTCATTCACTTGCTTCCACACTCAATCTGCCATTTACCCATCTTAGAATAGGCTATGGCAGAAGCTCTCCTCCTTTTTCTTGAGCCCTGATTCCTGACAGGAAAGAATGTCCAGGCACGGGAGAGGTCTCTAAACTCAGTAGAACAGTCTTCAAGCACAGCCATCATTCCCTGTCCCTTCAACACTAGCCTAAAGATGACATCTTCAATAAAGGTGTAGAGCTTTGTCAGAAATGCATTATCCAATACAGGTATTGTAATAGTTCTACATGGTCACTAGATGGCACTATGACATTACAATTAAGCACAAAGAAACTACCTCCCTCCCCTTGCCTTTTTTTTTTAAGATGAGTTTTCCCCAAGAAAAAGGTAGAAAGGAAAGGGAACTAACACTTTTTGATTACCTGTTATATGTCAAACTCTATGCTTAGTGCTTTATATATGTGATTCCAATTAATACACGTAACGATCATATGAAATTTAGGATTTAAAGGATAATGAAATTAAGGAACAGAGATGTGAAATAAGGATGTTCAGGCATTAATCATATCATGGTTATTATTTGACCGCTGACCTTTAACCTTTTCCATGAAAATATGCTGTCCCCAGAAAGTGGTAACATATTTCCTACATCTGTATTACTGTTTATCCACAACACTATAACAAGAACTGTGCAGATATAGCAAATATTTTTCTCAGAAGCTTTATGACTCTAACATGTATATATGCATACTAGAGGTCTGGTGCACGAAATTTCTGCACGCTGGAAATGGGGGTGGTGTTCCTCAGCCCAGCCTGCACCCTCTCCAATCTGGGACCTCTTGAGGGATGTACGACTACCCATTTAGGCCCGATCCTGGAAGGATCGTGCCTAAAGGGGCAGTCAGACATTTCTCTCACAATTCAAGACTGCTGGCTCCAAACTGCTCACCTTCCTGCCTGCCTGATTGCCCCTAACCACTTCTGCCTGCCAGCTTGAGCACCCCTAACCACTCACCTGACAGCCTGCTTGATGCCTAATTGCTCTCCTGCCAGCCTGATTGCCTCTAACTGCCTTCCCCTGCAGACCCAGTGCCCCCCAACTGCTCTCCCCTGCAGGCCAAGTCCCCCCCCCCTAAAACTGCCCTTCCCTGCAGGCCTCAGTCACACGCAACTTCCCTTCTCTGTCAGGCTGGTTACCCATAACTGCCCTCCCCTGCAGGCTTGATCACTCCCAAGTGCCCTCTCTTGCAGGCCTCATCCCTCCCAAGTGCACTCTCCTTCTGGCCTAATTGCCCACAACTGCCCTCCCTTGCAGGCTTGTTTCCTCCCAACTGCCCTCCCCTGCTGGCCATCTTGTGTCCACATGGGGGCAGGATCTTTGACCACGTGGGCCAGCCATCTTGTGTGTTGGAGTGATGGTCAATCTGCATGTTACTCTCTTATTAGATAGTAGAGAGGCCTGGTGCACAGATGGGGGCCTGCTGGTTTTCCCTGAAGGGTATCCTGGATCAGGGTGGGGGTTCCCTTAAGGCGTGGGGCAGTCTGGGTGAGAGGCCTGTGGTGGTTTGAAGGCCGGCCACACACCCCGGTGACCTAAGCAGAGGCCTTGGTATCTGGGATTTATTTCTCTTCTACAATTGAAACTCTGTAGCTTGGAACAGAGCCAAGCCTTCTGCTCTCTCCGTGGCAGCAGCCATTTCTGTTGGGATTTATTTATCTTCTATAATTGAAATTGTATAGCCTTAAGCAGAGGCCTGGGCTGGCCAGGTGGAAAGCTTGGCTTCTTCCATCTCTGGGTGCAACTCAAGCCTCCTGCTCTCTCCAGCTCTGTGGCTGCCATCATTTTTGTTAGGATATATTTATCTTCTATCATTAAAACTTTGTAGCATCGAGTGGAGGCCTGAACTGGCAAGGGCAGGTGGAAAGCTTAGCTTCCTCCATTGCCAGGGAAACCCAAACCTCCCTCCTGCTCTCTGTGGCCACAGCCATCTTGGTTGGGTTTATTTGCATATTCTTGGTTGGATGGTGGGCATGGCTTGTGGGTGTAGTGGAGGTCTGGTCAATTTGCATATTACTCTTTTATTAGATAGGATACTTATGCACGTATGCATATAATGTTTTGGTAGACTTGGTCCTCCCAAAATGAATCCAATACACTAACAAACACCAGTATGTATTTGATAAAAACAACATGAATGAATCTCAAAATAATTATGCTGAGTTAATGATGCCAGAAAAAAAATGCACCCTGCCTGATTCTATTGATATAAAATGTAAAAAAAAAAAAGCACTCTAGCTATACTAATAAAAGGGTAATATGCTAATTAGACCAGACATTCTTTTGGACAAAGCCATGGTGGCTGGGCTGAGGCAGAGGCAGTTAGGGGCAAACAGGTCAGCAGGGGAGAGCAGTTAAGGGGATCAGACTGGCAAGGGAGAGTAGTTAGCAGGATCAGGATGGCAGGGGAGAGCAGTTAGGAGGCCAGCAGGGGAAAGCAATTAGAGGGATCAGGCCAGCAGGCAAGAGCAGTTAGGGATATCAGGCTAGCAGGCGAGAGCAGTTAGGGGGTTCAAGCTGGCAGGCAGGTGAGTGATTAGGAGCCAATGGTCCTGAATTGTGAGATGGATGTCCAACTGGTGATTTATGCCCAATCCTGCAGGGAAGAGAAGTTAGGAACCAGGCCACAGGGATTGGGCCTAAACTGGCAGTCCAACATCCCCCAAGGGGTCCTGGATTGGAGAGGGTACAGAATGGGCTTAGGGACCCCCCCTCCGTGCATAAATTTCATGCACCGGGCTTCTAGTAGTAACATAAGCTTGTCATTGGAGAGAAGAAAGGAATAAGAGGAACCTGGAGAAAATTTTGGGAGTAATGATTATGTTCATTCTTTTCAACGTACTCTTTATTTTAGCTGTTGTGTTGGCTGCACGTCTGTATGTGTCTTTCAAAACTCAACTTATTTTTAATGTAAATAAGTTTTAAAGAAATAAAACCACATAACCAAACCATATCACTATCACTAACAAATCCTTTAAAGTTCTTATATGTATTACTAGGGGCCCAGTGCACAAAATTCGTGCACGGGGGGAGGGCAGGGGATGTCCCAGCCTGTTCCCCCAGCTCAGGCCTTAGCCCTGGTGGTGACTGCCCAGCCATGGGGGCACCCCACACTCATGGTGGTCAAGGGGCGAGCTGCCCAGAGCCTGGTCACTGTGTGGCACTGGAGGTGTGGGCGCCGGACACAGAGGGCTCAGCAAGGTGCACCCAATCTTGACCACAGAGATCAGCGGGACTCGAGAGGAGGGCGCAGGGGGTCTCTCACCTTCTGGATCTTCAGGCAAAGTGTGCGCCTCTCCCTGCAAAGGCTGCCCTTTGGATGGCCCTGCTATGCACACAGCGCCTCCCCAGCTCCCCGGCTCTCTTTCTCCTGACTTCCCTGCCATGCCCAGAGATGCTCTACCACAGACTCTGGACCCCTTAAGTGCCTCTTCCCGTGCCTCTGCCAAAGCACAGCACCTGTACTTTTCCAGCTCCCTCTTTTCCTTTTGAAATTGAAAGTTATTGAGGTCGCTCAGGGTTGTTGCTCCAGCAGTTTCCTTCCCTGCCCCCAAGCTCCCCCACCCACCTGCAGCCACACCCCTCCCCTTCTCTCACCCTGTCTTTCCATCCCTCCTCCCTCCCTCCTCCCCTCTGAGGTTCTCCTGGCAGCCCAGCTCCACTGGAGCAGCTCCTGCTTTTGAAAGGCAGAAGCAGCCCGGGGTCTCTTCAGCGCCCCTTGGCCATGGTCATGGTGCCGATGGTGCTTGCTCCCCGACACTCCCAGGGCCTCTGCTTATGCCTCTACAGCCTCTGAGCCCCGGGGCTGCTGCCGCCAGCTAGGACCCTACCCGCAGCCGTTGCCACCTCGCTCGCGGCACTAACAGCCACGTTCATGGAATCTCGGCGTCTTGGGGCTCAGACACTGTGAACGTACAATAGTTGGTTTCCCCCTCTGCCTGACCCACTCTGCTTGTCAGCCCAGCGCACCCATCAGATCTGCCTGCAGAAGTTGTGTCGGCTGCTCAGGGTGTCCCTCGCTCTCTCCATGAGCCTCACACCTACATACATTTTTAAAGCATTCAGCATATTCATCCACCACACTCACCACCCCCCGCCTTGCACACGCCTTGCCCCCCTTCCCGCCTCATGCTGCTCGCCCGGCTATGTGGCCCCACCCCCCGCTCCTGATTAGCTGGTAGTGTAGTGAAGGTACGGTCAAATTTTCATATTACTCTTTTATTAGATATGATATTTAAATCTAGACATTGCTATAATTTCTGTTTTCAATGATCACAATCCTGGACTGCTAGCTTCTAATCACTCATCTGCCTGCCTGCCTGGTCAGCCCCCTGCTGGCATGATTGCCCTAACTGTCCCCTCCCTGTTGGCTTAATCACTCCTAACTGCGCCTCTGCCAGCCTGGTCACCCCTTACTGCCCCTCTGCTGGCCTGGTTGCCCCCAACTGTGCCAACCTGCCAGCCTTGTTGCCCTCACTGCCCCTGCCACCAGCCTAATCACTTTAACTGTCCCCCTGCTGGCCTGGTCACCCCCAACTTCACAGCCCCCATCAGCCTGGATGCTTCTAACTTCCCCCGTCAATGACCTGGTCACCTCTTATTCCCTCCCCACCAGCCTCAACTATGTCCCTCTACAGGCATGATCACGCACAACCGTGCTGTCCTGCCAGCCTAGTTGCTCTTCACTGTCCTCACACCAGCCTAATTGCCCCAACTGCCCTCTGCTGGCCTGGACACCTCCAAATTTATCCCCCTGCTGGCCTGGTTGCCTCTTACTCGCCCCCTGACAGCCTGGTCACCCCCGACTGCCCCCCTCTGCTGGCCTGTTCACCTCTAATTGACCCCTGCTGGCCTGATCAGCCCCAACTGCTCCCCCTGATGGCCTTGTCACCCCACGCAGCCCACTGTTCAGTCATTTGGTCATCTCTCATTAACCCCCCTGCCAGCCTGGTCATAGGCAGCCATCTTGTGAGGGCATGAGGGTCAATTTGCATATCACCTCTTTATCATTTAAGATTTCTGCTTATCTGTCTTTATTTCTGAAGTTCCACTATTCTTTTATTTTTTTATTTTTTTTTAATTTTTTAAATTTTATTTACAATATAACTTATATTTAATAGTAGTACATATGTTTTCCTCCCCCCTCCAATATCCTCCCCCCAGCCTCCGCTACCCCCCAGCACATGTCCCCACCTGCCTCCCTCCCCACCCCAGAGTCTTTCATTCATTGGTTATGCTCATATGTATGCATACAAGTCCTTCGGTTGATCTCCCCCAGCATCTGCCTCCCCTCCACTCCAGCCTTCCCCCTGTCGCTTGACAGCCTGTTCGAGGCCACCCTGCCTCTATATCAATCACTCTCCCCTGTTTCTTTTCTTCAAAAATATCTTGCCTCTGCATACTGAAAACAAACGTATAAGAGCAAAAAAAAAGTTTGAGTGTCAGTTTCAATGTCCAACTGTTCTGAGTCCCAGTTTCAATATCAAATAGTTCTTCATGTGTACATGTCAGCAATGGTATCCAGATGGTGGACACATCGTGGCAATGCAAGATCCATCCTCTCTGGTATGTTCCTGGGCCGCCTGCAGCCACACACAGCTGCCGACTGCTAGCATGGCAAGGTGTCGTCAGCGTCCGCCCTCTCTGGACTGTCCTCGTGGATGGAACAGGCCCGTCAGTTCCTCACTGTCGCAGGAACCCACATGGTCTTGGAGTTGTTCTCTGCAAACACACAAACACATTCTCGACGAAAGGTTAACAAAGGGATCCTCTCTGCAAAATAGACTTGGGATTCTTTTTATTTTTGCCTGAATGATTTTCCTTTGGCTTATTTTGACACCATGTGTGTTTTTTTTATGGGTGTCCTGCAGCTGGTTTTACAAATGAAATTTTCTTTTCTGGAGTAAGAATTTTCTACATGTATTTTACTTATAGGATATTTTTCCTTACATGATATTACCTCACTGTCCCCCACTCCCCTTTTTTTGGTTAATAGGGGCTTTTGGAAATTTTATCTTGCAGTCTTGGTAATTTTAAATTTTAATTTTTGCATACAAATATTACTACTTTAGGTTCTTTGGATGTTAGGCAATTTTGCAGTGAGATGAACTACTAATAGATATTTTAGATAATGTTTTAGGAAAAGCTTTTTGTCCAGTACAGTTAGATTTTCTTGAGTATTCACTTATTTCACTTGTCCAATTTAAATTAATCTGAAAACTTGATTACTATTTTACTGTCAATTTTGACACTCAAGCAGAAATCTTAGTTTACCCAGTAAATACTTGTGGAAAGGAATATTTGCATTTTTGGGTAGGTCCTCAGAATTCCTTGTAATAAATTAAATTTAGATATAGGGCACCTATTGCTGGCCGAGTCTCTGTCTACCACCTGGATCACAGTGTGAGTTGTGCGTGGGAGGCGTAGCAGCCGTGGGGGTAGGAGACCTTCCTCAGGAGGGGTGAGAATTTAAGCCCCTGCAAGGTTTGTGGATGAGGGTCTGTGCCCCACCTCTGTTGATCTTTTAGTTCTCTCCTGTTGGCCCCTCTGCGACTGTGCCTGTCTTAGGTTGTTCCTTCCCTGAGGAATCTTACCCGTCTCTGGCTAACCAGCCATCCTCTGGGGCCAAACAGGGTGATGTGAGGTTCAGTCCTGTCTCCTTTGTAGTCTATGCTCCCGTGGCCTCCACGTTCAGCACCTGCCATGGGGTCCCCTCGCCTGCTGGCGGGGTCCCGGTACTGATCACATATCTCGGGTGACCCAGGTTTCTTCTCCAGAGAGGGCCCAGCTCACGCCACTGGTTGAGAGACAGATCCATGGTACCAACTGCCCAGAGACTTCAGCCACAGCTTGAAATGAAAGTTCACGCATCAGCTCTGTGTATTTGGATAATAAGAAGAGGGTCCCTCTTGGCAAAAGGGCCAGAGGGGCCAATATAGAATGCTCGGATGCCTTCCCAGTACCTTAATCCCTTCTGAAAGGGATTTCCTATACTTTTTTTCAGTTGCTGCCCAACATTCAAAGAATTAGTTTGTAAGTTTATTTGGGATAATTGTATAATATGCTGTTGTCAAATATCAAATATTATAATGACATTGTAGAATAATATCATGTAAGGGTATTGTGGTGTCACGGGAGGTTAAGGAGGGCCTAGCCTAAGAACTGGTATCCATAAGAGATGACATGCTCTAGGCCATGTTAATTCAATCTCAAACTAGCTGCCAATATTTTTAATAACTTTATATAAACTTTGTCAGGGATGTAAAAAAACAAATCACTTACCTTAGTTCAAGCATTCAAATATATTGACTTTCCCCCTTACTCCCACCACCTGCCACGTACCCTGAGGTTGAACATTTTAATGGACTTTTCTCAGTCTCTGGATCCATTCTTGTTCATCAGTCTGTGTCATTCATTATATTCCTCAAATGAATGAGATCATGTGATATTTGTCTTTCTCTGCCTGGCTAATTTCACTTAGCATAATGCTCTCTAATTCCATCCATGTTGTTACAAATGGTAGGAGCTCTTTCTTTTTTACCGCAGCATAGTATTCCATTGTGTAGATGTACCAAATTTTTTAATCCACTCATCTGCTGATGGGCACTTAGACTGTTTCCAAATCTTAGCTATGATAAATTGTGCTGCTGTGAACATAGGGGTACATATATCCTTTCTAATTCGCCTTTCTAGTTTCTTGGGGTATATTCCTAGAAGTGGGATCACTGGGTTGAATGGGAGCTCCATTTTTAGTTTTTTGAGGAAACTCCATACTGTTCTCCACAGTGTCTGCACTAGTCTACAATCCCACCAACAGTGCAGGAGAGTTCCTTTTTCTCCGCATCCTCGCCAGCACTTGTCATTTGTTGATTTGTTGATGTAAGCCATTCTGACAGGTGTGAGATGGTACCGCATAGTCGTTTTGATTTGCATCTCTCGGATAATTAGTGACTTTGAGCAAGTTTTCATATGTCTCTGGGCTTTCCTTTTGTCTTCTTTAGAAAAGGTTCTATTTAGGTCTGTTGCCCATTTTTTTATTGGATCATTTGTCTTCCTTTTATTGAGTTGTGTGAGTTGCCTATAGATGCTTGAGATTAAACCTTTATCACTGATAACATTTGCAAATATGTTCTCCCATACAGTGGGTTTTCTTGTTGTTTTGTTGATGGTTTCTTTAGCTGTGCAAAAGCTTTTTATTTTGATGTAGTCCCATTTGTTTATTCTGTCTTTAGCTTCCATTGCCCTAGGAGCAGTATCATCAAAGAAGTTCTTTTGGCATATGTCTGAGATTTTATTTCCTGTAGCTTCCTCTAATGTTTTTATGGTTTCCTGTCTTACATTTAAGTCCTGTATCCATTTGGAGTTTATTTTTGTGTATGGTGTAAGTTGGTGGTCTAGTTTCATTTTTTTGCATGTATCTATCCAATTTTCCCAACACAATTTATTGAAGAGACTATCTTGATGCCATTTTATGTTCATACCTCCTTTGTCAAATATTAATTGAGCATAGTGGTTTGGGTTGATATCTGGATTCTCTATTCTATTCCATTGATCTATATGTCTGTTCTTGTGCTAGTACCAGGCTGTTTTGAGAACAGTGGCTTTGTAATACAGCTTGAAATCTGGTATTGAAATCCCACCGACTTTGTGCATCTTTCTCAGGATTGCTGTGGCTATCCGGCACCTTTTTTTTTATTCCAGATGAATTTTTGGAGAGTTCTTTCTAGGTCTGTGAAGTATGCCATTGGTATTTTAATGGGGAGTGCATTAAATTTATAGATCGCTTTGGGTAGTATGGACATTTTAATTATGTTGATTCTCCCAATCCATGAACATGGTATGTTCTTCCATCTGTTTACATCTTCCTCTATCTCTTTTTTTAGCGTCCTGTAGTTTTCCGCAAATAGGTCTTTTACCTCCTTAGTTAAGTTTATTCCTAGGTATCTTAATTTTTTTGGTGTGATGGTAAATGGGATTGCTTTTTTAGTCTCCCTTTCTGTAAGTTCACTTTGGTGTATAGGAATGCCATAGATTTCTTGGCATTGATTTTGTAGCCTGCTACATTGCTGAACTCATTTATTAAGTCTATTACCTTTTTCATGGAGTCTTTCGGGTTCTTTATGTACAATATCATGTCATCTGCAAATAAGGATAGCTTTACTTCTTCTTTTCCAATTTGGATGTCTTTTATTACATCTTCTTCTCTAATTGCAATGGCTAATACTTCCAGTACAATGTTGAATAGTAGTGGGGAGAGTGGGCATCCTTGTCTTGTTCCTGTTCTTAAGGGAAATGGTTGTAGTTTTTGCCCATTGAGTATGATGTTTGCTGTGGGTTTCTCATATATGGCTTTTATTATGTTGAGGTATGATCCTTCTATTCCTACCTTGTTGAGAGTTTTTATCAAGAAAGGGTGTTGGATTTTGTCAAATGCTTTTTCTGCATCAATTGATATGACTATGTGATTTTTATCTCTCAATTTGTTAATGTGATGTATCACATTTATTGATTTGCGGATATTGTACCATCCTTGCATTCCTGGGATAAATCCTACTTGGTAATGGTGTATGATCTTTCTGCTGTACTGCTGGATCCGATTTGCTAGAATTTTATTGAGCATTTTGGCATCTATATCCATGAGGGATATTGGCCTGTAATTCTCTTTCATTGTGTCATCTTTATCTGGTTTTGGTATTAGGGTGATGTTATCTTCATAGAAGGAGTTTGAAAGTGTTCCATCCCCTTGAATTTTCTGGAATAGTCTGAGGAGTATAGGTTTTAGTTCTTCCTTGAATGTTTGGTAAAACTCCCCTGTGAAGCCGTCTGGCCCTGGGCTTTTGTTTGCTGGAAGCATTATGATGACTGCTTCAATTTCTTCCACAGTTATTGGTCTCTTGAGTTGTTTAGATTCTTCCTGATTGAGTTTTGGGAGCTTATATTTTTCCAGAAATATATCCATTTCCTCCCCGTTGTCCAGTTTGTTGGAGTAGAGTTGTTCATAGTATTTTTTAACAATCCTTTGTATTTCAATGGGGTCTGTTGTTATTTCACCTCTTTCATTTCTGATTTTATTTATTAGGGTCCTCTCTCTTTGCTTCTTGGTGAGTCTGGCTAGAGGTTCATCAATCTTGTTTAATCTTTCAAAGAACCAGATTTTGGTTTTGTTGATCTTCTCTATTATTTCTTTGGTCTCTATGTCATTTATTTCTGCTCTGATCTTTACTATTTCCTTCCTTCTGCTTACACTGGGCTTTTCTTGTTGCTTTCTTTCTAACTCTTTGAGTTGTTGGGTTAGATAATTTATTGCCGCTGTTCCTAGTTTTTTGCAGTAGGATTGTAGAGCTATGAACTTCCCTCTCAGAACTGCTTTCACTGTGTCCCATAGATTTTGGATTGTTGTGCTGTCGTTGTGATTTGTTTCCATGATGTTTTCTATCTCTTCCTTGATCTCTATAGTAACCCAGTCATAGTTTAATAGCATGCTGTTTAGTCTCCATGTGTTTGATTTCTTTGGGTTGTTTCTATTGTAGTTAATTTCCAGCTTTATGCCATTGTGATCTGAGAATGTGTTTGATATGATTTCTATCTTCTTGAATTTGGAGAGACTTTGCCTCTGACCCAACACATGGTCTATCTTTGAGAATAACCCATGGGCACTTGAAAAGAATGTATATTCTGTGGCTTTGGGGTGAAATGATCTGAAGATGTCAATTAATTCCTTCTAGTCTAGTGATTCATTGAGGATTGATGTTTCTTAACTAATTTTTTGTTTAGAGGATCTGTCCAATGGTGATAGTGGGGTATTAAAGTCTCCTACTATGATAGTATTGCTGTCCATCTCTCCCTTGTTATCCTCTAGGAGTTTTAGTATGCATTTGGGTGCTCCTATATTGGGTGCATATATGTTTACCAGAGTTATTTCTTCTTGTTGGATTTCTCCCTTTAGTATTATGTAGTGGCCTTCTTTATCTCTTGTTACATCCTTCACTTTGAGATCTAATTTGTCAGATATAAGTATTGCTACCCCAGCTTTTTTTCCATTTCCATTCGCCTGAAGAACCTTTTTCCATCCTTTCATCCTCAGTCTGTGGGCATCTTTTTTTTTGGAGGTGGGTTTCTTGTAGACAGCAGATATATGGGTCGTGTTTTCTTATCCAGTCTATTACCCTATGTCTTTTGATTGGAGCATTTAAACCATTTACATTTAAAGTAATTATTGATAGATAGTTATTTGTAGCCATTTTTGTTCTTTGCCCCTATGTTCTTTCATGGCTTCCTATTGCTTTTTACAGCAGACCCTTTAGCATTTCTTGCATTGCTGGTTTGGTGGTAATGTATTCCCTTAGAGCTTTTTTGTCTGTGAAGCTCCTGATTTGACCTTCAATTTTTATTGATAGCCTTGCTGGGTACAGTATTCTAGGACTCAGACCCTTTCTTTGCATAACTTTGTATATTTCATTCCAATCCCTTCTGGCCTGATAAGTTTCTGTTGAGAAATCACTTGCTAATCTGATGGGGGTTCCTTTGTAGGTGACTTTCTGTCTGTCTCTGTCAGCTTTTAGGATTCTCACTTTGTCGTTGATGTTTGCCAATTTAATTATAACATGCCTTGGTATAGGTCTTTTGGGGTTTAATTTGCTTGGAACTCTGTGAGCTTCTTGGATTTGTGTGGGTTTTTTCTTTCCTATATCAGGGAAGTTTTCTGTCATTATTTCTTCCAACAGGTTTTCTATTCCTTGCTCAGTGTCCTGTCCCTCTGGAAGCCCTATTATACGTATGTTGTTTTGTTTCATGTTGTCCCAAAGTTCCCTTAGGCTCTCCTCCTGCTTTTTAATTTTTTTTCTAGAAGCTGCTCTACTTGGGTGTTTTTTCCTACCTTGTCTTCCAGCTCTCTGATGCGGTCCTCTGCTTCATCTAGTCTACTCCTGATAGTTTCTATGGAGTTCTTTACCTCAGCAATGTCATTTTTCATTTCTTCTTGGGTCTTCTTCATTTCTTCATAATTCTTCTTCATTTCTTCATAATTCTTCTTCATTTCTTCATATTTCTTATTCATTTCTTCCTGTCTTTTCTTCATTTCCTATTGATTCCTCTTCAATTCCTCATGGTTCTTACTTGTATTGGCTTCTGTTCTCTTCATCCACCCTATGACCATTTCTCTGAACTCTCTCTCTGACAGGTTGTTTGCTTCCATTTCGGTTACCTCTTTTTCTGGTGAGGCTTGTTTTTCTTTCATTGGTGGGCTATTTCTTTGTCTCCTCATAGTCTTTCTTCTCTGTGTGTCTTGTTATGTAGTTCTCACTCTCCTGTGTTGATTTAAAGGCTCAGACTACAACACAACCAGGTTCAGCACACCAGGCACAGAAGAAGAATGTATTCACAGTATTGGTAACTCCAAATTAAACGTGATTGCCAGAGGAAGGTAAATTAGGTGATAGGTGGGGTAAGAGAGGGTAAGAGAAAACACACTCGCACACACAAAATAAAGAAAAAAAGAAAGAAAGAAAGAAAGAAAGAAAGGAAGGAAGAAAGAAAAGGAAAGATAGAAAGAAAGAAAGAAAGAAAGAAAGAAAGAAAGAAAGAAAGAAAGAAAGAAAGAAAGAAAGAAAAAAAGAGAGAGAGAAAAAAAAGAAATGCCAAAATAAAGTTGGGAAAAGGGGAAGGAGTAAAAAGAAAGGAAAAGGGAGTAAACTATAAATATGGGTTGGAACCTCCCAGAGGACTGCCACTAATCCTAGCAAAAGCCAGCAACGAGTACCTGGAGACTGATAGAAGCTACATACAACAACTAATATCAAGGGACGTTAGGGAACACAGAAGCTTAAATCTATCAAAAAAACAATGTAAACATCACCAATACACAAAACAATGCCAACTCCTGCCCCACAAAACAAATTAAAAGGAAAGAATAACCAAACCAATCTCACAAATATGCATAAAATATAAACAACATCAGCAGGACCGAGAGAAAAACATTTTAGGATAGTGAAGTCGGAGAAGCATTAGATGTGTATGGACTTGGAGCAGGTGGTTGGAGATTGGATATAAAAGTGGGGTGAAATTTTAACAGGGGCTAAAAAGAGAGAATGAGGAAAATCTAAACCAGAAAAAGTGTAAGGGGAATAAGACACTAACTAAGGAAAGGTTAGCAAGAGAGTGCTGGCATAAGTGGGAAGTTGAAGTAGATTAAAGAGATACTAAAGGGTAGATGAAAAAAGACTATATATCACTAATCTCTGAGTAGAATAAAGATGGAATAAAATGGCACTTAAAAAATTTTAAATAGTAGTAGAAATGAAATTGATTCATTAATTTGTGTTACACAAGAGACAATTTATGATTCAGCCCCTAGGTGGTAGTGTTTCTGAATTGACCTCCGGGTCTATTGGTCCTCTCTAGCCTGATCTAAAATCCCGCTATGTCTATGGTATTTACTACTGATTTGTGGAAATTGGCTACCCCAGAGCTGCCTCTCTAATTGTGAGGACCTGTTCTGATCCCCAGCGTCAGAAAAACAGCTCGCCCCTGTGGTCTCCCAGGTTCTCCCCCACCAGGGGATCCCCCCTTCCTCGTTCAGCGCTGAGAAATTCAGATTTAGAGAGGACAAACACAGGCGCTCAAACTCACGTCCTGCTTGTATGTTTGTGTGAAACCCTTTCTTCTCTTGGGTTTGGCAGCCCGCTCCCTCCCAAAACTGCCAGGCTGGCCCTCTCCTTCAGGTCCAAATGTGTCGCCCTCTATGTATCCCCCCCTGCTGTCACCAGCTCCGAGGACCCTCTTCCACGTTTGCCGGCTCCAACAGCCACGGGTTTTTTCCTTTTTTTTCCCCCAGGCGAGAAACTCCCTGTGTTACCAGCTCCCTTAACCCCCGGAGAAACCTGACCTTTCCGTGGCTGAGCACAGGTTTCCTCGGAGTCCGCTTCTTCACCAACTAGGATTCGATGTTGGGGGGGGGGGGGAGGTGGGGGTCTCAGACGCCCAGTGGGTACCGCAACTGTAAAATTTTTAGGCTCTTCCCTTTTAAGATGGTGCAGCCGCCTCTGAGTCAGGCTCCGGGAGAGAACCGAGACGCACTGGAGCCGCTCCGTTAAGGTTGGCTAATCTGGCAGTCCCCCTCCTTCTCCCAAAGCCCTGCTGTCCCCCCACTCGCCAACAAACACTCCCCCCGCGACCCTCAGCTGCTCACCCCGTCTACCCCGGGACACAAATGATTACGCGTCCTTCTGACCCGCCGCCATCTTTTTTTCCTACCCATTATTGTTTTCTTGTGTTATTTAGATTCAGCCAAAAGAAATTCATTTAGTACATCTTTTAGAGTTTTAGTGTTTTTTTTTAATCCAAGAATGTTATCATTTTGCCTTTATTCCTGAAGAGTATCTCACTGGATATAAAATTCTGGTTTAACAGTTCTTTCCTTTCAGCAATTTGAAAACATTGTCCCTCTGTCTTCTGCCCTCCATGGTTTCTGATGAGAAAAACAAGAATTTAAAATTATTGTTATCATATATTTTACATGTCCTCTATCTCTAGCTGCTTTCAAGATTTTTCTTTATCTTTGGTGTTCAGTGGTTTTATTATCTTTCTAAGAATAGTTTTCTTTCTGTTTTAATAGTTTGAAGTTTACTGTATTCTGGAATTTGTCAATTTAGGCCTTTAATCAAATTTTGGGATGTTTTCAGCAATTATTTATTAAAAAATATTTTCCACACCAATACATTTTTTTTGCTTTCTTTGGGCCTTTAATAACATAAATGTTAGACCCATTGACTTTGTCTCAGAGATCTTTAGAATTCTGTTTTTTTGTGTTTTTTTTTTCATTTTTTACTGGGTATACTTTGTCATTTTATTTTATTCTGTTTCATAGATTTATGTTTTTATTGTTTAAAGTATTACAAATGTCGGGGAACTAAGATGGCGGCAAAGGCAAAACACCTATCTTGCCGTCATAATCAGCAATTTTAATACTACAACTTAACGAAAGAAGAAACACCTTCCAGAATCACCAGAACGCTCGCCGAATGAAAATTCCACAAATAAAAGTGAAGATAAGACACTGTGACCCGGAGGAGCGGCGGCGGACTGCGTTGAAAGATTCGCACGGAGAGAGGTTTGGAGCGCACGCCGCGGAGAGGGCGGGCGGCTGAAAACCGGCCAGTTTTCTCGAACAGGGAGACAAAGGCGTCCCACTGACTGATTCTCCAGCTCTGGGCGAAGTCCAGAGAACCCACTATCACACGGGGTGAAAACTGGACAGTGGGAGGGCACGCGGAAGCTCTGGTGCTGCCGGGTCTCCCGGCTTGTGGAGAAGGCAGCTTGTGCGAACAGCTCGGCTGCGTGACGGCGCAGAGAACACACCACGACTTGCCTCTCATTCGGAAAACCGTCAGACTGCTTTGTTTTACGACCCTGGGTGAGACATTGCGCATGCAGACTCATTTTGGGAAAGTTTGAATTCCCCGGCAACCGGCAGCCGGTGGAGCTCCGTAGTGGCTCTCTCTCAGAGGTGCTGGCAGCCATTGCCCCCGGCACAGATTCCCTGGGGCCGCATAGGGCGGAGCTAACGCTGTCTGCTTGGCCCGGAGACTCCGCCCATCCAACCTGAGCACAGCTGAGCTTCACAGACAATTGGCCTGGAGGTCAACCCTCCAAGTGCTAACAACGATTAACTGAGCTTAACTTCAGCAAGACTGTGCAGCCCATATCCATCTCAGGTAACCGGGGAGGCTGAGCCACTGTCCCTTGTAGCACGTCTACCACACAAAGCTAATTGACCAACTCAGGAAAGCAGCCACCATGCAGCAACATGGAAAGAAATCAGATGTGAAAGAAATGGAGGAAAAAAAACGACTGGACATGGAATTCAGAACCACGGTTATAGGGTTTTTTAAGAGGTTCCAACAAAAGATCGAGGCCTATAAGGAAATAAGCAAGACCACAAAGGAAATGAGTGAGTCCTACAAGAAAATGAACAACACCCTCCAGGATATAAACGAGAGCTGCAAAGAAATTATTAAGACCAACGTGGAAATGAATGAGTCCTACAAGGAAATGAAAGAAACCCTCAAGGATATAAAGCAGACTCTCAAGGATATGAAAAAGGACCAACCAGAAATTAAGCATACACTGACTGAAACAAAAAATATTATACAAAGACCTGAAAGTGCCCTGGAACACCCCAAGAACCAAGTTAAAGATTTGAAATACAAAGAGGGAAAATCCACTCAGCTGAAAAAGCAAGAAACCAAAAGAATCCAAAAAATTGAAGATAGTGTAAGGGGCCTCTGGGACAACCTCAAGCATACCAACATCCGAATTATAGGGGTGCCAGAAAAAGCGAGAGGCCAAGACAATGAAAACCTATTTGAAGAAATAGTGACTGAAAATTTCCCACACCTGGTGAAAGAAATTGACTTAGGATTCCAAGAAGTGCACCGAACCCCAATATATAGGGACCCTAAGAGGACCACACCGAGGCACATCATAATTAAAATGCCAAGAGCAAAAGACAAAGAGAGAATATTAAAAGCAGCAAGAGAAAAACAGTTGGTTACCTATAAGGGAGCACCCATACGACTGTCAGCGGATTTCTCAACAGAAACGATGCAGGCCAGACGGGAGTGGCAAGAAATATTCAAAGTGATGAACAGAAAGAATCTACAACCAAGATTACTCTATCCAGCAAAGCTATCATTCAGAATTGAAGGTCAGATGAAGTGCTTCGCAGATAAGAAAAAGCTACAGGAGTTCATCACCACCAAACCAACATTATATGAAATGCTGAAAGATATTCTTTAAGAAGAGGAAGAAGAAAAAGGTAAAAGTGCAAACTAGCAACAACAAATGCACATCTATCAACAAATGAACATAAAAATCAAGTGAATTGATAGGCTGTTGAACAGGATAGACTGGTGAATATAACAGAGACATGGACATAGAGAGGGAATGGACTGACAATTCTTGGGGAGAAAAGGGTTGTGGGAAGTGCAGCAAGAGACTGGACAAAAATCTAGCAACAATGGGAGAGGACAGTGGGGAGGGGGAGGTGAGGGTGGAGGGTGGGATAGGTACAGGGTGGAGGGAAGCTATAGGGGGATAAAAAGGGGAAACAATGTAATTAATAAACTGAACAATAAAGATTAAAAAAAAAAGAAAAAAAATAAAGTATTACAAATGTCTCCTTTTCCCCCAATTGACATCCCTGGCCATTCCCACTCCCAAGGGCAAGCTCCCACTGCCCCAGTGTCTGTGTCCATTGGTTACGCTAATATTCATGCATACAAGTCCTTTAGTTGATCTCTAATACCTCCATCCAACTTTCTCTCTCAGGTTGTACAGTATGCTCAGTGCTACCTTGTCTCTGAATCTATTTTTGTTCATCAGTTTATGTTGATCATTATATCCCACATATGAGTGAGATCGTGTGATATTTATCTTTCTCTGACTGCCTTATTTCGCTTAGCATAATGCTCTCCAGTTCCATCCATGCTGTTGCAAATGGTAAAAGTTCCCTCTTTTTTAAAGCAGTGTAACAGTCCATTGTGTAGAGGTACCACCATTTTTAAATCCACTTATCTGCTGATGGGCACTTAGGCTATTTCCAAATCTTAGCTATTATAAATTGTGCTGCAATGAACATAGGGGTGCATATATCCTTTCTCATGGGTATTTCTGGTTTCTTGGGATATAATCCTAGAAGTGGGATGACTGGGTCAAATGGGAGTTCCACTTTTTTGGGGGGGAGGGGGTTTCCACTTTTAACTTTTTGATGAAACTACATACTATTCTCCACAGAGGCTGTACAAGTCAGCATTCCCACCAACAGTGCATGAGGGTTCCTTTTTCTCCACATCCTCGCCAGCACTTGTCATTTGTTGATTTGTTGATGATAGCCATTCTGACAGGTGTGTGATTGTACCTCATTGTTGTTTTGATTTGCATCTCTCAGATGATTAGTGACTTTGAGCATGTTTTCATATGTCTCTCGCCCTTCTGTAAGTCCTCATTGGAACAGTATCTCTTTAGGTCCTTTGCCCATTTCTGGATTGGATTGTTTATCTTCATTTTGTTGAGTTATATGAGTTCCCTGTAAATTTTGGAGATTAAACCCTTATCAGAAATATCACTGGTGAATATGTTCTCCCATGCAGTGGGCTTTCTTGTTGTTATGTTGATGGTTTCTTTTGCTGTGCATAAGCTTTTGGTTTTGATGTAGTCTTATTTGTTTATTTTCTCCTTAGTTTCCATTGTCCTAGGAGCTCTATCAGTAAAAATATTGCTATGACATATGTCTGATATTTTGCTGCCTATGGAGTCTTGTAATATTTGTATGGTTTCCCATCTTACATTTAAGTCCTTTAACCATTTTGAGTTTGTTTTTGTGTATGGTGTAAGTTGGTGATCTAGGATCATTTTTTTAGCATGTATCTGACCAAATTTCCCACCACGATTTATTGAAGAGACTGTCTTGACTCTATTGTATGCTATTGCCTCCTTTGTCAAATATTAATTGAGAATAATGGCTTCAGTTGATTTCTGGGTTCTCTGTTCTGTTCCATTCATCTATATGTCTATTCTTTTGCCAGTACCAGGCAGTTTTGAGAACAGTGGCTTGGTAATATAGCTTGATATCTGGTACTGTGATCCCTCCAACTTTGTTCTTCTTTCTCAGGATTGCTGTGGCTATTTAGGGTCTTGTTTTATTCCAGATGAATTTTTTATCTAGGTCTGTGAAATATATTGTTGGTATTTTAATGGGATTGCATTGAATCTGTATATTGCTTTGGGTAGTATGGACATTATAATGATGTTGATTCTATTAATTTATGAACATGGTATGTTCTTCCATTTGTTTATGTCTTCCTCTATCTCTTTTTTCAATGTTATGTCTTTTACCTCCTTAGTTTTAAGTTTGTTCTTAGGTATATTAATGTTTTTGGTGCAATGGTAAATGGGATTGTTTTTTTTTTAGTTTCTCTGTGAGTTCATTGTTGGTATATAAAAAAAAAAAACATAGATATCTAGGTGTTAATTTTGTATCGTGCTACATTGGTAAATTCATTTATTAAATATAGTACTTTTTGTGGAATCTTTTGGGATTTTATATATACAGTATCATCTCATCTGTGAATAATGACATGGTGTATGATCTTTCTAATGTAATTAATGCTGGATCCAATTTGCTAGAATTTTGTTTAGGATTTCAGCATTCATGTTCATCAAGGATATTGGCCTGTAGGTCTCTTTCTTTGTTGTATTTTCATCGGATTTTGGAATTTGGGTAATTCTGGCTTCATAGAATTAACTTAGAAGTGTGCCTTCCTCTTGAATTTTTTGGGATAGCTTGAGGAAGGTAGGTTTTAGTTTTTCTTTGAATGCTTGGTACAACTCCTCTGTAAACCTGTCCAGACCAGGGCTTTTGTTTGTTGGAAGATTTTTATTACTGTTTTTGTAGTTATCAGCCTGTTCTGGTTTTATTATTCTTCCTGATTGAGTTTTGAAAGCTTGTATTTTTTTTTGAAGAATATGTCTATTTTCTCTAGTTTGTCCAGTTTGTTGGAATAGAGTTCTTCATAGTATTTTTCATAATCCTTTGTATTTCTGTGGGATCAGTTGTTATTTCACCTCTTTCATTTCTGATTTTGTTTATTTGGGTCCTCCCTCTTTCTTTCTTGTTGAGCCTGGCTAGAGGTTCATCAATAATATTTATCCTTTAAAAGAACCAGCTCTTGGTGTTGTTGAACTTTTGCATTTTTTTGTCTCTGTGTCATTTATTTCCACTATGATCTTTATTTCCTTCCTTCTGTTCACTAGGCTCTTCTTATTGCCCTTTTCTAATTCTTTGATTTATATGGTTAGATAACTTATTACAATTTTTTCTTGGTTTTTGAGATAGGCCTAGAGAGCTATTAACTTCCCTCTCAAGACTGCTTTTACTGTGTTCATTGGATTTTGGATTTTCTTGTTTCCATTGTCATTTGTTTTCAGGATGCTTTTTATTTTTTCTTTGATTTCTTTGGTAACTCAATCATTGTTTAATAGTATGCTATTTAGCCTTCTGGTGTTTGAATTTTTTATTGTTTTATTGTAGTTGATTTCTAATATACCATTGTGATACAATTAGATACTTGATATGATTTCAGTCTTCTTGAATTTGGAGAGACTTTTCCTATCTCCCAATATGTGGTATATTTTGAAAATGACCCATGTGTACTTGATAAAAATGTATATTCTGTGGCTTTGGGGCGAAATGTTCTGAAGGTGTCAAATAATTCCATCTGATCTAGTGGGTCATTTATGATTGATGTTTCATTGCTGATTTTTTGGGTTAGAGGATTTATCCAATGGTTTCAATGGTGAATTGTCCCCTAATATGATTCCATTAGTGTTGATCTCTCCCTTGATATCCTACAAAAAATTTGTATATATATTTGGATGCTCCTGTATTGGGTGCATATATGTTTACCAGAGTTATATCCCCTTGTTGAATTGCTCCCTTTAGTATTATAAAAAGGCATTCCTTATCTCTTGTTATAGCCTTCACTTTAAAGTCTAATTTGTCAGATATAAGTATTGCTACCCCAGCTTTTTTTTATATTTCTACTCACCTGAAAAAAATTTTTTCCATCCCTTCACTATCAGTCTGTCTAAGTCCATTGTTCTGTGGTGAGTCTCTTTGAGGTAGCAGATATATGGGTCATGTTTTCTTATCCATTCAGCTACCTAATATCTTTTGATTGGAGGATTTAATCCATTTACATTTAAGGTTATTATTGATAGGTACTTTTTTTCCACCATTTTTTTCTTTATGCCTGTGTTCTTTTTCCCCTTCCTATTTATTCTTTCTACACAGTCTCTTTAGGATTTCTTGCATTTCTGGTTGTTTGGCTATAAACTCCTTTAGCCTGTTTTTGTCTGTGATGCTCCTGATTTCACATTCAAATTTTAATGATATCCTTGCTGGGTATAGTATTTTTGGATTCAATTCCTTGCTTTGCATCACTTTGTATATTTCATTCCATTCCTTTCTGGTGTTTCTGTTGAGAAATAAGTTGATAGTCTAACAGAGACCCCTTATTGCTAACTCTGTCTCTCTCTGGCACCCTTTAAGATTCTTACTTTGTCTTTGGTATTTGCCAATTTAATTATGATATGTCTTGGTATCATTCTTTTGGGGTTCATCTTGTTTGGGACTGTATGAGCTTCTTGGAGATGTGTAATTTTTTTCCCATGTCAGGGAATTTTCTTTCATTATTTCTTCAACCATGTTTTCTATTTCTTACTCTGTTTTCTCTCCTTCTGATGTTCCTATTATGCAGATATTATATTGTTTCATGCTGTCCCAAAGCTTCCTTTGGTTTCCTCCTGTTTTTAAGGTTTTCTTTTCCAGTTACTGCTCTGCTTGGGTGTTTTTTTCTTCCTAGTCTTCTATCTAACTGATGTGGTCCTCACCTTCTAGTCTACTATTTATGCTTTCAATTATGTTTTCTATTAAGCTATGTCATTCGTCATTTCTTCTTGGTTCTTCATTACCTCTTGGTTCTTACACATGTTGAATTTGTCTTCCATCCTTTTCTGCACCCTTCTAACCATTGCTCTCAATTCTTTCTATGACAAATTGCTGGCCTCCATTTAGTTTACTTCCTTTTCTGGTGATTCCTCTTTTTCTTTCGTATGGTGTCTGTTTCTTTGCCTCCCCATTTTTGCTCCTCTCAGGGTGTCTTGTTATGTGGCTCACTCTCTACCATGTTGATCAGAAGGCACAAAATACAATTCAATGAGACATGACACAAAGGGTACAGAACACAAATCTAATCAAGACACTGGTAACTCTAAATAAAGGTGACCATCAGAGAAAATTGAATTAGGTGAGAGAAAAGACTGCAAAAAATCTTACTGAGAAAAGGAAAAAAAGGTAAGACAGAAAAGAAAAAGGAGGAAAAAAGAAGAGGGGGGGATACATACACATATGGGGAGAAAACTCCACAGAACCAACAACTAAACCAAAAAAATGCAGAAAACAAGCATCCAGAAAAAAAGGAGGGGAGCTGACTCTGAAGAGTCAGAGCTTATTTCCAGAAGGTAAGGTAAAGAAATTGAATGAATGGGCAAATGGTCACGATCCAGCATAAAAGAGATAGAAAGTGTATGAGGGTATAAGAAAAAGAGTAAAAAACAAAATATTCAATAAAAAGTAATAAAAATAATAACTATATATATTATATATATATGTATATAATATATATATAAATTAAATTTTTTCCCTTTCTTTAATCTATGTATCCATATATCTATATATTCTTTTATTTTTGAAAAAGGAGAATAGAGAGCAGATAGGCCTGAGTTTGGTGAGTGAAATTAATTAAGCTATTAGTAGAAGAGAACAAGCAATTAGAGTAAAAACAAAAGAATAAAATAAAAACAAAAAAAAACAAATTAACAAACAACAACAAGAAGAAAAAATGGCTAGTAAAGAAATAGAAAAGATAAGGGTTTATTAACTTGGAGAAAGGGAGAGGAAATTAGATATATGAGTAAGCCAACAGAGACTACTATAACAGTAATCTGTTAATAGAGCAGATAAAGATCATCAATTTTTAACAAGGAGTAAAAAGGAAGTAGAAAAACTAAAGTAGGAACAGGAGAACAGAAACAGGATGAAAAAGGGGAAAATGAGGGAAAAAAGGTTGGCATAGAGAAAAAATGACATAAAGTAAAATAATAATAATAAATTAAAATAGAATATAGAACACTAATCCAAAAAAGAAATGTTAAAAAACAATAATAAATAAAGATAATGAAAAATAAAATAAAGAAAAAGAAATTAGTTTCTTAAGTAAAAAAATAAAAAGTGAAGTAGTGAAGTTCATTCATTTCAGCTGAGTTTTAATGTCACATGGGGGCTGGTTTAAGATGCCGTTCTACTATTCTTACTGCCATGTCTCATTTTATTGTTAGGAAGTCAGCACCTTGTTGAAGTTCCCAGTGATCTACCACGCCTCTGTGTCAGACTCCACAGCCTTGGTTTCAGACAGTTGGGATCAATCTGCCCACTTTGTTTTTCTGCCTGCTTTCAGCCTTATTTACACAAGAGTATATTTTTGACATGGTCTTTAGGTGGTGATGTTTCTGCATTAGTTTCCAGTACCAAATGGCCCCTCAACCCAGTCCCTGAGGACTCCCTGGGGGCTTTGAATCTTTATTTCCCTGCTGAGCTCAAGGGTGGGTGCTACTGCACTGCTAGTAGGGGGCTGTTCTTCAGAAGAAAAATGTCTCTTCAGGGTTGGAGGGATTGGACTGTCCCAGAGCTGGCTTCCTGATCACCTTTCCCTATTTTGCTCCCCAGCTTCCACAAACCATCTTCCCCTGCGCCATAGTCTCAGTGAGTGTGTGTAATCGAAAGATCCTGAATTTTGCTAGTAAAAGCAAGGAAATTATAAAGACAGAGCAACTGTGCCACTTCACATCTTCTTTGATCTCTTTGGAAACCCCATATTGTTTAATAGCATTCTATTTAGCCTCCATGTGTTTAATTGTTTTGATTACTTTTCTTTTGATTTCTAATTTTATGCCTTTGTCATCTGAGTAGATGCTTGATATGATTTATATCTTCTTGTTTTTGAAGAGACTTTGCCTGTGTCCCAATATGTGGTCTATCTTTGAAAATAAGCCATGTGCACTTGAGAAGAATGTATATTCTATGGCTTTTGGATGAAATGTTCTAAAGATGTCAATTAAATCCATCTGATCTAGGGAGTCATTTAGGATTGATGTTTTTCTTTGCCATATTTTGTTCAGAGGATTTGTATTGTGGTGTTATTGGGGTTTCTAAGTCCCCTACTATGGTTGTATTGCTATCAATCTCTTCCTTGATATCCTCCAGAAGTTTTTTATGTATTTGGGTGCTTCTGTATTGGGTGCATATGTGTGTACCGGAGTTATATCTTCTTGCTGAATTACTCCCTTTAGTATTTGAAGTGGCCTTTCTTATCTCTTGTTGTGTCTTTCACTTTGAGATCTAATTTGTCAGATATAAGTACTGCTACCCCAGCTTCTTTTTCATTTCCATTCACCTGAAAAACCTTTTTCTATTCCTTCATCATCAGTCTCTGTAAGTCCTTTGTTCCAAGGTGGATCTCCTGTAGACAGCAGATAAATGGGTCGTGTTTTTTTTTTGTTTTGTTTTTTTAATTTTTAATAGCTTTATTGTTCAGTTTATTACTTACATTTTTCCCCAATAGCTCCCCTCCGCCCAGTACCCATCCCACTCTACGCCCTCACCTCCCCCACCCTCTGTCCTCTCCCATAGTTGCATGACCCCTGTCCAGTCTCTTGCTGTACTTCCCGCACCCTTCCCCTCACCAAGCATTATCAGTCCATTCCCTCTCCATGTCCATGATTCAGTTCTATTCCTCATTTTATCCTGATCCTATGGTTGCCAATTCACTTGATTTTTAGATTCATTTGATAGATGTGTACCCATTGTTCGAAATGTACATTTTTACCTGTTTCTTCTTCCTCTTCTCAAATAATACCTTTCAGCATTTCATATAGTGTTGGTTTGGCGATGATGAACTCCTTCAGCTCTTTCTTATCTGTGAAGCACTTTATCTGACCTTCAATTCTGAATGACAGCTTTGCTGGATAGAGCAATCTTGGTTGTAGATTCTTGCTGTTCATCACTTTGAATATTTCTTGCCACTCCCGTCTGGCCTGCATCGTTTCTGATGAGAAATCCGCTGACAATCGTATGGGTGCTCCTTCATAGGTAACCATCTGTTTCTCTCTTGCTGCTTTTAATATTCTCTCTTTATCTTTTGCTCTTGGCATCTTAATTATGATGTGCCTTGGTGTGGTCCTCTTTAGATTCCTATATTTTGGGGTTCTGTGCACTTCTTGGGTTTTCAGGTCAATTTCTTTCACCAGGTGGGGGAAGTTTTCAGTCACTATTTTTTCTAGTAGGTTTTCATTATCTTGCTCTCTCTCTTTTTCTGGCACCCCTATAATTCTGATGTTGGTATGCTTGAGGTTGTCCCAGAGGCCCCTTATACTATCTTCAATTTTTTGGACTCTTTTGGCTTTCTGCTTTTCCAGCTGAGTGGATTTTGCCTTTTTGTTTTTCAAATCTTTGACTTGGTTTTTGCGGTCGTCTGGACTGCTTTTAGGTCTTTGTATAATATTTTTTGTTTCAGTCAGTATATGCTTAATTTCTAGTTGGTCTTTTATCATATCCTTGTAAGCATTGTTCATTTCTTTATAAGTGTTATTTATTTTGGCATAGTTCTCATTAATTTTATCCGCCTTATCTAGTAGTCTCTTCATAAACCTAATTACTGTGGTTTTAAACTCTATGTCTAATCGTCTTTTTTCCTCCATTTCTTTCACAGCTGAGTTCTTTCCTTTTCTCTGCATTGTTGCTGTTTTCCTGAGTGGTTCCTTAGCGGTGTGTGATAGGTATCCTGTATCCTCTAAGGAACCAGTGGCTCAGCTTCCTTTGCAGCGCGCAGCTTCAGCCCTAGGTCCGCCCTGCTTGGCGAGCAGTTTGCGTCTATTGGGGGCGCAGCGTCGGGCTTGGGCCCGCCCTGCTTGGCGCGGAGTTTTTGTCTAATGGGCGGGGTCCGTCGGGCTTACGTTCGTCCCTCCTGGCTCCCTCCCCGTTTCAGGTCTATGGGGCTCGCGGCGTCGGCTTATCTGTGCTTATCTGTGCGGCTCACGGGTCTCGGTGTTGCGTGGCTATGTAAATCTACCGCTAGTCTCCCCGTTGCCAGACAACTCTGCCTCTCCCTAACTGAGTCTGCACAGTCAAAGACTCACTCAGGGATGTAAAACAAAGCAGTATGGTGGTCTCCAAGCAAGTAGTTGCGCGATCTCTGCCCGCGTTCTCTGCCCGGTTGCGCACTCCAATTTACTCGTGCACTCTCCCCAAACACACAGACCTCAGCCGCGCCGGGGATCCTCCTTTCCCCGACCTGGGAGCTCGCCTGGAACTGGGGGGTCGGTGCTGTGGGAGACCTCTGCCCTCCTCGCAGGAGAAAACCAGCCGGCCGGCTGTCTGCCGCCCGTCCCTCACCGCTCTCTCGCACTCCGAACCTCAAAGCTGCACACCGCTGCTCCCGAGTCACCGCCTTTACTCTCATGCGCTGGGATTTCCCCACAGCCAGCTCTCTGGCGATTTCTGGGTGTTGTCTGTTTCGTTGCTAAGTTGTAGTTTCAGAATTGTTGCGTGGACAGCTAGATAGGTGCTCACCTATGGCGCCATCTTAAGTTCTCTCTCAAATGGGTCATGTTTTTTTATGCATTCAGCTACCCTGTGCCTTTGTTTGGGGTATTTAATCCATTTACATTTACAGTAATTATTGATAGGTACTTGTTTTTCACAATTTTTATTCTTTATGCCAGTGTTTCTTCTTTGCTTCATATTTCTTCTTTTTACAGTGGGTGCTTTAGCATTTCTTGTATTGCTGGTTTGGTGATAATGAACTCCCTTAGTCCTTTTTTTGTCTGTGGAGCTCCTAATTTCACTCTCAACTTTTATTGATAGCCTTACTGGGTACAGTATTCTTGGATTCAGACCCTTGCTTTGCATGACTTTGTATATTTCATTCCATTTCTTTCTGGCCTGGTGTGATTTTGTTGGGAAAATAGTTGATAGTCTGATGGGAGATCCCTCGTAGATAACTTTCTGCCTCTTTCGGGCAGACTTTAAAATTCTTACATTGTTGGTATTTGCCAATTTAATGATAATGTGTCATTGCGTTGGTCTTTTGGGGTTCATCTTGTTTGGAACTCTGTGAGCTTCTTGGACTTGTGTGAGTTTTTTCTTCCCAATATCAGGGAAGTTTTCTGTCATTATTTCTTCAAACAGATTTTCTATTCCTTTATCAGTTTTTTATCCTTATGGTACCCCTATTATGTAGATGTTGTTTTGTTTTTTTGTCTCAAAATTCCCTTAGGTTCTCCTCCTGCTTTTTAAGTTTTATTTTCTAGATGCTGCACTTCTTGGAAATTTTTCCTACATTGTCTTCTAAGTTCACTCATGTTGTCCTCCATTTCTTCTAATCTATTGATACTGTCTATTTAGTTTTCTATAGCAGTGGTGTCATTTTTCATTTCTTCTTGGTTCTTCATTTCCTCTTGGTTCTTACACATATTTTGAATTTGTCTTCCATCCTTTTCAGCATTCTTTTGACCATTGCTCTGAATTTTTCTCTGACATATTTCTTGCCTCCATTTAATTTACTTCCTTTTCTGGTGATTCTTCCTTTTCTTTAATGTATGGGCTGTTTCTTTGTCTCCCTAGGATCACTCCTCTCAGTGTGTCTGGTCATATAGGTCTCTCTCTCCTGCATTGATTTAAAGGCACAAAATAGAACATGAAAAAACACAATGCACAGGCACCAAACACAAATGTATTTTTGATGCTAATAACCCTAAATAAAGGTGACCACCAGAGAAAAGAGAATTAGGGGCTAGAAAATACTGCAAAAATGATATTGAGAAAAGGAAAAAAATGTAAGAGAGAAAAGAAAGACTAGAAATTAGAAGGGAAAAGAATATATGGATATGGAGAGAAAAATCCAATAAAACATCAACTATTCAAAAATGCAAATAACAAATACCCAGAGATGAATGCAAACAACAAACAACAACTAATCTAAATAATGAAACAACAAACACCCAGATGAATCTGTGGAGGCAGAGCTTATTTCCAGAAGGTAAGGTCAAGGAATTGAATGTATGGTGAAATAGTCACAATTCAGAATAGAGGAGGTAGAAAGAGAATGAGTGTATAAAAAAAGTATATGTGTGTACACATACACATACATGAAAATTTTTTATTTATATAAAAATTGTCCCATTTCTTTTATATATATCTATTCATCTACTATCAGAAAAGGAGAATAGTGAGTAAATAGGCCTGAGTTGGTGATTGGAATTAGTTAGGCTATTGGTAGAAGAGAAAAACAAGTGAGGAGAGGAAAAACAGAAGCAAAAAACAAAAATAACAAATTAAAAAACAATCAAACAACAAGAAGACAGACATAAAGAAAAAGGAAATAAAGAAAAAGAAATTGGGATACTGAATAAAGAGAAGAGAGAAGTGTGCATGGACTTTGAGCTAGAGAGAGGAAACTGGATATATGAATAAGGTTGAGTTTTAACAGGGAGTAAAAAGAAAGTATAGAGGAACCAAGATGGTGGCATAGGTAAACACCTATATTGCTGCCTCGCACAAGAATTTCAAAACTACAACTAAAAGACAAAACAGACAGCATCCAGAACCTCTGGAAAGCTGGCTGAGTGGAAATTCTACAACTAGAAGGAACAAAAAAAGGACACAGAGACTCAGAGGAGGTGCAGAGGGCAGAGGTGCAGAGATGCGGAGACAGAGGTGGGGAGACACATGTGCACGGAAAGGGTGGGTGGCTGAATACATGGCTGGTTTTCTTGAGTGGGGAGAGAGACAAAGGCTCCCCACTGCACTGAACTCCAGTTATGGGGGAGTCTTGGGGAACCCAGACTCATACAGGGTGAAACTAGACTGTCAGGAGAAAGCACACTGAGAATCAGGGGAGCTGCAGATTCCTGCAAGCTCCCGGACAGGGCACGCAGTTGAGCGCATCGCTGGCTCTTTTGTTAGGGAGGAAAACTAAACCTCCTGACTGCACTTTACTCCAGTTTCGGGTGAGACTTTGGGTATCCAGACTCATTTGGGGAGAAAATGGACTGTCTGGCAGTGGGCAAAACTTGAGGGTAGCTTTTTCTCAGAGGTTTGTGCAGCCATTGCCACAGGACACTGATGCCCAGGAGCTGCATAGGGCTCCTGAGACTCCTGTCAACCCTGAGACTCCGCCCTATCCAAGCTGAGCACAGAAGCTCTCCCAGCATAGACACAGCTGATTCACACAGCCAATTGGCTTGGAGGTCAACCCCTCCCAGTGATGCCAGCAATAATCTAGGCTTAATTACAACAAGGCACTGCAGCCCACAAAGGGGTGCACCAGAATATCCACCTTAGGTAACTGGGGAGGCTGAGCCACTGTCCCCAAGAGGACACCTACCACACAAAGCTACTCGACTAACTCAGGGAAGCAGTGAAAATGCAGAGACAAGTAAATAGATCACAATTGAAAGACATGGAGGAAAACAAATGACTGGACATAGAGTTCAAAACCATATTTATAAGGGTTTTCAAGAATTTACTAGAAAAGGCCAATAAATTTAAAGAGACCCTCAAGGATATAAAAAAGGACCAACTAGAAATTAAGCATACACTGACTGAAATAAAAAAAAATACTATACAAAGACCTAACAGCAGACTAGAGGACCACAAGAATCAAGTCAAAGATTTGAAATACAAAGAAGCAAAAAACACTCAGTTGGAAAAGCAAACAGAAAAAAGAATCCAAAAAATTGAAGATAGTGTAAGGAGCCTCTGGGGTAACCTCAAGCATACCAACATCTTAATTACGGTGGTGCCATAATTCTGAGAAAGAGCAAGATACTGAAAACCTATTTGAAGAAATAGTGACCAAAAACTTCTCCTACCTAGTGAAAGAAATAGCATTAAAAGTCCAGAAAGCACAGAGATCCCCAAACAAAAGGAATCCAAAGAGGAACACACCACGACACATCATAATTTAAATGCTAAGAGCAAAAGACAGAGAATATTAAAAGCAGCAAGAGAAAAAGAGTTAGTTACCTACAAGGGAGCACCCATACAATAATCAGATGATTTCTCAACAGAAACTATGCAGGTCAGAAGGGAATGGCAAGAAATATTCAAAGTGATGAATAGCAAGAACCTACAACCAAGATTACTCTACCCAGCAAAGCTATCATTCAGAATTGAAAGTCAGATAAAGAGCTTCACATATTACAAAAAGCTAAAGGAGTTCATCACCACCAAACCAGTATTATATGAAATGCATAAAGGTTTTCTTTAAGAAGAGGAAGAAGAATAAAAAGGTAAAGATAAAAATTATGAACAACAAATACATGTCTATCAACAAGTAAATCTAAAAATCGAGTGAATAAAAAATCTGATTAACAGAATAAACTGGTGAATATAATAGAATCAGAGGCATAGAAAGGGATTGGACTGACAATTCTCAGGGGGAAAGGGGTGTGAGTGGTGCAGGAAGAGACTGGACAAAAATCATACACCTATGGATGAGGACAGTGCGGGGGAGGTAAGGGCAGAGGGTTGGGTAGGTACTGGGTGGAGGGGAGCTATAGGGGGATAAAGAGGAACAATTGTAATAATCTGAACAATAAAGATTTATTAAATTAAAAAAAGAGTTAAAATCGTATAGAGAAAAACTAAAGCAGGAACAGGGTAAGAAAAACAGAATGAAAAAGGGAAAAGTGAGGAAGACAGTGTTGGCATAAAGTTAAAGTTGAGATAGAATAAAATAACATAACCAATGAATAAAAGACACTGGGGCGGGGAGGGGGGGAAGCTGGGGATATGTGCTGGGGGGTGGGGGAGGCTGGGGGGAGGATAAGGGGGAGGGGGAAAGGAAAACATGTACTACTATTATACTGCAAAAAATCAATAAAAAATAATTTTAAAAAATTAATTAATTAATTAATTAAAAAATTTAAAAAAACTAATAAATAAATAAATGATGAAGCAAAGGATCTAAAAAAAAGAAAAAAGAAAAATAAAATATAGAACATTAATCCCAAAATGAGATAAAATAAAAATAAAACTTTAAAAAGGTAAAATAATTGTAATAATAATAATTAAAAATAAAAATCCTATCTAATAAAAGAGTAACATGCAAATTGACCATACCTCCACTATGCTACCAGCCAATCAGGAGCAGGGCGCATGGCCAGTGGACAGGGGGCATGACCAGCAGGCGTGGCCAGCAGACAGGGAGCATTGCCAGCAGACAGGGGCATGGCCAGCAGACATGGGGCATGGCCAGCAGACAGGAGGCGTGGCTGGTGGGGGTGTGGCCACAGTGCTGCATAAGCAAGCACCACACTATAAGCTCTGCCCACACGGCTCTCTTTCTGGGCCCAGCCCATTTGCGGGTTAATATCTAGATTCCCATTCTTCCAGGAGCTCTGTGGATTCCCTTCCAATTTTGAGGGCTACATTGACCGCAATGGCCAGGGATTATGCCGGGTACAGTCTTCCTCTGAGACTCTAGTCCTCACTGCATGCATTTTCCCCTCCAGCCTGGATCCCAGATCTCACCTTTCGCTAGGCCAGTGGTTAGCAAAGTGCAGCTCTGTTGACTAATGAGTTTGAAGACCACTGCTCTGGCGATATCTGACCTTTCCATGGATGTACTGCCTCACCAGTTGTGTTTAATTCACCAATTCCAGGTGGATGTTGTTCGATTCAGCTGTTTCTTCTATCTGCTCTGTGAGAAGGTGCAGGGCCCGTCCACGTATTCAGCACTGCTTTGTCTCCCCCTGGACAGACTTTTTAGGTGCCTGCAGTTGGTGAGGCTGGAGTCTTGGAGTTCATGTGTTCACAGCTGAGGCAGCTGGTCCCTGGGCATTGTGGTTGTATGGTCTTGGGAGTTATCCAAGGTCTCCCTAGTTGAAGGTAAGGCTCGGCTTCTGATCACAGCCAGTCTCCCCTTCAAGATGGCACTGTCTCTGTAGCAGAGCTGGCCACTCTGGGAGAAATTTCAGCAGCAGTAGAGGCTACCCGGCCAGGAGAATCCAGTCCGCCAGTCTCTAACAGTCCCATGAAATATAGCTGTCCCTCCCTCACAAATAGTCACTCCCCACAAGTCCAAGCACTCTTCTTTTGCTGTCACTCACACAATATCTTGCATCCTGATGTCCTGTTGGCAGCCATCTTGGATCTCTGTGGAGAGTGGCTACAGTGTTTGGACAGGTACAAGCCTTGGACCAATGAGAGGGCACAGTCCTCTTGTGGCAAAGCCACATGAAAGTCCGAGCTTGGAAGGCAAAGACCTTCCAGCACAATTACAGACAAAGCCTAAGTTTGTAAGCTTGACCTAATGGTCCAAACCTGTGGTCCCATGTAGCTGAGTAATATGGGCTGCGGGATGTGCATCAAGTAAACAAAGCTTCATCAGATGCATGTAATTGAGTAGATTAAAAACCCACAAGAACATTGTAAACATCTTGACCACACCCTTACTTTGCCTCGTGGAATCTGGCTATAAAATAAAGACTCAGCTTGCAGGCTATGGTGCTGTCTCTTCATCAGAGAGGGCAGCATCCCACCTTTATTCTCAGTTTCATTCTCAGCTTTATTCTCTTGTCTGTCTTTTCTACTCCTTCACCACCCACACCCTCAAGTTCACCTATGGCCATGTTGAGTGTGGCACAGATCTCCCCAAAAACATTTTTGTTTATTTTTTATTTTGCTCCCCCTGCCAGAGGAGATACATATATCAGAAAAAAAATATTCTTGTGAGAAATGTCTGAGATTTTACTGTCTATGTTTTCTTCTAGAATTTTTATGATTTTGGATCTAACATTTAAGTGATTAATCCATTTTGAGTTTATTCTTGTGTATGATGTAAGAAGGTGGTCTAGTTTCATTTTTTTCATGTATCTGTCCAATTTTCTCAACATCATTTATTGAATAGACTATCTTTACCCTATTGTATATTTTTGCCTCCTTTGTCAAACATAATTGACCATAAAAGCATAGGTTTATTTTTAGGATCTCTATTCTGTTCCATAAATTTATAGGTCACTTTTTATGCCAGTACCCTGCTGTTTTGATCACTATGGCCTTGTAGTATAGTTTGATAGTAGGTAGCCTGATTTCTTCAACTTTGTTTTTTTCTTTCTCAAGATTACTGTGGCTATTTGGGGTCTTTTGTGGTTTCATATACATTTTTGGAATACTTGTTATAGTTTTATGAAATATTTTATTGCTATCTTTTTTTAAAATTCTTTATTGGTGAAAGTATTACATATTTCCTCTTTCCCCTAATGCCATTGGTATCTTGGTAGGAATTATGATGAATCTATATTTTGCTTTGGGTAATATGTACATTTTAATTACGTTAATTTTTCATACCCATGAACATGGTATATAATTCCACTTATTTGTATCTTCTTCAATTTCTTCAGTGTTCTATAATTTTTTGAATACAGGTCTTTTACATCCTTGGTTAAATTTATTCCTAGATATTTTTGATACAATTATAAATGGGACTGTTTTCTTAGTTTTCCTTTCTGATAGTTTATTATTGGTGTATACAAATGCAACTTATTTTTAGATATTTATTTTGTATCCTGCTACTTTACTGAATTGATTTATCAGTTGTAAAGGTTTTATGGTGCAATCTCTAGTGCTCTCTATATACAATATCATGAAATGTGAAAATGATGACACTTCATTTCTTCCTTTCCAATTTCATGACTTTTGTTTATTTTCTCTTTTTTTACATTTTAATTTATTTATTGGTTAAGGTATTACATATTGGTCCTCATCCCTGTTTATTTTTTTTTTCTTGACTGATTCCTATGGCTAGGACATCCAGTACTACATTCAAAAGAGTGGTGAAAGCATGATATGATTTCAATTTTCATAAATTTATTAAGACTTGTTTTTTGTCCTAATATGTAGTCTATTCTAGAAAATGTTATATGTGCACATGTAAAGAATGTATATTCCGCTGCTTTGAGGTGCAATGCTCTTACAATATCAATTATATCCATTCAATCTAATATATTATTTAAGGCTTCTGTATTCTTTTATTTTTAATTTCTTTATTAATTAAGGTATTACATATGTGTCCTCATCCCTCCATTAACCCCCTAAACTCACCCACCCCATTCAGGCCCTCAACCCCTTGGTGTTCATGTCCATTGGTTAGGCTTATATTCATGCATAGAAGTCCTTAGGTTAATCTCTCCTCATTTCCCCCACACTTTGCTACCTTCCCTCTGAGGTACGTCAGTCTGATCGATGCTTCTGTGCCTCTGGATCTGTCCATGTTCATCAGTTTATGTTGTTCATTATATTCCACAAATTAGTGAGATCATGTGGTATTTTTCTTACTCTGACTGGCTTATTTCATTTAGCATAAAGCTCTCTAGTTCCATCCATGCTATTGCAAACGGTAAGAAATCCTTCTTCTTACTGCAGCATAGTATTCCATTGTGTAGATGTACCAAAGTTTTTTAATCCACTCATCTGCTGATGGGCACTTAGGCTGTTTCCAAATCTTGGCTATGGTAAATTGTGCTGCTATAAACATAGGGGTGCATATATCCTTTCTGATTCGTGTTTCTAGTTGCTTGGGATATATTCCTAGAAGTGGGATCACTGGGTCAAATGGGAGTTCCATTTTTTAGTTTTTTAAGGAAACTCCATACTATTTTCCACAGTGGCTGCACCAGTCTGTACTCCCACCAGCAATGCAAAAGAGTTCCTTTTTCTCCACATCCTCGCCAACACTTGTCCTTTGTTTATTTGTTAATGATTGACCTTCTGACTGGTGTGAGATGATTCTGCAGTGTTGTTTTGATTTTCATCTCTTGGATAATTAGTGACTTTGAGCATATTTTCATATGTCTCTTAGCCTTCATTCTGTCCTCCTTCAAAAAGTGTCTATTTAGGTCCATTTCCCATTTTTTGATTGGATTGTGTATGTTCCTTTTGTTAAGTTGTATGAGTTTCCTGTAAATGTTGGAGATTAAACCCTTATCGGTGATGACATTGGCAAATATGTTCTCCCATGAAGTGGGCTTTCTTGTTGTTTTGTTGATGGTTTCTTTTGCTGTGCAAAAGCTTTCTATTTTCATGTAGTCCCATTTGTTTATTTTCTCTTATATTTCCATTGCCCTCGGGACAGTATCAGTGAAGAAGTTCCTTGGGCATATATCTGAGATTTTTCTGCCTGTGGATTCCTCTAGTATTTTTATGGTTTCCCATCTTATGTTTAAGTACTTTATCCATTTTTAGTTTATTTTTTTGTGTATGGTGTAAGTTGGTAGTATAGTTTTATTTTTTCCATGTATCTGTCCAATTTTCCCAACACCATTTGTTGAAGAGATGTCTTGACTCCATTTTATTTTCATGCTTTCCTTGTCAAATATTAATTGGGCATAGTGGTTTCATCAATTTCTGGGTTCTCTATTTTATGCCATTGATCTATATGTCTGTTTTTGTGCCAGTACCAGGCTGTTTTAAGAACAGGGGCTTTGTAGTACAGCTTGAAATCTGGTATTGAGATCCCAACTCCTTTGTTCTTCTTTCTCAGAATTACAGCAGCTATTCTGGGTCTTTTTTTTTTATTCCAAATGAATTTTTGGAATTTTCATTCCAAAATGAAATAGGTCTGTGAAATATGCCCTTGGTATTTTAATGGGGATTGAAATGAATTTGTAGATTGTTTTGGGTAATATGGACATTATAATGATACTGATTCTACCAATTCATGAACACGGTATTTTCTTCCATCTATTTATGTCTTCTTTTATATCTTTTTTTCAGGGTCCTATAGTTTTTCACATATAGGTCTTTTACCTCCTTAGTTAAGTTTATCCCTAGGTGTCTTAATTTTTTTTTTTTTTGGTGTAATGGTAAATGGGACTGCTTTTTTAGTCTGTCTTTCAATAAGTTCACTATTGGTATAAATAAATAAATGCCATAGATTTCTTGGCATTAATATTGTATCCTGCTACATTGCCAAATTCATTTATTAAGTCTAATAATATTTTGATGGAGTCTTTAGGGTTTTCTATGTACAATATTATCTCATATGCAAATAAGGACAGTTTTACTTCTTTTCCAATTTGTATCCTTTTATTTCTTCTCCTTGTCTGATTGCAATGGCTAGTACTTCCAGTACTATGAACAGGAGTGGTGAGAGTGGGCATCCTTGTCTTGTTCCTGTTCTTAGGGGAAATGGTTGTAGTTTTTGTCCATTGAGTATGATGTTAGCTGTGGGTTTATCATATACGGCTTTTATTATGTTGAGGTATGATCCTTCTATTCCCACTTTGCTGAGTGTTTTGAACAAGAAAGGATGTTGGATTTTGTCAAATGCTTATTCTGCATCAATTAATATTATTATGTTATTTTTATCTCTCAATTTGTTTATGTGATGTATCATTTTTATTGATTTGTGGATATTGTACCATCCTTGCATCCCTGGGATAAATCATATTTGGTCATGGTGTATGCTCTTTCTGATGTATTACTGGATCAGATTTGCTAGAATTTTGTTGAGGATTTTGGCATCTATGTTCATGAAGGATATTGGTCTATAATTCTCTTTCAATTTTTTGTCTTTAACTGGTTTTGGTATTAGGGTGATGCTGGCTTTATAGAATCAGCTTGGAAGTGTTCATTCCTCTAGAATTTTTTGGAGTAGTCTGAGGAGGATAGGTTTTAGTTATTTTCTGAATGTTTGGTATAACTTCCCTGTGAAGCCATCTGGACCAGGGCTTTTGTTTGCTGGAAGCTTTTTGATGACTGCTTCAATTTATTCCATAGTTTTTGGCCTATTGAGATTTTTAGAATCTTCCCAATTAAATTTTGGAAGGTTGTATTTTTCTAGGAATATGTACATTTCCTCTAGGTTGTTTAGTTTGTTGGAATAGTGTTGTTCATAGTATTTTTTTTAACAATCCTTTGTATTTTTGTGGGGTCTGTTGTTATTTTGCCTCTCTCATTAATGATTTTGTTTATCTGACTCCTCTCTCTTTGCTTCTTGGTGAGCCTGGCTAAAGGTTAAACAATCTTGTTTCTCCTTTGAACGCACCAGCTCTTGGTTTCATTGATCTTTTACATTGTTGTTCGTTTTTGTTTTGTTTTGTTTTGTCTCTGTGTCATTTATTTCTGCTCTGATGTTTTTATTTAAATAAATCTTTATTGTTCAAATTATTACAGGTTTTCCTGTTGTTTTTCCCCCATAACTCTCCTCTACATGATCCCCCACACACACACCACATGCCCTTATTTCCTGCCACTGTCTTCATCCATAGGTGTAAGATTTTTGTCCAATCTTTTCCCACAACCCTCACTCACTCTTCACCCTGAGAATTATCAGTCCATTCTCTTTCTATGTCCCTGATTCGATTATATACATCAGTCCATTCTGTTCATCAGATTTTTCATTCACTTGATTTTTAGATTCACTTGTTGATAGAGATATATTTGTTGTCCTTTTTTTGTTCGTAGTTTTTATCTTTATTTTCTTCTTCTTCGTCCTCTTCTTAAAGAATATCCTTCAGCAACCTATCTAATAAAAGAGTAATATGCAAAGTGACCATACCTCTAATAAAGCCACACCCATAGCCACGCCCATCAGCCAATCAGGAACAAATTATGCAAATAAACCCAACCAAGATGGCTGCAGCCACTGAGAGCCGAGGGACCTTGGGTTTCCCCAGTAATGGAGGAAGCCAAGCTTTCTGCCTGCCCTTGCCAGACTATGCCTCCACTCAATGTTGCAAAGTTTCAATTATAGAAGATATATAATCCCAACAGAAAAGGCAGAAGCTATGGAGCTGGAGAGAGCAGAGGCTAGGGTTACCCGGGCAATGAACAAAGTCAAGATTCTGCAGCCCTAGTGCCTAGGCCTCCACTCTAAGCTATAAAGATTCAACTGTAGAACATAAATTAATCCCAGAACCCAGGGCCTCTGCTTGAGTCTCTGGGTGGCATGGCTGGCCTGCAAACCACCATAGGGCCCTCATCCAGGCTGCCTCACACCCCAAGGGAATGCCCAAGCTGATCTGGGACACCCTTCAGGGCAAACCAACTGGACCCCATCCATGCACCAGGACTCTATCCTATCTCATAAAAGAGTAATATGCAGATTGACCATCAGTCCAACAAACAAGATGGCTACCCCCATGTGGTCAAAAATCCTGCCCCCATCTGGACACAAGATGATCACCACAAGATGGCCAGCAGGGGAAGGCCATTGGGAGGTTCTAGGCCTGCAAGGGAGGGCAGCTGTGGGCGATCAGGTCAGCAGTGGAGGGCAGTTGTTAGGGACCAGGCCTGCAAGGGAAGACATTTAGGGGTGACCAGGCCAGCAGAGGAGGGAAGTTGGAGGCAAGCAGGCTGGCAGTGGAGCAGTTAGATGTCAGTTAGGCTGGCAGGGTAATGCTTAGGGGGTGATCAGGCTGTCAGGCAGAAGCAGTTAAGGGCAACCAGGGGGGCAGGCAGGCATGCAGTTTGGAGCCAGCAGACCTAGATTGTGAGAAGGATGTCCAACTGCCTGTTTAGGCCCAATCTTACTGATCTAAATGGGCAGTTGGACATCCCTCAAGGGGTCCCAGGTTGGAGAGGGTGCAGGCTGGGCTGAGGGACCGCCCCCCGCCCCCCCGCCATGGACGAATTTTGTTCTCTGGACCTCTAGTTTCATATAATCCTGGTTTGGTGGTTATGAACTCCTTTAGATTTTTCTTGTCTGTGAAGCTCTTATTCTGACCTTCAGTTCTGAATGAATGATACCCTTGCTGGGTAGAGCAATCTTGGTTGTAGGTTATTCCTGTTCATCACTTTGAATATTCCTTGCCACTCCTGTCTGGCCTGCATAGTTTCTGTTGAGAAATCAGCTGACAGTTGTATGGGTACTCCCTTGTAGGTAATAAACTATGTTTTTTTCTTGCTGCTTTCAATATTCTCTCTTTGTCTTTTGCCCTTGGCATTTTAATTATGGTGTGTCTTGGTGTGGTTCTCTTTGGATTCCTCTTGTTTGCGGTTCTCTGAACTTCCTGGTCTTGTAAGTTTATTTCTTTCACCAGGTAAGGAAAGTTTTCTGTCATTTTTTCTCCTAATAGGTTTTCAATATTTTCCTCTCTCTTCTTCTGGAACCCTAATAATTCTGATGTTGGTACGCTTAAAGTTGCCACATAGGCTCCTTACACTATCTTCATATTTTTGGATTCTTTTTTTGTTTTTCTGGTTGGGTGTTTATTTTCTCCTCATATTTTACATCTTTGGATTGATTCTTTTTTTTTTAATTTTATTTACAATATAACTTATATTTTATAGTAGTACATATGTTTTCCTTCCCCCCCAAAATCCTCCCCCCAGCCTCCCCTAGCCCCCCCGCACATGTCCCCACCTGCCTCCCTCCCCACCCCAGAGTCTTTCATTCATTGGTTATGTTCATATGTATGCATACAAGTCTTTCGGTTGATCTCCCCCAGCATCTGCCTCCCCTCCACTCCAGCCTTCCCCCTGTAGCTTGACAGCCTGTTCGAGGCCACCCTGCCTCTCTATCAATCACTCTCCCCTGTTTCTTTTCTTCAAAAATACCTTGCCTCTGCATATTGAAAACAAATGTATAAGAGCAAAAAAAGTTTGAGTGTCAGTTTCAATGTCCAACTGTTCTGAGTCCCAGTTTCAATGTCAAATAGTTCTTCATGTGTACATGTCAGCAATGGTATCCAGATGGTGGACACATCGTGGCAATGCAAGATCCATCCTCTCTGGTTTGTTTTGGATTGATTCTTGGAGTCCTTTGATCTACCGTTGAATTTCTGTATAATCTTTATTTCAGACAGTGTATGCTTAATTTATGACTGGTCCTTTTCCATTTTTTTTTTTTTTTTGGCATTCTCATTATAGTCGTTGAAGGTCTCACTAACTTCCTCAGAGGTCTCATTAAGTTTTTCAGTGGATTTTTTTAAGATTCTTGTGTAACCTTATAAATGTAGTCATAAACTCTACATCCAGTAGTCTGCTTGCCTCAATTTCTTTCATTCGTGACATGTGTCTTTATCTCCGAATTTTCCTGCTTCCCTGTGCTGATGGAGTGGAAGAACTGCTGTACTAGAGACACACCTATGGGGCAGGACTTGCTTCCATGAGGCTTTGGTATTCACCGAGTCTGCCTCTTGAATATGTCACTTATGGATGTGAGTAGTTGAATTCTGGTACTATATCACACTGACCTCTAGATACACTAGCTTCTGAATCTCCAATGGGGTGCAGGTCAGCTACTGTCTGAGGTGACCCAGCAGGAGCTACAGCAAGGTGTGCAGATTTCTCCTGGTCTGACCAGAGCTGCAGTTTGGGTTAAGCTGTGATTGACAAGGCCATTTATATGCAAATGCAACTGCACACAGCTTGGGCAGGTTGTGATTATGCAGGGCAGGGTCTCAGGGAGTCACTAGGCTAGGGCGTGGCAAACAGTGATGGCTGCCACTCAGCCATTTCTGTGTCTCTGGGTTTCCATATCCCTGCATCCCACACCCCTGTGCAGTGAAGAATGATTGCTGTAGGCACCTCTGCAAAGGAGCTACCCTCACTTTCCAACCCGATGGCAGACTGTCCAGCTTCTACCTGTAGGAGTCTGGGTCGCCAGTGTCTCTCCAGAAACTGGAGTTAAGAATAATCAGGGAGAACTAAGATGGCGGCAAAGGTGAAACACCTATCTTGCTGTCATAATCAGCAATTTTAATACTACAACTTAACGAAGGAACAAACACCGTCCAGAATCACCAGAACGCTCGCCGAGTGAAAATTCCACAAATAAAAGTAAAGATAAGACACTGTGACCCGGAGGAACGGCAGCGGACAGCGTTGAAAGATTCGCGCGCAGAGAGAGGTTTGGAGTGCGCGCCGCGGAGAGGGCGGGCGGCTGAAAACCGGCCAGTTTTCTCGAACAGGGAGACAGGGGCGTCCCACTGGACAGATTCTCCAGCTCTGGGAGAAGTCCAGAGAACCCACTATCACACGGGGTGAAAACTGGACAGTGGGAGGGCACGCCGAAGCTCGGGTGCTGCCGGGTCTGCTGGCTTGTGGAGAAGGCAGCTCTCGCGTGAACAGCTTGGCTGCGTGACGGCGCAGAGAGCGCTCTGCGACTTGTGTCTCATTCGGAAAACCATCAGTCTGCTTTGTTTTACGACCCTGGGTGAGACATTGCGCATGCAAAGTCATTTGGGGACAGCCTGAATTCCCAGGCAGCCGGTGGAGCTCCACAGCGGCTCTCTCTCAGAGGTGCTGGCAGCCATTGCCCCCGGCACAGAGCCCCTGGGGCTGCATAGGGCGGAGCTAACGCTGTCTGCTTGGCCCGGAGACTCCGCCCATCCAACCTGAGCACAGCTGAGCTTCACAGACAATTGGCCTGGAGGTCAAACCCTCCTAGGGCTAACAACAAAAAGCTGGGTTTAAATTCAAAAACACTGAATACAACCCATAAAGGATTGCAGTAAGAGTACCCACCTCAGGTAACTGGGGAGACTGAGCCACTGTCCCTTTGAGGGTAGCCACCACATAAAGCAGCCACCATGCAGAGACATGGAAAGAAATCAGGTGTGAAAGAAATGGAGGAGAAAAGACGACAAGACATAGAGTTCAAAACCACGGTTATAAGGCTTTTCAAGAGGCTCCTACAAAAGGCCGATCAACTTAATGAGAATTACCAGGAAATAAACAAGACCAACCAGGAAATAAACAAGACCAACCAGCAAATGAATGAGACTTACAAGGAGATGAATGATACTTACAAAGAAATGAATGAGACCCTCAGGGAAATGTACAAGACCTCTGAGGATATGAACCAGACCCTCACAGATAAAAAAAAAAGGACCAACTAGAAATCAAGCATACACAGACTGAAATAAAAAATATTACACAAAGTCCTAAAAGCAGTCCAGAGGGCCACAAGAACCAAGTCAAAGATTTGAAATACAAAGAAGCAAAATCCACTCAGCTGGAAAAGCAAGAAACAAAAAGAATTCAGATAATTGAAGATAGTGTAAGGGGCCTCTGGGACAACCTCAAGCAAGCCAACATCCGAATTATTGGGGTGCCAGAAAAAGAGAGAGAGCAAGTTAATGAAAACCTACTTGAAGAAATAGTGACTGAAAACTTTCCCCACCTGGTGAAAGACACTGACTTAAAAGCCCAAGAAGTACACAGAACCCCAAAATATAGGAATCTAAAGAGGACCACACCAAGACATATCATAATTAAAATGCCAAGAGCAAAAGATAAAGAGAGAATATTAAAAGCAGCAAGAGAAAAACAGTTGGTTACCTACAGGGGAGCACCCATACGATTGTCAGCGGATTTCTCAACAGAAACGATGCAGGCCAGACGTGAGTGGCAAGAAATATTCAAAATAATGAAGAGCAAGAATCTACAACCAAGATTACTCTATCCAGCAAAGCTATCATTCAGAATTGAGGATCAGATAAACTGCTTCGCAGATAAGAAAAAGCTAAAGCAGTTCATCACCACCAAACCAGTATTATATGAAATGCTGAAAGATATTCTTTAATAAGAGGAAGAAGAAAAAGGTAAAAATATAAATTATGAACAGCAAATACACATCTATCAACAAATGAACATAAAAATCAAGTGAACTGATAGGCTGATGAACAAGATAAATTGGTGACTATAACAGAAACATGGACATAGAGAGGGAATGGACTGACAATTCTTGGGGAGAAAAGTGTTGTTGGAAGTACAGCAAGAGATTGGACAAAAATCTTGCAACAATGGGAGAGGACATTGGGGAGGGGGAGGTGAGGGCGGAGGGTGGGATAGGTACAGGGTGGAGGGAAGATATAGGGGGATAAAAAAGGGGAAACAATTTAATTAATAAACTGAACAATAAAAAAAATAAAATAAAATAAAACTATGATTAAAAAAAAAAAAAGAATAATCAGGAACTTGTTTCCCTTCAGGTTGAGAAACAGAGCACCCAAAGTCACCCGCTGCCAGCCTGGTTCGCACACCTCCATACCTCAGCTTTTCAGTGCTTGTGCATATCTCAATGCTCTTTTCTCTTTCCTTCTAGTTGCATAACTTTCACTAGGCCAGCTTTCCCATGGTTCTGGGTGATAAACATTTTATCTTCTAGTTGCAGTTTTGGAATTGTTGTGCGAGGCAGCAGTTTAGGTGTTTACCTATGCCGCCATCTTGGCTTCTCTCCTGCTCTGATCTTTATTATCTTCTTCCTTCTGCTCACTCTGGAATTTTCTTATTGCTCTATTTCTAATTCTTGGAGTCGTAGAGTTAGATGATTTACTACCATTTTTTTCTTGTTTCTTTGAGATACGCTTGTAGAGCTATGAACTTCTCTCTCAGGACTGCTTTCATTGTGTCCCATAAATTTTGGATTGTTGTATTTGTGTTGTCATTAGTTTCCAAGATGCTTTTAATTTCCTCTTTGATCTCTTTGGTAACCCAGTCATTTTTTAACAGCATGCTATTCAGCTTCCAAGTGTTTGAGATTTTTGGTTTATTTTTGTTGTAGTTTAATTCTAATTTTATGGCATTGTGGTCTGAGAAGATGCTTGGTATGATTTCAATTTTCTTGAATTTGGGAAGACTTTGCTTGTGACCCAATATGTGGTCTATTTTTGAAAATGTCCTTGTGGCCGAGACCGGTTTGGCTCAGTAGATAGAGCGTCGGCCTGTGGACTGAGAGGTCCAGGGTTCGATTCCGGTCAAGGGCATGTACCTTGGCTGCGGGCACATCCCCAGTAGGGGGCGTGCAAGAGGCAGCTGTTCGATGTTTCTCTCTCATTGATGTTTCTGACTTTCTATCCCTCTCCCTTCTGCTCTGTAAAAAATCAATAAAATATATTTTAAAAAAATAAAATGTCCCTTGTGCACTTGAGAAGAACATATATTCTGTGGCTTTGGGGTAAAATGTTCTGATGATGTCAGTTAAGTCCGTCTGATCTAGTGTGTCATTTAGGACTGCTGTGTCTTTGGTGATTTTCAGTCTAGAGGATTTATCCAGTGATGTTAGTGGTGTATTAAAGTCCGGTACTGTAATTGTATTGTTGTTTATCTCTCCCTTGATATCTTTCAGGAGTTTGGTTATGTATTTGGTTGCTCCTGCATTGGGTGAATATATTTTTATCAGGGTTATATCCTCTTGTTATATCGATCCCTTTAGTATTATGAAGTGGCCATCCTTATCTCTTGTTATAGCATTTACTTTGAGGTCTGTTTTGTTAGATATAAGTATTACTACCCCAGCTTTTTTTTTTTTAATTTCCATTTACGGGAAAGATATTTGTCCATCCTTCGCTTTCAATCTGTGTGAGTCTCTTGATCTGACGTGGGTCTCTTGTAGAAAGCATATAAATGGGTTTTGTTTTTTTAACCATTCAGCCACTTGATGTCTTTTGATTGGAGCATTTATTCCATTTACATTTAAAGTAATTACTAAAAAGTGTTTGTTTGTAGTCATTTCTATTTTTGTGTCTGTATTCCTTCTTAACTGTTTATTTCTTCTTTTTACAGTATTCCCTTTAGCATTTTTAAATATATATATATGTTATTAATTTTTTGCAGTATACCTTAGATTCAATAGTAGTACACATGTTTTCCTTTTCCCCCCATTGTTCACCCCCCCAGCCTCCCCTACCCCAGCAAATGTCCCCACCTGTCCCCCCCCAGTGTCTTGCATCCACAGCATCCGCCCCCCAACCTCCCCAGATTCCCCCTGTAGCTTGACAGCCTGTTCAATGCCTCCCTGCCTCTATATCAATCGCTCTCCCCTGTTTCTTTTCTTCAAAAATATCTTGCATCTGCATACTAGAAATAAATGTATAAGAACAAAAAATGTTTGCGTCTCAGTTTCAATGTCCAACTGTTCTGAGTCCCAGTTTCAATGTCAAATAGTTCTTCATGTGTACATGTCAGCAATGGTATCCAGCTGGTGGACACATGGTGGCAATGCAAGTTCCATCCTCTCTTATTTGGTCCTGGGCCACCAGCAGCAAAGCACAGCTGGCAACTGCTAGCATGGCAAGGTGTCATCAGTATCTCCCATCTCTGGACCATCCTCATGGCTGGAACAGACCCGTCACATCCTCATTGTCACAGGACCCATATGGTCTTGGAGTTCTCTGCAAACACACAAACACATTCTCGACTGAAAGTTAACAAAGGGATCCTCTCTGCAAATTAGACTTGGGATTCTTTTTATTTTTGCCCAAATGGTTTCCCTTTGGCTAATTTTGACACCATGTGTGTTTTTCATGGGTGTCCTGCTGTTGGCTTTACAAATGGAAGTTAATTCTCTGGAGTAAGAATTTTCTAGATGCATTTTACTTACAGGCTATTTTTCCTTAGATGATATCACCTCACTATCCCCCCCCACTTTTTTGATTAATGGGGGCTTTTGGAAATTTTATATTGCAGTTTTGGTAATTTTAAAATTTAATTTTTGCACACGAATATAACTGCTTCAGATTCTTTGTATGTTAGGCAATTTTACAGTGAGATGAACTACTAATAGATATTTTAGTTAATGTTTTAGGAACAGCTTTTTGTCCAGTACATTTAAATTTTTTTGAGTATTCACTTATTTCACTTGGCCAATTTAAATTAATCTGAAAAAATTGATTACTATTTTACTTTCAATTTTAATACTCAAGCGAAAATCTTAGTTTACTCTGTAAATATTAGTGGAAAGGATTATTTGCGTTCTTGAGTAGGCCCTGAGCATTCCTGGTACTAGACTGAATTTAGATATAGAGTATCTGTTCCTGACCTAGTCTCTTTCTGCAACCTGGGTCCCAATCTGAGCTGTGCGTGGGAGGCAAAGCATCCATGGGAGCAGGAGACATCTGTCAGAAGGGTTGAGAGTTCAGGCCACTGCAAAGTTAGTAGGTGAGGTTCTGTGCACCCCCTCTTTTAGTTCTCTCCTGTTGGCCCCTCTGTGACTGTGCTTGTCTTAGGTTGTTCCTTCCCTGAGCAAACTTACATGTCTGTGGCTAGCCAGCCATCCTTTGGGGCCAAGCAGGGTGATGTGAGGTTCAGTTCTGTCTCCTTTGTAGTCTATGCCCCCATGGCCTCCATGCCCAGCACCTGCCTTGGGTTCCCCTCTCCTGCTGGCGGTGTCCTGGTACCAATGACATATCTCGGGGGACCCAGGTTTCTTCTCCACAGAGGACCCAGCTCACACCATTGGGTGAGAGACAGTTCCATGGTGCCAGCCACCCAGAGGCTTTAACCACAGCTTGAACTGAAAGCTCAGGCAACAGCTGTGCACACTTGAATTGTAAGAAGAGGGTCCCTCTTGGCAAAAAGGGCAAAAGGGGCCAATGTAGAAAGCTCAAGTGCCTTCCCAGTGCCTTAATTCCTTCTGAAAGGGATTAATTCCTTTCCTATCCTTTTTGAAATTACTGCCAAACATTCAAAGAATTAGTTTGTAAGTTTCTTTGGGATAATTGTACCATATACTGTTGTCACATATCAAAAATTGTAATGACATTGTAGAATAATATCAATCAAGGGTATTATGGTGTCACAGGAGGTTAACGGGGGTCTAGCCTAAGGACTGGTGTGCATAGGAGATGACAAGCACTAGGCGATGTCAATTCAATCTCAAACTAGCTGCCATTTTTTTATAACTTTATATAAACGTTGTCAGGGATGTAAAAACACAAATTACTTATCTTAGTTCAGGAGGTCAAATACATTGACTTTCCCCCTTACTCCCACCACCTCCCACTTACCCTGAGGTTTGACATTCTGATGGACTTTTCTCAGTCTCTGGATTCATTCTTGTTCATCAGTTTATGCCATTTATTATATTCCACAAATGAGTGAGATCATGTGATATTTATTTTTCTCTGCCTGGCTAATTTCACTTAGCATAATGCTCTCCAAATCCATCCATGTTGTTGCAAATGGTAGGAATTCCTTCTTTTTTACCACAGTATAGTATTCCATTGTATAGATGTACCAAAGTTTTTTAATCCACTCATCTGCTGATGGGCACTTAGGCTGTTTCCAAATCTTAGCTATGATAAATTGTGCTGCTCTGTACATAGGGGTGCATATATTCTATCTAATTCGCATTTCTAGTTTCTTGGGATATATTCCTAGAAGTGGGATCACTGGGTCAAATGGGAGATCCATTTTTAGTTTTTTGAGGAAACTCCATAGTGTTCTCCACAGTGGCCGCACCAGTCTGCAATCCCACCAGCAGTGCAGGAGAGTTCCTTTTTTTCCGCATCCTCGCCAGCACTTGTCATTTGTTGATTTGTTAATGTAAGCCATTCTGACCTGTGTGAGATGGTACCGCATAGTCGTTTTGATTTGCATCTCTCGGGTAATTAGTGACTTTGAGCAAGTTTTCATATATCTCTGGGCCTTCCTTTTCTCTTGTTTCTAAAAGATTCTATTTAGGTCTGTTGCCCATTTTTTTATTGGATCATTTGTCCTCCTTTTATTGAGTTGTATGAGTTGCCTGTAGATGATTGAGATTAAACCATTATCACTGATAACATTTGCAAATATGTTCTCCCATACAGTGAGTTTTCTTGTTTTGTTGATGGTTTCTTTTGTTGGGCAAAAGCTTTTTATTTTGATGTAGTCCCATTTGTTTATTTTCTCTTTAGCTTCCATTGCCTAGGAGCAGTATCACTGAAGAAGTTCTTTTGGCATATGTCTGAGATTTTTCTTCCTGTGGATTCCTCTAATATTTTTATGGTTTCCCATCTTATATTTAAGTCCTGTATCCATGTTGAGTTTACTTTTGTGTATGTTGTAAGTTGGTGGTCTAGTTTCAATTTTTTTGCATATATGTGTCCAATTTTCCCAACACCATTTATTGAAGAGACTGTCTTGACTCCATTTCATGTTCATTTCTCCTTTGTCAGATATTTTTTGGGCATAGTGGTTTGGGTTGATATCTGGATTCTTTATGCTATTCCATTGGTCTATATGTCTGTTCTTGTGCCAGTACCAGACTGCTTTCAGAACAGTAGCTTTGTAATACAGCTTGAAATCTGGTATTGAAATCCCACCGACCTTGTGCTTCTTTCTCAGGATATCTGTGGCTATTTGGGGCCTTTTTTTTATTCCAGATGAATTTTTGGAGAGTTCTTTCTAGGTCTGTGAAATATGCCATTGGTATTTTAATGGGGAGTGCATTAAATTTATAGATTGCTTTGGGTAGAATGGACATTTTAATGATGTTGATTCTCCCAATCCATGAACATGGTATGTTCTTCCACCTGTTTACTTCTTCCTCTATCTCCTTTTTTATTGTCCTGTAGTTTTCCACAAATAGGTCTTTCATATCTTTAGTTACGGTTATTCCTAGGTATCTTCATTTTTTTGGAGTGATGGTAAATGGGATTGATTGCTTTTTTAGTCGCTCTTTCTGTAAGTTCACTATTAGTGTATAGAAATTCCATAGATTTCTTGGCATTAAGTTTGTAGCCCGCTACATTGCTGAACTCATTTATTAAATCTATTAGTTTTTTTATGGAGTCTTTCGGGGTTTTTTATGTACAATATCATGTCATCTGCAAATAAGGATAGCTTTACTTCTTCTTTTCCAATTTGGATGCCCTTTATTACATCTTCTTGTCTAATTGCAATGGCTAAATTCCAGTACTATGTCGAACAGGAGTGGTGAGAGTGGGCAACCCTGTCTTGTTCCTGTTCTTAGGGAAAATGGTTGTAGTTTTTGCCCATTGAGTATGATGTTTGCTGTGGGTTTATCATATATGGCTTTTATTATGTTGAGATATGATCCTTCTATTCCTACCTTGTTGAGAGTTTTTATCAAGAAAGGGTGTTGGATTTTGTCAAATGCTTTTTCTGCATCAATTGATATGACTATGTGATTTTTATCTCTCAATTTGTTTATGTCATGTATCACATTTATTGATTTGTGGATATTGTACCATCCTTGCATTCCTGGGATAAATTCTACTTGGTCATGGTATATGATCTTTCTGATGTACTGCAGGATCCAATTTGCTAGAATGTTATTGAGGATTCTGGCATCTATGTTCATGAGGGATATTTCATTGTGTCGTCTTTATCTGGTTTTGGTATTAGGGTGATGCTAGCTTCATAGAAGAGTTTGGAAGTTTTCCATCCTCTTGAATTTTCTGGAATAGTCTGAGGAGGACAGGTTTTAGCTCTTCCTTGAATGTTTGGTAAAACTCCCTGTAAAGCCGTCTGGCCCTGGGCTTTTGTTTGCTGGAAGCTTTTTGATGACTCCTTCAATTTCTTCCACAGTTATTGGTGTATTGAGCTGTTTAGATTCTTCCTGATTGAGTTTTGGGAGCTTATATTTTTCTAGGAATATATCCATTTCCTCCCCGTTGTCCAGTTTGTTGGAGTAGAGTTGTTCATAGTACTTTTTAACAATCCATTGTATTTCGATCAGGTCTGTTGTTACTTCACCTCTTTCATTTTTGATTTTATTTATTAGAGTACTCTCTCTTTGCTTTTTGGTGAGCCAGGCTAGAGGTTCATTAATCTTGTTTAATCTTTCAAAGAACCAGCTCTTGGTTTTGTTGATCTTCTGTATTGTTTCTTTGCTCTCTATGTCGTTTATTTCTGCTCTGATCTTTACTATTTCCTTCCTTCTGCTTACACTGGGCTTTTCTTCTTGCTCTCTTTCTAACTCTTTCAGTTGTTGGGTTAGATAATTTATTGCCGCTATTTCTTCTGTTTTTTTTTGTTTTGTTTTGTTTTTTGTTTTTTTTTTGTTTTGTTTTTTTTTGTTTGTTTGTTTGTTTTGCAGTAGGATTGTAGAGCTTAGAACTTCCCTCTCAAAACTGCTTTCACTGTGTCCCATAGATTTTGGATTGTAGTGCTATCCTTGTCATTTGTTTCCATGATGTTTTCTATCACTTTCTTGATCTCTCTAGTAACCCAGTCATTGTTTAATAGCAAATTTGGAGATAGGTGAGAAAAAAGAAAGAGAACCCCCCCACACACACAGAAACTCACACACCCAGACACACACAAAAAAGAACAGAACCCCTCCCCACACTCACACACACACCAAAAAGCCAGGAATGCCAAAATGATATTGGGAAAGGGGGAAGAACTAAAAAAAAAGAAAAGAAAGCAAAAGAAAAGAAAAGGGGAATAAACTATAAATGTGGGGTGTAAACTCCTATAGGACAGCCACTAATCCAAACAAAAACCAGCAACAAGTACCTGGAGATTGATTCAAACTACATACAACTACTAATATCAAGGGAGGTGAGGGAACACAGAAGCAAAAATCTATCTAAAAAACAATGCAAATGAGGATAACAAAGCACAAAACAACACCAAAAAAAAACACCCACAAAACAAACCAAAATAAAAGAATAAGCAAACCATTTTCACAAACCTGCATAAAAAAATTCATATAATCAACAGTCAAGTAAACAACAAGAACAGGACAGAGAGAAAAACAATTTTGGGATAGTGAAGTCAGTGAAGAAAGAGGTATGTATGGACTTGGAGTAGGTGGTTGGAGATTAGATATATAAGTGGGGTGAAATTTTAACAGGGGATAAAAAGAAAGAATTAAGGTAAATCTAAAGCCTGAAAAGTGTAAGGGAAATAAGGCACTAAATAGAGAGAGGTTAGCAAGAGAGTGGTGGCATATAGGTGAATTTGAGGTAGAGTAAAAGATACTAAAGGGTAGATAAAATAGACTGTAGAACACTAATCCCAAAGTAGAATAAAGAGAAAATAAAATCAATTTCTTGTGTTACACAAGAGTCAATTTGTGATTCAGCCCCTGGGTGGCAGTGTTTCTAGATTGACCTCTGGGTCTATTGGTCCTCCCTATCGTGAACTAAAATCTCGCTGTCCCTGTGGTATTCAATACTGATTTGTGGTGGTGGGCTACTCCAGAGCTGCCTCTCTAATGGTGACTGCTGGTTTAGCAGCCAGGACCCTCCCAAAATCTTTTGGGTTTCCCTCCTCTGTCAGATCCAAATGGGTTGCTTTCTAGGGATTCCCTCTGCCACCAGCTTAGAGGGCCCTCTTCCACGTTTACCTGCTCCAACAGCCACAGATTTTATTTCAGGCACAGATCTCCCGGCTCTGCCAGCTCCCTCGGTCTCACACCCAAAGTAACCCCAGGGGAAATCTGACCTTTCCATGCTGGAGCACAGAGCTCCTTAGCCTCTGTGGGTCTGCGCCAACTGGGCACCAGTGTTCTGGGGATCTCAGCCGTCCAGTGGGTACTGCAGCTGTATATTTTCAGGCCGTTCCCCTTCAAGATGGCGTGGTCTACCTCCACGCTGGTGGCTCCGCAAGAGAACTGGGGTCGCTTAGGCAGGGGAGGCCAGTCCGGTAGTCCCCTATCTTCTCCCGTAGCATAGTTGTCCCCTTATTAGCCAACAAACACTCCCTGTGTGACCCTCAGCTGCTCCCTCCTTCTGCCCTGGGACCAGATTCAGATTGCATCCCTCTGTTCCACCGCCATTTTTCCCACTCCCCTTTAGCATTTCTAAAATTGATGATTTGGTGGTGATAAACCCACTTAGCCTTTTTTGTCTGCAAAACTCCTGATTTCCCTTTCAATTTTGATTGATAGTCTTGCTCGATAGAGTATTCTTGGATTCAGTCCTTTGCTTTGCAACATTTTGTGTACCTCCTTCCATTGCCTTCTAGCTTGATGTTTTTCTGTTGATAAATCATTTGATAATCTGATGGGAGTTCCTTTGTACGTAAGTACGTAATTATCTTTTTTTCTCTTGCCATCTTTAAGATTTTGTCTTTGTCATTGATATTTGCCATTGAAATTATGATGTGCCTTGGTGTGTGTCTTTTGGGGTTGATCCTGCTTGCTACTCTCTGTACTTGTGTAACCTTTTTCTTCCCCATATCCAGAAAGTTTTCTGTCATTATTTCTTCAAATAGATATTATAATTCTTTCTGCTTTTCTTGTCCTTCTGGCAGCCCTATTATATATCATGTTGTCCCAAAGCTCCCTTAGACTTTCCTCCTGCCTTTTAATTTTTTCTCCAATTGCTATTCAGATTGAGCTTATTTCTGTACCTGATCTTCTAACTCACTAATTTGGTCCTCTGCTTCTTCTAGTCTACTGTTGAAACTGTCCATGGTGTTTTTGATTGTAGTTATATCACTTTTCACTTCTTCCTGATTCTTACATAGGTTGTTGATTTTCTCGTCCATCTGATATATGAATTCCATGACTATTACTCTGAATTCTTTTTTGATCATGTTGCATGCTTCAATTTCACTAATTTCCTTTCTTGGCAACTCCTCATTTTCTTTCCTCTGGGGATTGTGTCATCTCCCCATTCTGACTATCACCAGATGGTTCAAACTTCGAGTTGCATGGACCTGGGCCATGTGCCGTGGGAACTTCACACCACCCAAGTTTTACTGAGGTACTTTGGACACTAGGACGTGTGGCTGCCATGGGTTGGTGGGAGCCAGGCTTGCCTGGGGTCAGTGCTCCCAGCGTTCAGTGTGGTCTTGTGTGCATACCTAGAATCAGGGACCCTGCATGTACTGCAAATTGGCTGTGTGCTGAAAATGAGTCCTCTAGCGCATTCCAGGAGTCAGAGTTTCCCTGTGTCTGCACCAAGAATCAAGTATCCGAGTCTCTTGCCTCGTGCGGCTTCTCACTGAGAATCAGGGTCCCTGTGTGCACATGCACCAAGAATTGCTGTCACTGGTTCTTAGTGTGAGTGTGCTATGGGTCAGGGATCCCAGGTGCACACAGAAAGAAACAGAGTCAAGTTGGTGGTGCTCAGTGCTGCCTCTTGCCAGGGGAATGATTTGTGTTTCAGTCACCATAGGAGACTGGGTTGCACAATAGCTCTAAGGCATGCTGTGAAAAACTGACTTCTGTGTGCGCTTGCTCAGAATAAAATCCAGGTGGCACTGCCGCCCTGCCTGGGCTTTAGATTTGGTCACCCAATTGCATTGCGTTGAGCAGACTCCAGTCTCTCAAATTCCAGTAGCAGCATTGTGGTCCACAAGTGCTCTCTCAAGCTCAAATTCCCTGTCAGGCAGCTGTGGCCCACAAAGCTTAAATTCCGCATAGGGGAGCTGCATCCTGAGTGCTCTCAAGCTCAAATTCCAGTGGGGGCACTGTATTTCGAGCAAGGTGTGGGTCTATCAGTTACTAGGGCACTATCAGCTAGTCTGCAGGGAGGATAGACTCTTAGACTCACAGAAATCTGCTGCTGGGAAATCTGAATTCTTGTTGTCTGTTGGTCTGAAGCTGTGGTCGCAGTTCTCTGTCCCCAGTGGCTGCAAGGGTCCTGGTTTGTGTCTGAGACTAGTATCCTTGTCTCAAGCAGCTCTGTTTCTCAAGATGGCATGGTCTCTGTGCCCGCACTGGCAGCCCAGAAGTATCTGCTTTGTGCGTGGGACTCACTGTCTAGGACTGCCCAGTTTGGCAGCACCTTGGAAGACCTGAAGAATCTAACTGTCCCTAGCTAATACACAGACACAACACATACGTCTACACTCTCCTCTATGGGTTTATCACTCTCTTATACTCTCTCCCTCCTTACCTTCCTGCTGGTTGCCATCTTTCTCAAGCTAGGGCTTTTGTTTTCTTTCTGGAAGATCTATCTATTGATATCAGTGGGGTGTGAAAGTACCCTACTATGACTACATTATTGTCAAACTTTGTATGTCCATCAATATTTGCTTTACATATTTAGGTACTCCTATGTTGGATGCATAAGAGTTTGTAAACATTATATCCTCTTGGTGGATTGCTCCCTTCTTCCTTCTTTTTCTCTTACTATAGGTTTGGATTTAACATCTATTTTGTCAGATATGTCTTGTTACCCCAGTATTTTTCCCACTCCATTTGCATGAAATATATTTTTTCATCCCTTTATTTTTAGACTGTGTGTATCTTTTTTTCTGAGGTGATTATATTGTTGACAGCATATATATGGATCTTGTTTTCTTATCAACTCAGCCACCCTATATCTTTTTATTGGAGCATCTGAGCCATATACAGTTAAAGTGATTATTGATATGTACATATTTATTGCCATTTTATTCTTTTAATACATGTTTGCTGGTAACAAACTTCTTTAGCTTTTCCTTGTCTGGGAATCTATTTCTCCTTCAATTTTAATTGATAGCATTTCTGGGTAAAGTAGTCTTGTTATACCTACTGCTTTTCATCATTTTAAATATATCATGCCACCCCCTTCTGGCTATAATGTTTATGTTGAGAAATCAGCTGTCAGTCTTAGGGATCTCCCTTGTAGGGAACTAACTGTATTTCTCTTGCTGCTTTTAAGGCTCTCTCTGCCTTTAACCCTTGCTTTAACCCTTGCCATTTTAATTATGTCTTGATGTAGGCCTCTTTGGGACTTTCTACACTTCCTGGACTTTTGTGTCTTTTTCCTCACTAAGTTAGGTAAGTTTTCTGCCATTATTTCTTCAAATAGGTTCTCTATCCCTTGCTCTCTCTCATCTTGTTCTGGCATCCCAATGATGTGTATGTTATAATGCTTCATGTTTTCCAGAAGATCCCTTAAGCTATTCTCATTTTCAAAAAAATTTATTTTTCCTTTTTGCTGCTCTGATTGATGTCTTTTTCCTTCTTGTCTTCCAAATTGTTAATTTGATCTTCTGCTTCATTCAATCTGTTTATTTTTTCCAGAGTATTCTTTATTTCTGAGTGATTCCTTTTAATGGGTTCTATGTCCCCTTTCATGCTGTTGTAGTTCTTTCTATATTCCTTGTAATTCTTACTAAGCTTGACCATCCTTTTTTTAAAAAATATTTTTAAAATATATTTTATTGATTTTTTATAGAGCAGAAGGGAGAGGGATAGAAAGTCAGAAACATCGATGAGAGAGAGACATCGATCAGCTGCCTCTTGCACGCCCCCTACTGGGGATGTGCCCGCAGCCACGGTACATGCCCTTGCCGGAATCAAACCCAGGACCCTTCAGTCCCCAGTCTGACGCTCTATCCACTGAGCCAAACCGGTCTTGGCTTGACCATCGTTAATACCATTTTTTGGGACAGTCTTCAATTTATTGTAATGGGGTTTGAACTTTCTTTCAAACTATAGTCACAAATGCCAAGAGACTATGAATGAAAGAAGAGCTAGATTTTTAGAGGCTAACTTTCCTCAGCAATCTGAACAGTGCGGCTTTTATATTTTCTTCTTGAGGAGAAATGGCATGTGAATTAACTGTTGGTGTGCAGGACTTCTGAGAAATATTATTGGAATTCTGATTATAATTCAATTAGGTCAGGCTCACAAAGCATTTTATGTTCAAAAGTATAATACAAAGTGCCTGTGTAGTTTGGTGATGAAGAAGATTATTTAAGACATTGTTTAGAGGAAAAATCCCAAAGGGAATTCTTTAATAAAACTGAAGACAGTCACCTTTTTTTGCTGGAGCCTTACATTTTGATGGTTAGTCAAAGTTAACCATTTATTGCAAGGGAAGTAGAGGTTCAGTAGTTTTCAAAGTGATTCATTCAGAAGAAAACAAAAGTACTACTATATCTGAATTTACCTAAATGTGTTGGTAATTTTAGTTTATGCAAGTCAAGTGTCTAGCACCAAGTCTGCAAACTATGGTTTGTGAAACAAATTTGGCCACAGTCTGTTTTTTAAAAAAAAAATCCTCACCTGAGGATATATTTATTGATTTTAGAGAATGAGGAAGGGAGGCAGAGAGAGAGAAAACATTGGCTGGTTGCCTCTCATAAGCACCTTGACTGAGAGTGAACTCACAAACGAAGTACATGCCCTGTCCAGGAATTGAACCTGCAACCTTTTGGTATAGGGGAATGACACTCCAACCAACTGAGCAACACCAGCCAGGGCTGGCCAATATCTGCTTTTGTGAATAGTTTTATTGGAACTTGGTCACATTAATTTATTTATGTATTTCCTATGGTAATTTCATGTTACAACAGCAGGGTCAAGTGGTTGCAACAGAATATGGCCTGCAAAAATTAAAATATATAGTCACTATCTAGCTCTTTATAGAAAAACTAGAGGCCTGGTGCATGACATTTGTGCACTGGGGGTGAGGTCCCTCAGCCTGGCCTGGATCTTCTCACAGTCTGAGATCCCTTGGGGGATATTGGAGAGTGCGGGCCAAGCCGAGGTACCCGACTGGTACACGGATCCATGCATGGGACCTCTAGTCTGCATATAAGATCTTTGGTAAATCTCTTCCCATTGTCCTCCCTATTCCCTTCCCATCAGTCTGTTCCATGTTTTCATGCCTGTGGTTTCTGCTCTTGAGTTGAGCATCTGCCCCCTGATGGTCAGTGCATGTCATAGGTACCAGTCAGACAGTCGGACTGTCACCTAGGCTTTTATATATATAGATGTTACTTATCCCTGCTACATAGTATTTCATGGAAGGTTCTATGCTAAGACAGTATTCATGTGCTGACCCTTGTTATTATGAATTCATTATTTCTTAGAATAATTATATTACTTTACAATAATACATGACTTATTTTAAAAAATCATCCAAAGTCTTAATTTATAAATTCAGGATAAAGTGCAAAGTTAAAGAAATTAGCTATGGTTCAGAACCAAAGCATGTGTCCAATCTTTGAAAATAAGAATTCATCTTATAATGCTGACATGATCAAGGTTAGGTTTATCCAATCTGGTCTCCAGGATCTCCCATTAAAGAGGAGCTTCCCTTCAATGTCATTCGCTAGCTATTTATTTATTTATTTATTTGTTTGTTTGTTTGTTTGTTTTTATTGCTAAACTGCTAGGTGGAACTCAACCTCGGCCTCAAGAATCTACACTCTTTAGAGAAATAAAATAACTTCCTGCATAAATTATTTTAAAAAGTCAAAATAGTAGTAAATAAAGAGTTCAGATAAATATACTTTCCCTTTATTTTTTGTAAACTTGATTTTTTCTTTATTTATTGATTAAGATATTACATATGTATCATTATCCCCCCATTGCCCCTCCACACCCTATGCTCATGCCCTCACACCATTAGTGTCTGTGTTCATTGGTTATGCTGATATGCATGTGTAAAAGTCCTTTGGTTGATATCTTCCCCCTACCCCCACCCTCCCCTACATTCCTTTTGAAGTTTAAGCATCTGATTGATGCTTCTCTGTCTCTGGATTTGCTTTTGTTCATCAGTTTATGTTGTTCATTATAATGTGATACTTATCTTTCCCTGACTGAGTTATTTTGCTTAGCATAATGCTGTCCAACTCCATTCAAATTGTAGGAATTCATTCCTTTTTACAGCAGCATAATATTCCATTGTGTAGATGTAACACAGTCTTTTTTAATGGAAATTTTTGTTACTTTCTTTTTATTTAAATTTATTTAAATTTTTTTTATTGTCTTAAGTTTTACATATGTCTTCTTTTTCTCCAATTAACCCCTCTAGCCATTCTTACCCTGGACAAGCCCCCTGTGCCCCAGTGTTTGTGTCTATTAGTTATGCTAATATGCATGCATACAAGTTGGTTGTTCTTTAATCGTCCCTCCATTGCCATGTGTCTCTGGATCTATTCTTATTCACCAAATTATGTTGATTATTATACCCCACATATGAGTGAGATAATGTGATGTTTATCTTTCTCTGACTGGCATATTTCGCTTAGCATAATGCTCTCAGTTCCATCCATGCTGTTGCAATTGTTAAAAGTTCCTTCTTTTTTATAGCGGCATAGTATTCCATTGTATAGATGTACCACAGTTTTTTAATCCAGTCATCTGTTGATGGTCATTTAGGCTGTTTCCAAATCTTACCTATTGTAAATTGAGCTGCTATGAACATAGGGGCACATAAATCCTTTCTGATTGGTGTTTCTGGTTTCTTGGGATATAGTCTTAAGAGTGGGATTACTGGTCAAATGGGACAGTTTCATTTTGAACTTTTTGAGGAAACTCCATACTATCATCCATAGTGTCTGCACCAGTCTGCAGTCCCACCAGTAGATCATTAGAGTTCCTTTTCTTCCACATCCTCGCCAGCACTTATTCTTTGTTGATTTGTTGCTGATAGCCATTATGACAGATGTGAGATGGTATCTCATTGATGTTTTGATTTGCATCTCTCAGATGATTAGTAACTTTGAGCATGTTTTCATATGTCTCTCAGCCTTCTGTATGTCATGTTTCCAAAAGTGTCTATTTATATCCTTTGCCCGTTTCTTGATGGGTCATTTATCTTTCTTTTGTTAAGTTGTATGAGTTCTCTGTAAAGTCTGGAGATTAAACCTTTATTGGAAATATCATTGGTGAATATGTTCTCCCTTGCAGTGGGCTTTCTTGTTGTTTTGCTGATGGTTTCTTTTGCTGTGCAGAAGATTTTATTTTAATGTAGTCCCATTTGTTTATTTTCTCTTTAGTTTCCATTGCTATAGGATCTGTATCAGTGAAGAAATTACATTAGCATATGTCTGATATTTTGCTACCTTTGGATTCCTCTAAGATTTTTATGGTTTCTGTCTTACATTTAAGACCTTTATTGGGGAGAACTAAGATGGCAGCAAAGGCAAAACACCTACCTTGCCGTCATAATCAGCAATTTTAATACCACAACTTAACGAAGGAACAAACACCTTCCAGAATCACCAGAACGCTCGCCGAGTGAAAATTCCACAAATAAAAGTGAAGATAAGACACTGTGACCCGGAGGAGCAGCGGTGGACGGCGTTGAAAGATTCGCGCGCAGAGAGAGGTTTGGAGTGCGCGCCGCGGAGAGGGCGGGCGGCTGAAAACCGGCCAGGATTCTCGAACGGGGAGACAGGGGCATCCCACTGGACAGATTCTCCAGCTCTGGGCGAAGTCCAGGGAACCCACTATCACACGGGGTGAAAACTGGACAGTGGGAGGGCACGCCAAAGCTCGGGTGCTGCCGGGTCTGCCGGCTTGTGGAGAAGGCAGCTCTCGCGCGAACAGCTCGGCTGCGTGACAGCGCAGAGAGCGCACCGCGACTTGTCTCTCATTCGGAAAACCGTCAGACTGCTTTGTTTTACGACCCTGGGTGAGACATTGCGCATGCAAAGTCATTTGGGGACAGTCTGAATTCCCCGGCAGCCGGTGGAGCTCCACAGCGGCTCTCTCTCAGAGGTGCTGGCAGCCATTGCCCCCGGCACAGAGCCCCTGGGGCCGCATAGGGTGGAGCTAGCGCTGTCTGCTTGGCCCGGAGACTCCGCCCATCCAACCTGAGCACAGCTGAGCTTCACAGACAATTGGCCTGGAGGTCAAACCCTCCTAGGGCTAACAACAAAAAGCTGGGTTTAAATTCAAAAACACTGAATACAACCCATAAAGGATTGCAGTAAGAGTACCCACCTCAGGTAACTGGGGAGACTGAGCCACTGTCCCTTTGAGGATAGCCACCACATAAAGCAGCCACCATGCAGAGACATGGAAAGAAATCAGGTGTGAAAGAAATGGAGGAGAAAAGACGACAAGACATAGAGTTCAAAACCACGGTTATAAGGCTTTTCAAGAGGCTCCTACAAAAGGCCGATCAACTTAATGAGAATTACCAGGAAATAAACAAGACCAACCAGGAAATAAACAAGACCAACCAGCAAATGAATGAGATTTAAAAGGAGATGAATGATACTTACAAAGAAATGAATGAGACCCTCAGGGAAATGTGCAAGACCTCTGAGGATACAAACCAGACCCTCACAGATAAAAAAAAGGACCAACTAGAAATCAAGCATACACAGGCTGAAATAAAAAATATTACACAAAGTCCTAAAAGCAGTCCAGAGGGCCACAAGAACCAAGTCAAAGATTTGAAATACAAAGAAGCAAAATCCACTCAGCTGGAAAAGCAAGAAACAAAAAGAATTCAGATAATTGAAGATAGTGTAAGGGGCCTCTGGGACAACCTCAAGCAAGCCAACATCCGAATTATTGGGGTCCCAGAAAAAGAGAGAGAGCAAGTTAATGAAAACCTACTTGAAGAAATAGTGACTGAAAACTTTCCCCACCTGGTGAAAGAAACTGACTTAAAAGCCCAAGAAGTACACAGAACCCCAAAATATAGGAATCTAAAGAGGACCACACCAAGACATATCATAATTAAAATGCCAAGAGCAAAAGATAAAGAGAGAATATTAAAAGCAGCAAGAGAAAAACAGTTGGTTACCTACAGGGGAACACCCATACGATTGTCAGCGGATTTCTCAACAGAAACGATGCAGGCCAGACGTGAGTGGCAAGAAATATTCAAAATAATGAAGAGCAAGAATCTACAACCAAGATTACTCTATCCAGCAAAGCTATCATTCAGAATTGAGGATCAGATAAAGTGCTTCGCAGATAAGAAAAAGCTAAAGGAGTTCATCACCACCAAACCAGTATTATATGAAATGCTGAAAGATATTCTTTAAGAAGAGGAAGAAGAAAAAGGTAAAAATATAAATTATGAACAACAAATACACATCTATCAACAAATGAACATAAAAATCAAGTGAACTGATAGGCTGATGAACAAGATAAACTGGTGACTATAACAGAAACATTGACATAGAGAGGGAATGGACTGACAATTCTTGGGGAGAAAAGTGTTGTTGGAAGTACAGCAAGAGATTGGACAAAAATCTTGCAACAATGGGAGAGGACATTGGGGAGGGGGAGATGAGGGCGGAGGGTGGGATAGGTACAGGGTGGAGGGAAGATATAGGGGGATAAAAAAGGGGAAACAATGTAATTAATAAACTGAACAATAAAAAAAATTAAAAAAAAGACCTTTATTCATTTTGATTTCCTTTTTATGTATGGTGTAAGTTGGTGTTCTGTTTTCATTTTTTGCATGTATCTGTCCAATTTTACCAGCACCATTTATAGAAGAGACTCTCCTGACTCCATTGTATGTTCTTGCCTCCTTTGTCAAATATTAATTGAGCATTGTGATTTAGGTTTATTTCAGGGTTCTCTTTTCTAGTTCATTGGTCCATATGTCTGTTCTTGTGCCATTACCAGGGAGTTTTGAGAACAGTGGCTTTGTAATACAGTTTGATATCTGGTATTGAGATCCTTCCTGGTTTGTTCTTCATTCTCAGAATTGCTGCAGCTATTCAGGGTATTTTTTTTATTCCAGATCCATTTTTGGAGAGTCTGTCCTAGGTCTGTGAAATATGCTGTTGGTATTTTAATGGGAAGTGCATTGAATCTATAGATTACTTTGGGTAGTATAGACATTTTAATGATGTTGATTCTCCCAATCTATGAGCATGGTATGTTCTTCCATATGTTTATATCTTTTTCTATCTCAGTTTTCACTGTCCTGCAGTTTTCTGAGTATGTTTTTTTAAGTAAAAGATCATTTTATTTTTTTAAATTCTTTAATGTATTACAAATAGTAGTACATATGTTTTCCTTTTTTCCCTCCATTGTCCTCCCCCCAGCTTCCCCTACCCCCCAGCACATGTCCTCACCTGCCTCACCCCCTGCAGTGTTTTGTATCCATTGGTTATGCTTATATCCATGCATACAAGTTCTTCAGTTGATCTCTTACAGCCCCCACCCCCCACCCTCCCCAGCCTTCCCCCTGTAGTTTGACAGTCTGTTTTTTCACCTCCTTCGTTAAGTTTATTCCTAAGTATCTTAATTTTTTGGTGTGATGGTAAATTGGATTGCTGTTTTGTTTCTCTTCATATAAGTTCACTTTGTTGTATAGAAATTATATAGATTTCCTCGCATTAGTTTGGTATCCTTCTACATTGCTTAATTCATTTATTAAGTCTAATAATTTTAGATGGAGTCTTTAGGGTTTTTGATGTACAGTATCATGTCATCTCTGAATAAGGACAGTTTTACTTCTTCTTTTCCAATTTGGATGCCTTTTATTTCTTCTTCTTGTCTGATTGCAGTAGTTAGAACTTCCAGTACTATGTTGAACAGGAGTGGTGAGAGTGGGGATCCCTGTCTTGTTCCTGTTTTAGGAAAAAATGATTTTAGTTTTTGCCATTGAGTATGATGTTGGCTGTGGGTTTGTCATATACTGATTTTATTAATTTGAGGTATGATCCTACTATTCCCACTTTGCTGAGAGTTTTTATCAAGAAAGGGTACAGAATTTTTCTTTTTTGAGCCAATTGCTGTGAATATGTGAAATTTATCTCTCTATTTGTTTATGTGATGTATCACTTTTATTGATTTGCAGATATTGTACCATCCTTGCATCCCTGAGACAAATTCTATTTGGTCATGGTGTATGATCTTTTCTGATGTACTGCTGGATCTGAGTTGCTGGTCTTTTGTTGAGGATTTTGGCATCTATTCATGAGGGATATAGGCCTGTAATTCTCTTTTGTTGTGTTGTCTTTATCTGGTTTTGCTATTTGGGTAATTCTGTATTCATAGAATGATATTGCAAGTGTTCATTCCTCTTGAATTTTTTGGAATAGTCTGAGGAGGATAGGTTTTATTTCTTTCTTGAAGGTTTGATAAAACTCGCATGTGAAGCCATCTGGCTCTGGGCTTTTGTTTGCTGGAAGCTTTTTGATGACTGCTTCAATTTCTTCCATAATTATTGGCCTATTGCAATTTTAAGATTCTTCCTGATTGAGTTTTGTAAGGTTGTGTTTTTCTAGGAATATGTCCATTTCCTCCAGGTTGTCTAGTTTGTTGGAATGGAGTTGTTCACAGAATTTTTTCATAAACCATTGTATTTCTGTGAGATCATTTTTACTTCCCCTCTTTCATTTCTGATTATGTTTATTTGGGTCCTCTCTCTTTGATTCCAGTTGAGTCTGTCTAGAGGTTCATCAATCTTTTTTATCCTTTCAAAGAACCAGCTCTTGGTTTCATTGATCTTGTTTTTATCTTTATTACCTCTTTCCTCTGCTCACTCTGGGCTTTTCTTGTTGCTCTCTTTCTAATTCTTTAAGTTGCAGAGTTAGATCATTTACTACCATTTGTTCTTCTCTCTCTCTCTCTCTCCTTTTCCTTTCTTCTTTCTTTCTTTCTTTTCTCTTTCTTTCCTTCCTTCCTTCCTTCCTTCCTTCCTTCCTTCCTTCCTTCCTTCCTTTCTTTCTTTCTTTCTTTCTTTCTTTCTTTCTTTCTTTCTTTCTTTCTTTCTTTCTTTCTTTCTATCTGGTAGGCCTGTAGAGCTATAAACTTCGATCTCAGTACTGCTTTCTTTTTGTGCGAAAGATTGTTGTGCATTTACTGTCATTAATTTACAGGATGTTTTTAATTTCTTCTTTGATCTCTTTGGTAACCCAATCATTGTTTAACAGCATGCTATTCAGCTTCCAAGTTTTTGAATTTTTTGGATTGTTTTTATTGTAGTTTATTTCTAATATTATGCCACTATGGTCTGAGGAAATGGTTGATATGATTTCAATCTTTTTGATTTGGGGAAGACTTTGCTTATGACCCAATATGTGTTCTACGTTTGAAAATGTCCCATGTGTACTTGAGAAGAACATATATTCTATGTCTATGTCTTTGAAATGTCCTGAAGATGTCAATTAAGTCCCTATGATCTAGTGAGTCATTTAGGATTGTTCTTTATTTGCTGATTTTTTTCTAGAGAATTTATCCAGTGATATCAGTTGGGTATTAAAGTCCATTACAATGATTGCACTATTGTTGATCTTTCCCTTGATATCTTCCAGGTGTTTTGTTGTTGTTTTGTATTTTCATGTATTTGGGAGCTCCTGAATTTGGTGCATATATGTTTATCAGGGTTATATCCTCTTGTTGTATAGGTCCTTTTAATATTATGAAGTGGCATTCCTAATCTCCGATTATGTCCTTCACTTTGGGGTCTATTTTGTTAGATATTATTATTATTGCTACTCCAGCTTTATAAAATTTCCATTTGCCCGAAATATATTATTTCCATCCCTTCCCTTTTAGTCTGTGTGAGTCCCTTGTCCTGTGGTGGGTCTCTTGTAGACAGCATATATATATTACACATGTCATTTTTTTATTCATCAGCCACTCTATTTCTTTTTATTAGAGCATTTAGTCCATTTACATTTAAAATTATTATTTTTTTCACTTTTTTATCTTTATTGTTCAGTTTATTAATTACATTGTTTCCCCTTTTTTATCCCCCTATATCTCCCCTCCACCCTGTACCTATCTCACCCTCCACCCTCACCTCCCCCTCCCCACTGTCCTCTCCCATTGTTGCAAGATTTTTGTCCAGTCTCTTGCTGTACTTCCGACAACCCTTTTCTCCCCAAGAATTGTCAGTCCATTCCCTCTCTATGTCCATGTTTCTGTTATATTCACCAGTTTATCCTGTTCATCAGGCTAACAATTCACTTGATTTTTATGTTCATTTGTTTATAGATGTGTATTTGTTGTTCATAATTTATATTTTTACCTTTTTCTTCTTCCTCTTCTTAAAGAATATCTTTCAGCATTTCATGTAATATTGGTTTGGTGGTGATGAACTCCTTTAGATTTTTCTTATCTGCGAAGCACTTTATCTGATCTTCAATTCTAAATGATAGCTTTGCTGGATAGAGTAATCTTGGTTGTAGATTCTTGCTATTCATTTTTTTGAATATTTTTTGACACTGCCGTCTGGCCTGCATCGTTTCTGTTGAGAAATCCGCTGACAATCGTATGGGTGCTCCCCTGTAGGTAACCAACTGTTTTTCTCTTGCTGCTTTTAATATTCTCTCTTTACCTTTTGCTCTTGGCATTTTAATTATGATATGTCTTGGTGTGGTCCTCTTTAGATTTCTATATTTGGTGGTTCTGTGTACTTCGTGGGCTTTTAAGTCAGTTTCTTTCACCAGGTGTGGGAAGTTTTCAGTCACTATTTCTTCAAGTAGGTTTTCATTAACTTGCTCTCTCTCTTTTTCTGGCACCCCAATAATTTGGATGTTGGCATGCTTGACGTTGTCCCAGAGGCCCCTTACACTATCTTCAATTTTCTGAATTCTTTTTGTTTCTTGTTTTTCCAGCCGAGTGTATTTTGCTTCTTTGTATTTCAAATCTTTGACTTGGTTCTTGTGGCCCTCTGGACTGCTTTTAGGACTTTGTGTAATTTTTTTTTTTTCAGTCTGTGTATGCTTGATTTCAGTTGGTCCTTTTTCATATCCGTGAGGGTCTGGTTCATATCCTCAGAGGTCTTGTTCATGTCTCAGAGGGTCTCATTCATTTCCTGGTTGGTCTTGTTTATTTGCTCGTAATTCTCATTAAGTTCATCGGCCTTTTCTAGGAGCCTCTTGAAAAGCCTTATAACCGTGGTTTTGAACTCTATGTCTTGTCGTCTTTTTTTCTCCATTTCTTTCACCCCTGATTTCTTTCCATATCTCTGCATAGTGGCTGCTTTATGTGGTAGATATCCTCTAAGGGTCAGTGGCACAGTCTCCCCAGTTATTTGAGATGGGTACTCTTACTGCAATCCTTTATGGGTTGTACAGTATTTTTGAGTTTAAACCCAGCTTGTTGTTGTTAGCCCTAGGATGGTTTGACCTCCAGGACAATTGGCTGTGAAGGGAGACTGTGTTCAGGTTGGATGGGCGGAGTCTCTGAGCTGTGCAGGCAGCCTCAGTGTCAGCTGCGTCCTATGGAGCGCTCGCGCTCGCGGGTCTCTGTTGGATGGGGATGGCTGCAGGCACCTCCAAGAGAAAGCCGCTAGTCTCTTCCCCTTGCCAGACAACTCTGCCTCTCCCTAAATGTGTCTGCACCCCCAAAGTCTAGCCCAGAGTTGTAAAATAGATGATTTCCGGGACCTGGAGACAAGTTTCCAGGGGGCAAGTCACAGGTTTGTGCGACACTTGCGCCCAAACTTCTTTTCCCCGCCTCCAGGTTTCTCACAGACTAGGAGCCTCTGCCGTGCCCCGCTTCCAGGGTGCGTCCCCCAGACCTCGGACCTCACCTGGCACTGGGGAATCTGTGCAGTGGGAGGTCTCCACGTACCCCGGATTTCGGACCTCGCCTGGCGCTGGGGAATCCGTGTAGTGGGACGTCTTCCCGCCCTCCCCGTTGGCGAAATCCAGCTGGGGTTGTTGCTCCAGCCCCAGCCCGCGTGCAAGACCAGGACGGCTCCTAACCTGTTTCCGTCTTCAAGGCTGCGCTCCCGCCACTCCTCTGAGTCTCAGTGTCCCACCTTTACTCTTATTTGTGGAGTTTTCAGTCAGCCAGCTTTCTGGCGATTCTGGGTGATTTTTGTTTTGTTGTTATGTTGTAGTTCTTAAATCATTGCGCGGGGCAGAACAATAGGTGTTTACCTATGCCGCCATCTTAGTTCCTCCTCTAAAATTATTTTTGATAGGTACTTTTTTGTAGTCATTTTTTTTACTGTGTTTCTTCTTCCCTTTTTATTTCTTCTTTTTATACCAGTCCCTTTAGCATTTCTTCAGTTGCTGACTTGGCAGTGATAAACTCTGATAGCCTTTTTTTTTGTCTATGAAGCTCCTTGTTTATCCTTCAATTTTGCATGATAGCTTTGCTGGATAGAGTATTCTTTGATTCATTCCATTGCTTTGCATCACTTTGTAAATTTCCCTCCACTTTTTTTCTGGCCTGATGTGTTTCTGTTGAGAAGTCACCTGATAATCTAATGGGAGATCCCTTGTAAGTAACTTTGTGTCTCACCCTTGCAGCCTTTAAGATTCTCTCTTTGTCCTGAAAATTTTCCTTCATAATTATGATGTGACTTATTGTGGGTCTTTTGGGTTCATCTTGTTTGGGACTCTCAGTTCTTGTGTGACTTTTTTCTTCCCCACATCAGGAAATATTTCCAACATTATTTCTTCAAATAGTTTTTCTAACCCTTGTTCCTCTTCACTCCTCTAGCACCCCCATTTTTCATATGTTGCTTCCTTTCATGTTGTACTATAGCACCGTTAGGCTCTCCTGTCTTTTAAGTTTTTTTCTCCAATTGCAGTTCAGTTGGGGTGTGTTTTCCTTCCCTGTCTTCTAATTGGCTAATTTAGTCCTCTGCTTCTCTTAATCTATGGTGAAACTTTTTATAGTGGTTTATTTTTTATTTAAGCTATATAATTTTTCATTTCTTCTTGATTCTTGCATTTGTTGTTGATTTTTTCATCCATTTGGTTTGTGAATTGTATGACCCTTATTCTGAATTCTTTTATGACATATTACATGCCTCTATTTCACTTAGCTGCTTTTCGGGCGATTCCTACTTTTCTTTCCTTTGGGGGTATCTTTGTCTACCCATTTTTTGTTTTCACCGAAGGATCTAGATGTCAAGGCATGCAGGGATACTCCTTGGTTGGCAGTGGCTCCTCAGGCTGTGATTGCTCCTTAGGTGGTCACTGCAGCAGCTGCTCCACTGTTGGCAGCAGCTCCTTTTGTGGCTGGTGGCTCCCCTGGCTGGTGGGGGAAAGCTGCTCACACAGCTGCTGCACCTCGGATAGTGGTGTGCTGTTCATGAGGTTACTGCTACTCAAATTGTGTACGAGCTTTGCACAGTTGCTGCTCCTCAGATGGTAGCAGACTGCTCACATAGCTGCTGCTCCTTGGATTGGGGCTGGCTGCATGTGGGTGTTGCTTGTCAGACAAGGCAGGGTACTCATGAGTCTGCTGCTCCTTAGACAGAGGCAGGTTATTTACAAGGCTGCTGCTCCTCGAATGAGGGTAGGCTGCTTGCACAGCTGCTCATCGGATGGGTGACAGGCTGCTTGCACAGCTGCTGCTCCTCAGATGTGAGTGAGTTGTACATGCAGCTGCTGTTCCTTGCTCATTGGACAGGGTGCAAGCCACTCACCTGGCTGCTGCTCGTTGGACAGGTGCAGGCTGTGTGTAGCTGCTGCTCCTCAGACTGGGGTGGGCTGCAAAGGGCTACCACTCATCATATGTAGGCATTCTGCTCATGTGGCTGCTGTTAGTCAGACCAGGGCCAGCTGCTTGAGTAGCTCCTGCTCCTCAAATGGGAACAGGCTGCTTGTAGAGCTGCTGCTCCTTGTAAGGGTTGGGCTTTTCACACAGCTGTTGCTCCTCAAATAAGGGTGGGATGCTTGCGGAGCTGCTGCTCCTTGGACAGGTACAGGGTGCTGGCTGTGTGCAGCCACTGTTCCTCTGACAGGGGCGGGTTGTATGGGGCTGCCACTCCTCCATCATCAGATGTCCTTATCTCTTGTTATGACATATACTTTTAGGTCTATTTTATCAGATATAAGTATTGAAACCCCAGCTTTTTGCTCATTGCCATTTATCTGAATTTTTTTTCCAACCCTTCATTCTCAGTCTGTGTGAATCCTTTATTCTGATGTGGATCTCTTGCATACAGCAAATATATGGGTCATGTTTTCTTATCCTTTCAGCTATGCTATGTCTTCTAATTGGAGCATTTAATCATTTATGTTTAATGTTTTTATTGATAAGTACTTGTTTGTTGGCCTTTTTCTTTATGTTTGTGTTCCTTCTTGCCTCTCTGTTTCTTCTTTCTATAGCAGTCCCTTTAGCATTTTTTTCTTTTGCATTGCTGGCTTGCAGGTAATAAACTCTTTTAGCCCTTTTTTGTCTGTGAAATTCCTGATTTCACCTTCCATACTGAGTGATAGCATTGCTGGGTATAGTATTCTTGGATTCAGTCCCTTGCTTAGCATCACTTAGTATATTTCATTCCATTCCCTTCTGGCCTGATGTGTTTCTGTTGAGAAATCAGTTTATATTCTAACTACAGGCCCTGTGCATGAAATTCGTGTACGGGGGGGGGGGGGGTGCAGAGGGTTTCCCTCATCCCAGCCTGCACCCTCTCTAACCTGGGACTCCTTGAGGGATGTCCAACTGCCCATTTAGGCTTGATTCCAGTAGGATCTGGCATAAACTGACAGTTAGACATTCCTCTCACAATCCAGGACTGCTGGCTCCCAACTGCTCACCTACCTGCCTTCAGAATTGCCCCTAAACTCTTCTGCCTGCCAGCCTGATCACCCCATAACCATTGCCCTGCCAGCCTGGTTGATGCCTAACTGCTCCCCCTTCCAGCCTGTTTGCCCATAACTGCCGTCTCCTGCAGGCCTGGTCCCCCCAACAGCCCTTCCCTGCAGGCCCTGTCTCCCCAACTTCCCTCCTCTGCTGGCCTGGTCACCCCTAACTGCCCTCCCCTGGAGGCTTGATCTCCCCCAACTGTCCTCCCTTGCAGGCCTGGTCCCTCTCAAGTACACTCCCCTGCTGGCCATCTTGTGGTGACCATCTTGTGTCCAGATGGGGGCAGGATTTTTTACCACATGGGGGCAGCCTTCTTGTGTGTTGGAGTGATGGTCAATCTGCATACTACTCTTTTATTAGATAGGATAGAGGCCTGGTGCATGGATGGGGGCCAGCTGGTTTGCCCTAAAGGGTGTCCCAGATCAGGGTGTGGGTTCCCTTGGGGCATCGGGTGGCCTGGACAAGGTGCCTGTGGTGCTTAAAGACCGGTTACACCCTCTGGTGACCCAAGCCAAGGCCCTGGTATCTGGAATTTATTTATCTTCTACAATTAAAACTCTGTAGCCTGGAGTGGAGCCAAGCCTTCTGCTCCCTCTGCAGCCACAGCCATTTCTGTTGGGATTTATTTATCTTCTATAATTGAAACTTTGTAGCCTTAAGCGGAGGCCAAAGCAGGCCAGGACTGTGGAAAGCTTGGCTTCCTCCATTGTCGGGGGAAACCCTAGCCTCCTGCTCTCTCCAGCTCTGTGTCTACCATAATTTCTTTTGGTATTTTTTATCTTCTGTATTTGAAACTTTGTAGCATTGAGTGGCGGCCTCGGGCCACCAGGGTGTGTAGAAATCTTGGCTTCCTCCATCGCTGGGGAAACCCAAGCTTCCTTCTTGCTCTCTGTGGCCACAACCATCTTGGTTGTGGTTAATTTGCATACTCGCTCCTGATTGGCTGGTGGGTGTGACTTGTGGGTGCAGCAGGGGAATGGTCAATTTGCATATTACTCTTTTATTAGATAGGATGGGAGATCCCTTGTAGGTAACTTTCTGTCTCTCTCTGACAGCCTTTAACATTCTTACTTTGTCATTGATTTTCACCAATTTAATTATGATTTGTCCTGGTGTTGGTCTTTTTAGTTTCATCTTGTTTGGGACTATATGTGTTGCTTGGACTTGTATTTTTATTTTTTTTTGTCAACCCAGGAAAGTTTTTTTGTCATTATGTCTTCAAACAGGTTTTCTATTCCTTGCTCCACTTTCTCTCCTTCTGGCCCCTCTATTATGCAGATTTTTTTTTCATTTTGTGTTGTCCCAAAGCTCTCTTAGATGCTCCTCCTGCTTTTTTAGTTTTCTTTCCAATTGCTGCTGTGTTTGTATGTTTTTCATGCCTTGTCTTCTAATTCACTGATGCAGTCCTCAGACTCTTCTAGTCTGCTGTTTAAGTTTTCCGTTGTGTTCTTTATTTTAGCTATGTCAATCTTCATTTCTTCTTGGTTCCTTTTCATGTTTGTGACATTCTCATTCAGCTCCTTATAATTCTCATTTAGTTGTGTGTAGTTGTCATCCAGCCATTATCCTTATAACTGCCACTCTGAATTCTTTCTGTAACATGTTCCTTGCCTCCATTTCATTTAATTCCCTTTCTGATGATTCCTCTTTTTCTTTCCTTTGGGGATTGTTTTCTTATCTCCCCATTTTTTGCTGTAACGTTTTAATTGTTTCTGTGTCTTAGATCAAACTGCTTAGCTACACTGTTTCTTTTGGTGGTGGTTCTAGTGGTTTGGCTCTCAGCTCCCCTGGGCTTGATGATCTAGTGTAGCTCCCTACTTGAGCTATTTGGGTTCTCTTGATGTAGTTGAATAATGAATTTTTGTTTCTTATTCATGGATGCAGTCTTGTAACAGATTGGCAATGTGACTCAACCCCAGCTTTGTTGTGCAAGCTGTTTTGGATGTGATTGTGGTTCCAGCTCCTGTGAAAAAGGTTTTCTGAAGTCTCACTGGTATGTGCTCACTGTGGGTTTCCAGAGTCCACAGCCTGGGATAAAGGAGTCTTTGGCCCTGAGGCTCAAGTACTGTGACTTTGGATGATGTGGCAAGACTCTTGATGGATTAATGCCACTCTGCAACTAATTATGAGGGTCCTGAAGCATGTGACAGTGGGGAGGGCGCGGATATCTAATAATTTGTAGTTGAGGCAGTGAGACTCTGGCCAAAGTGATTTCCCTGTCTAAATCATGAGGGGGATCAGGATCCAGCAGCTGGGGATGTAGGAATCTTGGAGTCGGTGGATGAATTAATGTGACCTTGTCCAGGGATGCAAGTCTTCAGTAACTCACCAAGCTGTCCAGAAGTTGGTATCTGGGAGGTGGATGTCATGGATCCTGCTGAGGGGACCGTGTGCCCTTCTTTGGAAAGGCACATGCCCAGTGGCAGCTCACAGAAGGGTCCAGGAGCATTCTTAAGGGGTGTATGCAAGTGGGGCCCATATGCTGGATCGGAGCGACTGTGGTGTGTCACTGTCTGTGGAAGAAGAAGTTCCAGTTTTGGCTTTGGGGGATGTATGCCCTTGGTTGGATATGCGTGCCTAGCAGCTGCTTGTAGAAGCATCCAGGAGTTGTCTGCTGGGGCATTTGGCTCAAGGGGCCCATGTGCTGGAGTGCTACCACCATGGGGACTGGATGCCAGCAGCTGGGGTTGTGCCTTGTGGTGGGTCAGAGAAGCACCCAGGGGCAGCCTGTCAGGGTATCAGTCTAAGGGAGCTTGCAAGTTGGATCGCTGCAACTGCAGTGACCAGAGGTAGGCAGCCAAGCAGGGGGAAGTCCGAGTTTCTGCTGCCAGGGCCTTGAGCCCTTGGTTGGATACAAGTGCACTGAGTGGCAGCTCACAGAGGCACCAGGGTGTTGCCTGCTGGTGCAGTGGCCTCAAGGGCCTGCGTGCTGAAACCACACAATCATGATGTATTTGTGTATGCAGCCAAGAAGGGGGCAGTCCGAAATTCTATTGCCAGGTGAAGTGCCCTTTTTTGGATACAAGCACACCCAGCAGGAGCTGAAGGAGGCACCTAGGAGCCACCTATAGGGGAAGTGGTTTCAGTAGGCCTGCATGCTAGAACGGCGCAACTGCGGTGTCCAGAGGTCAGCAGCCAGGGAGGGGAAAGTCCCAATTTTTGCTGCCTTGCACCCTTGGTTGAATTTATGCATGCCCAGTGGGGGCTCAGAGAGGCACCCAGGGACTGCCTGTTGGGGTGGTAGGGTTCAGGAGGCCTTCACACTGGAAAGGCACACTGCATTGTTCAGTGATTGGCAACTGTGGAGGAAGAAGACTCAGTTTTTGTTTCCTGGGCTTTGCACCTTGGTTGGATTCACACATTCCCAGTGGTGGCTCACAGATGCAACCAAGAACCATTTGCCAGGGGGATGTGATGAGTATGGAGAGGTTATAGGATTAAGCCTCAGACTGACCTGCTGGCAAAGCCACAAACAACTCCCAGCTTAGAGTGCACAGCCCTCTTAATATAATTAAGCTTGATCTTGTGACTGCTCCCTAGTTCTTTCCTGGGTAGCTAATGCGCTCTGGGAGGTGCAGCAAGTTCTGCCATAAACAAGTGAAACTTACAAGAGCATTGTAAATTACCTTGTTTACCTCTGACTATAAAATACAGCATCAGCTTGCAGTCTGGATCTGTTCTGTGGTCTCAGTCATGCACAGAAGATCCACCTAGACCCAGCTTAATCTCTGTCTGTGTTTTCTTCATCTTTTGTCAGTCATCCTTCTGGCTTGCCAAACCCTGGGATATGCTGACGTGGCACAGGGGCACACTCAGAGGGGCCCTCATGTTGAACCAGGTGACTTCAGTGTCTGTGTACAGGCAAGCAGGGAGGTGGAAGACCAAATTTCTCTTACCAGGAATGTGCACCCTTCTTTAGATACTAGCATGCCCAGTGAGCTAACAGAGTGTGATAGTAATAGTAATAATAGTAAGGATAAAATACAATATAGAATAAATATTAAAGTATGGAATTAAAGTGTGAAATGTAATGTAAACATATTTAGTGTGGAATGTAATATAAACAAATTGATAAGAACCTTTTTTAAATTTTTTTAAATCTTTATTGTTCAGTATATTAATTACATTGTTCCCTTTTTTCCCCCCCTATAGTTCCCCTCCACCTGGTACCCATCCCACCCTCCGCCCTCACCCCCCTCCACTGTCCTCTCCCATAGTTGCATGATTTTTGTCCAGTCTCTTGCTGCACTTCCCACACCCCCTTTCTCCCCAAGAGTTGTCAGTCCATTCCCTCTCTATGTCCGTGATTCTGTTCATTCACCAGTTTATCCTGTTCATCAGCTTATTAATTCACTTGATTTTTAGATTCATTTGTTGATAGATGTGTATTTGTTGTTAATAATTTATATTTTTACCTTTTTCTTCTTCCTCTTCTTAAAGAATATCTTTCAGCATTTTATATAATATTGATTTGGCGGTGATAAACTTCTTTAGCTTTTCCTTATCTGTGAAGCACTTAATCTGACCTTCAATTCTGCATGATAGCTTTGCTGGATAGAGTAATCTTGGTTGTATATTCTTGCTACTCATCACTTTGAATATTTCTTGCCACTCCCATCTGGCCTGCATCGTTTCTGTTGAGAAATCCGCTGACAATCTTATGGGTGCTCCCTTATAGGTAACCAACTGTTTCTCTCTTGCTGCTTTTATTATTCTCTCTTTATCTTTTGCTCTTGGCATTTTAATTATGATGTGCCTTGGTGTGGTCCTCTTAGGGTTCCTATATATTGGGGTTCAGTGCGCTTCTTGGACTCCTAAGTCAATTTCTTTCACCAGGTGTGGGAAGTTTTCGGTCACTATTTCTTCAAATAGGTTTTCATTGTCTTGGCCTCTCGCTTTTTCTGGCACCCCTATAATTCGGATGTTGGTATGCTTGAGGTTGTCCCAGAGGCCCCTTACACTATCTTCAATTTTTTGGATTCTTTTGGCTTCTTGCTTTTTCAGCTGAGTGGATTTTACCTCTTTGTATTTCAAATCTTTAACTTGGTTCTTGGGGTGCTCCAGAGCACTTTTAGGTCTTTATATAATATTTTTTATTTCAGTCAGTGTATGCTTAATTTCTGGTTGGTCCTGTTTCATATCCTTGAGAGTCTCCTTTATATCCTTGAGAGTCTCCTTCATTTCCACATTGGTCTTGATCATTTCCTTGCAGGTCTCGTTCATTTCCTCATAGGACTCATTCATTTCCTTGCGGTCTCGCTTATTTTCTTATAGGCCTCGATCTTTTGTTGGAGCCTCTTGAGAAGCCCTATAACCGTGGTTTTGAATTCCATGTCCAGTCGTTTTTTTTCCTCCATTTCTTTCACATCTGATTTCTTTCCATGTCTCTGCACAGTGGCCGCTTCCCTGAGTTGGTCAATTAGCTTTGTGTGGTAGACTTCCTACTAGGGACAGTGGCTCAGCCTCCCCAGTTATCTGAAGTGGATATGGGTTGCACAGTCTTGCTGAAGTTGAGCTCAGGTTAATCGTTGTTAGCACTTGGAGGGGTTGACCTCCAGGCCAATTGTCTTTGAAGCTCAGTTGTGCTCAGGTTGGATGGGGGGAGTCTCCGGGCCAAGCAGACAGCGTTAGCTCTGCCCTATGCAGCCCCAGGGACTCTGTGCTGGGGGCAATGGCTGCCAGCAGGGAATTCAGACTCTCCCCAAGTGAGTCTGCACGCTCAATGTCTCACCCAGGGTCGTAAAACAAAGCAGTCTGAAGGTTTTCCGAATGAGAAAGCAAGTCGCAGAGTGCTCTCTGCGTGGTCATGCAGCCGAGCTGTTCACGCAAGCTGCCTTCTCCACAAGCCGGGAGACCCTGCAGCACCCGAGCTTCTGCGTGCCCTCCCACTGTCCAGTTTTCACCCCGTATGATAGTGCGTTCCCTGGACTTCCCCCAAAGCTGGAGAATCAGTCCAGTGGGACGTCTTTGTCTCCCCATTCGAGAAAACTGGCCGGTTTTCAGCCATCCACCCTCTCTGCTGGCGCACGCTCCAAACCTCTCTCCACACGAATCTTTCAACGCTGTCTGCCGATGCTACTTTGAGTCACAGTGTCTTATCTTCACTTTTATTTGTGGAATTTTCACTCGGCGAGCTTTCTGGTGATTCTGGAAGGTGTTTGTTCCTTCGTTAAGTTGTAGTATTAAAATTGTTGAGTATGACGGCAAGATAGGTGTTTTACCTATGCCGCCATCTTGGTTCCCCGATAAGAACCTTTGAGTGGCCTGTATGTACTAAATAGATATAGTGATCTGTACCCCATATGTAAGACCAGATAACAAGGCTCCTGGGACCCGCTGATATGATATACTGAAGTCCCCCATCTGGGCACATGAAAAGAGGAAGGAAACAGAGGAGATCTGAGAGGCTGCCTGCTCCTCCACAGACGGTCACTCTCCAGCCCCCTTCCTGCATCTGCCTGAGCTCTGCTGCCAACCATGAACCATGAAGCTATGGCCGCAAACTAGACAAGCTGCAGCTGCAACACCCAACGTCCAGTGTGTATGTGTGTCTGTTGACACGGGTCTCCAAGTGGACTGCCAAGGTCTGGAAACCACCAGGACGCTGGTAAATAAACTGTGTGTGATTCGTGCATTGCATGTCTGTCTCCTGTGTAATTTATGCTCGGTCAATATTGAGTAAGTACCTTGGGTCGGACGTGTCAGTGTCTGTTTAGAGACTGGCTGAGGCACCTTTAGTCACCTGTGCTTATGTCCTTAAAGGAGAAATTGGGACACAGAGGCACCCAAGAGTGATCTTTGGGACTGTGGGCTCTGGAGGCCTCCATGCTGGAAAGGCATGGAGGTTGGCAGCTATGGAGGGCAAAGACTCAATTTTTGCTGCTGGGTCTTGCGCCCTTGGTTGGACTTGTGCAAGATCACTGGGTTTCTATGTGTTAGGTAGATCTGATGATTCCCAGTCTTGATAGGGTGGCCTTATGTAGTAGGTATCCTGTGGGACTCACTGGTACAGTATCCTTGATCATCTGAGCTGGGTGGTTTAGAAATATGCTTGTGTGGTTTATGTGGGCTGTCCTGTTGTAATTGAGAACTAATTTCTATTGGCCCGTTTGTGTGTTTAGGCCACATGTAGATTGGCTTATTTGAGTCTCAACCTTGACCACAGTGAATGAGTTGTTGTGCAGGTGTTGACCACAGGACGCAGAAATACTCTGAGCAGAGTCTGGTACCTGCTGAAATCTCCTTTTGTATATACTGCTTATGAAACCAATTGGATTCTACTCTGATGTTATTTGAAGCTGGCCTCTGGGTGTGTTAGTTTAGGGGCTTCTTGTAAGGTATTCTGTTACAAGCCATTGCCAGATGCTGTTTTTGACTAGTTGTAGGCAACCTGTTTGGAGCTACCCAGCAATCTAGCATTTGTGGCTGCCTCTGCTAGATCTGGATATTTGTGGGAAGGATTAAGCTGCACACCAAGACTGGTTTTTACCAGCACCAGGTCAAAGGCACTCTAAGATTTGCCTCTACTTGCTTCTGCCTGCTGGTTGCCTGTTTGGCTCAGTCATTGAATGTGTATCTGGTGGTGTTTGAATTGCATGATGTAGGTTCTCAGTGAGTCACTAGAAAGGGTCAAGTGGTGCTCACCAGATCAATACAGGTTCAAAATCCATGCCAGTGCTCTGCCTGAGGCCCATCAACAAATATCCTAAGGTATACCTAGATGCAGCCTGCTGAATGTTCATACATCTTTGTAGTGTGGTGGTGTCTTTGGGAACTGTGAGGGTAAGGCCAGCAAAATTCATTAGACACAGACAGACCACAATTTGGCCGTGTGAAAGGAGGTCTCTGCACCGGTTGGGTGTGCAAGGGAAAAATTTCCCCCATTCTAGAGCCAACAACTCAGTTTGACCCAGATTCTACCCAGAACTGGATTTCATCAGGGTGGTGACACTGGGAGTCAGGAATATGGGACTAGTGGATCTCCTAGGAGGGGGAGATGCTGGTCAGGCTTGAGGAAATGTAGGGGGAGTGACCCCATCCAGAGTCTTCCTGGATTCTGCACAGTACTTGTCAGGGCAAAGCCACTGAGAATCAGGAGGATGGAAACACTGGGAGACCAAAGAGTGGAGGTAACAGATCTCTTGTGAGGGGAGGCACTATCAGCTTCTAGGGAGAGTGGAAGGAATTACTCCCACATCCAGACCAAACAATTCAGCCACTGACACTGCTTGAGTCTGCCAAGAACACTACACCCCTCCCCAGGCAGCTGAATCCTCAGCAGGGAATAAGCTCCACTGTCTGGACAGCAGGAGTCCAGAGTTGCATTCCCCCAGGCTTATAGCATATGGAACAAAGTGCTCCACCCAAGAAAGATGGTGTCAGTGGTGTGGGAGGATATCTCAGTTCATGTGTCCTGGTAGTTGTCCCTTAAACTCTCTCTCCAAAGCCACAAACCCCAGTCTCCATTCTTGAGACACTACCCTGCCTTGTTTCTGCCAGAGTCCAGGGTGAGTGGTTGCAAAGGAGATTTTATGTGTTGGCCCTTTAAAGGGTGCATGTGTAACTAGCAGACTCCTGCTTCTCCCTGGCAGACAGAATCCCTTCTGATTTTCGCAGCTAGATGTTATGTAAGTATCTCTTCCCTGCTCTGGTTATATAGGCTTCAGAGTCCAGCTTGGGGTTGAGACTCCACATTTCTCAGCCACCACTTGTGGTAGTGAGGCAAGCACTTTTTGCAACTCTCCCTTCCTACCACTCTCAATGTGGCTTCTTCAATATATTATTGCTTATAAGAATTCTCTTCAGCTAGTCTTCAGTTGGATATTCAGGATTTTTGCTCTATAATTTACTTGAAATGCCAGTTTGGTCCTGGGAGAAGGTGAATGTACCTTCACCTACTCCACCATCATCTTGGATCCTGAATTGTCTTTTCTATTTCTTGATATTGTTCATTGAAGCACAACATTTTTTAATGTTGATTATGTAAAATATATCTATTTTTTGTTGTTTATGTTTTTGGTGTAATATCAAAGAAACCATTCTCAAACCAGTGTCACAAGATTTATATTTATGTATTCTTCTAACCATTTTGTAGTATTAGCTCTTATATGTAGATCTTTGAACCATTTTGAGTTAATTTTTGTATATGAGTAAAGCAAGGGTTCAATTTCATCCTTTTGCATGTAGATATTCAGTTGTCCCAGTAACATTTGTTGAAAAGATTATTCTTTTCTATTGAATAGGCATAGCACTGGTGTTGAAAACCAATTGACCACAAACATGTGGGTTTATTTCTGGACTCTCATTCTATTCCATTGATCTTTAAGTCTATTTTATAAGCCAATACCACACTGTCTTGACTGTGATAGCTTTTTAGTAAGTTTTGAAATGAGAAAATGTGAGGTTTTGAATATTTTTTTCTCTTTCAAACTTGCTTTGGGTATTTGGAGTCTCTCAACATTCATAAAAATTTTAGAATAAGCCTCTGATTTCTGCAAAGAAACCTTTTTTGATTTTGAAAGATATTGTATTCAATTTTTAGATCAATTTGGGGAATATTGCCATTTTAAAAATATTAAATAACACTTAACAGAATAACATAAAATAAATATGGGACATGTATTACTTTTTAGATAAAAGTAAAACTAATATTATTTATTTACATAATGGTTCAGTAACCCTTTTTGAAGATTTTCCTTTCATAAAGGGTCCAATCTCCCTCTTGTGTTATTTCTAGTTGATCTTTTAGAGATAGAACCAAAGGCCTTTCTATTAGAACTAGGACACATCAAAAAGCAGCAGCTATAACCTTAGGATTCTTGATTTTTCAGACTCACTTTTCATACAGTCCCAGGCTGAGCAAGGGTAGAGGAAAGCTATAATTTATCAAGAGCATACCATTTGTCAAATCCTATGCCTTGCATTTCCCCACAACATGGTCTCACTCAGTCTATCAAAGGTATTCAGTTTCCTTAAATTAAAAAAAATGGATATAGTGCCTGGGGGAAAAAAGAGGCTATTGCAATAATCTAAGCAAGAGATGTAGTAGTTTGTATCAGATCAGTTGCAGTGAAAGTGGTGAGAAGTGTTAGGTTATTTATATAGATGTATAGATATATAGATATATAGATATGTAGATATGTAGATAAATAGATATATAGATAGATATATAGATATAGAGGAACTAAGATGGCGGCAAAGGCAAAACACCTATCTTGCCGTCATAATCAGCAATTTTAATACTACAACTTAACGAAAGAACAAACACCTTCCAGAATCACCAGAAAGCTCGCCGAGTGAAAATTCCACAAATAAAAGTGAAGATAAGACACTGTGACCCTGAGGAGTGGCGGCGGACGGCATTGAAAGATTCGCCCGGAGAGAGGTTTGGAGCTCACGCCGCGGAGAGGGCGGGCGGCTGAAAACCGGCCAGTTTTCTCGAACAGGGAGACAAAGGCGTCCCACTGACTGATTCTCCAGCTCTGGGCGAAGTCCAGAGAACCCACTATCACACGGGGTGAAAACTGGACAGTGGGAGGGCACGCGGAAGCTCTGGTGCTGCCGGGTCTCCCGGCTTGTGGAGAAGGCAGCTTGTGCGAACAGCTCGGCTGCGTGACGGCGCAGAGAACACACCACGACTTGCCTCTCATTCGGAAAACCGTCAGACTGCTTTGTTTTACGACCCTGGGTGAGACATTGCGCATGCAGACTCATTTTGGGAAAGTTTGAATTCCCCGGCAACCGGCAGCCGGTGGAGCTCCGTAGTGGCTCTCTCTCAGAGGTGCTGGCAGCCATTGCCCCCGGCACAGATTCCCTGGGGCCGCATAGGGCGGAGCTAACGCTGTCTGCTTGGCCCGGAGACTCCGCCCATCCAACCTGAGCACAGCTGAGCTTCACAGACAATTGGCCTGGAGGTCAACCCTCCAAGTGCTAACAACGATTAACTGAGCTTAACTTCAGTAAGACTGTGCAGCCCATATCCATCTCAGGTAACCGGGGAGGCTGAGCCACTGTCCCTTGTAGCACGTCTACCACACAAAGCTAATTGACCAACTCAGGAAAGCAGCCACCATGCAGCAACATGGAAAGAAATCAGATGTGAAAGAAATGGAGGAAAAAAAACGACTGGACATGGAATTCAGAACCACGGTTATAGGGTTTTTTAAGAGGTTCCAACAAAAGATCGAGGCCTATAAGGAAATAAGCAAGACCACAAAGGAAATGAGTGAGTCCTACAAGAAAATGAACAACACCCTCCAGGATATAAACGAGAGCTGCAAAGAAATTATTAAGACCAACGTGGAAATGAATGAGTCCTACAAGGAAATGAAAGAAACCCTCAAGGATATAAAGCAGACTCTCAAGGATATGAAAAAGGACCAACCAGAAATTAAGCATACACTGACTGAAACAAAAAATATTATACAAAGACCTGAAAGTGCCCTGGAACACCCCAAGAACCAAGTTAAAGATTTGAAATACAAAGAGGTAAAATCCACTCAGCTGAAAAAGCAAGAAACCAAAAGAATCCAAAAAATTGAAGATAGTGTAAGGGGCCTCTGGGACAACCTCAAGCATACCAACATCCGAATTATAGGGGTGCCAGAAAAAGCGAGAGGCCAAGACAATGAAAACCTATTTGAAGAAATAGTGACTGAAAACTTCCCACACCTGGTGAAAGAAATTGACTTAGGATTCCAAGAGGTGCACCGAACCCCAATATATAGGAACCCTAAGAGGACCACACCGAGGCACATCATAATTAAAATGCCCAGAGCAAAAGACAAAGAGAGAATATTAAAAGCAGCAAGAGAGAAACAGTTGGTTACCTATAAGGGAGCACCCATACGACTGTCAGCGGATTTCTCAACAGAAACGATGCAGGCCAGACGGGAGTGGCAAGAAATATTCAAAGTGATGAACAGCAAGAATCTACAACCAAGATTACTCTATCCAGCAAAGCTATCATTCAGAATTGAAGGTCAGATGAAGTGCTTCGCAGATAAGAAAAAGCTAAAGGAGTTCATCACCACCAAACCAACATTATATGAAATGCTGAAAGATATTCTTTAAGAAGAGGAAGAAGAAAAAGGTAAAAGTGCAAACTAGCAACAACAAATACACATCTATCAAGAAATGAACATAAAAATCAAGTGAATTGATAGGCTGTTGAACAGGATAGACTGGTGAATATAACAGAGACATGGACATAGAGAGGGAATGGAGTGACAATTCTTGGGGAGAAAAGGGTTGTGGGAAGTGCAGCAAGAGACTGGACAAAAATCTAGCAACAATGGGAGAGGACAGTGGGGAGGGGGAGGTGAGGGTGGAGGGTGGGATAGGTACAGGGTGGAGGGAAGCTATAGGGGGATAAAAAGGGGAAACAATGTAATTAATAAACTGAACAATAAAGATTAAAAAAAAAGAAAAAAGATATATAGATATATAGATAGATATATTCATAAACACATACTCAAATCCAATAGTTTCTTTCTAATCAATTTCATTAAAGCATAATCCTAACTAATAAAGAGGGAATATGCTAATTTCCCTTCACACTATCACAAAGATGGCAGCACCCACAGTCAATAAGGAGGGAGTATGCTAACTGACTGCTCTGTCCTTAAAGATGAAGTTGCCCACAGCTGCCAGATGGCAGTGCTCAGTCCCCTCAGCCCTGCTGAGGCAGCAGGCATGCGGCAAGGCTGGGCTTGCTCCCAGGTAGGCCAGGCTACTCAGTGTGCCTGCTGCCAGAGTCCCCCAGTCCCTTCAGCCCTTCAGCTGCCCAGGGCCAGCCCGAGGTGCAGGCCAACCTCAGATGGTGGCTGCCCAGCCACCCAAGGCTGCCTGAAGCTCAGTTAACCTGGGCCAGCCAAGGGTTGCACTGCTGGCAATGGCAGCAGCAGAGATGTGATGGGGTGTCACCTTCCTTTGATCACTGGGTCATCTTCTGCCCCTGAGGGCTCCCTGTCTGTGATACTGGGAATGCCAGGCTGAGGGACCCCTCTCCAGTGCATGAATTTTCATGCACCAGTCCTCTAGTCCAATATAATAAAGAACTAATATGCAAACAGTTATCACACCCTTGTTCTGGGGCCAGGGGACCCTTTGCCCCAGCACCAGGGCTGCGATACCTGAGATCATGCACCCTTCCCTGGTGCTGGACTGGGGGAGCTGAATCCATGCCCTCTGACCCTGAGCCAGGCTGTGGGACCTGAAGCTGTGCCGGGGGACATAAGGCTGCACCCCTGCCTGGCAGGGCTTGATAGGGGACCTGAGGCTGTTCCCCCCACCCAGCAAGGTTTGACAGGCAACCTGAGGCTGCTCCCTCTACCTGGAACTGGGCTGGGGGATCTGAGGCTGTGCCCTCCACCCTGAGAGGCTTGATGGGGGTGAGACCGGCCAGGTTTCAGTCTTGTGTGATTTTGAGGCTCGCACAGGTGGGCAGGAACTTGATTCTGGGTACCATGGTATATCCCAGACTCTGACAGGAGGGATTTCATATATATTTCACTAATTTTCTTTCATTTCTGACAGTTCTATTATAGAGAAAGAGCAAATAGCAATATTAAAATATTTCCTCTAATTAATTTTCTTTTGATGTGCACAATTTCATGCACCGGGCCACCAGTCTATACTAATAAAAGCCTAGGTGGTGTCTTTCCTCGTGTCATCAAAAGATGGCTGCCTCATGATGTCACAAGATGGCCACCCCCATATTGTCACAAGATGGCTGGCAGAGGAGGGTAGTTGTGGGCCATCAGGCCAGCAGGAGCAGGCAATTGGGGGATGATTAGACTGGCAGGGAAGTAGTTAGGTGTCAATCAGGCTGGCAGGGGAGCAGTTAGGGGAGTGATCAGGCTGGCAGGCTAAAGAGGTTATGGGCAATCAGGCAGGCAGGCAGGTGAGCAGTTAGGATCCAGCAGGCTTGGATTGTGAGAGGGATGTCCTACTGCTGGTTTAGGCCCCATTCTACAGGGGTCCCAGATTGGAGAGGGTGCAGGCTGGGCTGAGGGACACCCTTTCCTAGTGCACAAATTTTGTGCACCAGGCCTCTACTTTAAATATAATAAAATTGCCTGATTTTAATTCTATGATTCAATTATGGGTCAATTGTATCTTTTTAAAAATTAAATCTTTATTGTTAAAAGCATTACATATATCTCCTTTTCCCCCTACTAACCCTTCAATTGTGTCCTCTATTGATGCTATAATGCCTCCTGTCAAAATGAATTGCTATATCTGATTTCCCCCAAGAGTATTAACTTAAGGTTTTAAGAGTATTACACAATTATTTTGGCAATGAATGAAGGAAAAATTTTGGATAACTATTAAATAACTGGTCATTTCAACCAAAATATAGATGAAGTATTATAATGAAAATGCAAAGTATGGGCTTGCTTTGTACAGCACAAGATCTCACCAATACAGAGAGCATAACTGGATAGTATCCCCACATGCGTCACTGATATTAGTGAGTAAAGATTTCTTACATTTGGATGTACATGAGAAAAAAATGTGTGCTACATGCTCAGACTGTCTGAATAATTCACCAGCTAGGGCCCGACCAGACTTGTTCTACACAGTATTAATAGCTAACAATGGCTATATTATTATAGAAGAAACACTTTTATGTGTTTGGGTTGCCAGCCAAAAGTCACCCAGAACAGTGGCTACTATTGAAAGTGTTCTGGTTGGCCAGAATATATTTAAAAGGTTAATAATAAAACTAGCTATGATTTTTATCTATTATCTTCTTTTATTTATAAGTGTAAACATTTATTCTCTTGCAAAGTTTTAGATTCTTCCATGCCCATTCCTTTCCAGGACATTTTGTCAAAGCAAATAAAAAACCCGTTATGATTTATTGAGTACCTACTATGTAACCAAATAAAATTCATGCTATAGTAACTTTTTTATTCTTCATAACTCCATCAGATAATTTTAGTCTTTTTATTATAATTGAAACAGATGTACTTTTAAGAGAGAGAAGTGAAATGTAATTTTAGTTCTGAAATCTAAACTCTTAATTCTCTATTGTGTTAAGTGGGAGCCATAATTTAAGACATTCAAGTTAATTGACAGAACATGATAGAGTCTAGGTAGAGCAAGAGCAAAATAGGTAGTGGGAACCAGGATGGAGCATTTTCAGTACGGTAAAGTTACTACCAACTGGGAATGATGATTTTCATCATTGTGTGTGTGTGTGTGTGTGTGTGTGTGTGTGTGTGTGTGTGTGTGTGTGTGTATGTGTATGTGTGTGTGTGTGTGTGTGTAAAACTCCACCTTTCAGAGACTTTTTCTATGGGGGTGGAGGAGGAGTGGGTGGTATGGAGATTTACAGAGCTGATATAATATGTGGCTAGACTAATGTAGAAACTATTAGCAACATACAGGTTGCCCCCACAAGGCATTTTGAAAACAACCTTGAACAGAACAAGCACCAGTGCAATGTTAAGAGTATGATTATAGGAGTTGCATGAAGTGGTGCTGAGTTATATTGAGGCATTGGGGGCCTCTCTGGTGAACCCCAAATTATTACTCTATCTATGGATATGGAGAAACCTGGGGTGAACTTGTCACAATGAGCCAATAGGTAATTAAGGGAAAGTCACTAGGCTGCCATCTACATGTTGGCTGGCAAAGTAAATGCTCCTCTAGGAAAGGTTCATTCCTTTATTTCTTTCACATTTAGAGGCTAAGGAGCCAAACTGGCTCCTGCACCTATAGGTGCCACCTCACCTGTAGCCAGGCACTATGACAATGATGAAGAATACCATGACTGGAAATTATTCATTATTGATGGTAACATATAGAATCCAAATATTTATCCAAAGGAGTCAGAAGGCTCTAAATTATAAACTGGGCAATACTATCTTTCCACAATAAAGTCTTATGATAGAAATATCCTAAAAGCAAATTCTGACATATGCACTTCTTCTTCAGGATAAAAACAGTTTACTGAACATGATACATTCAAAATCAGAAAAAAAAAGTCTTTGCAAAAGGTGGTGATGGACCAATAAAACTGGAAATTAGGGTCTTCCTGGAGGGGAATAGCTAGTAAACATGCTCTTTACTTGAATGCTATAGGAGTAATTATATCTCACAAGTTATTAATTTTAAAAGTTGCCACACATCTATTTAAATATGAAGGAGAGCCCAGCCGTGGTGGCTCATCAGTGGTTGAGTATCAATCTATGAACCAGGAGGACACAGTTCGATTTCTGGTCAGGCCACATACTTGGGTTGTGGGCTCAATTCTCAATCATGCCAGAGGAAGCCTATCAGTGATTCTCTCTCATCAATGATGTTTCTACTTCTCTCTCACTCTCCCTCTCCCTTCTTTATAAAATTAATAAAAATATTTTTAAAAATATGAAGAGGATTTTAGCTACTATTTGCTAATATCTATTCAAAAGAATTTAGAATAGAAATATGGAAAACATGCTGGGTTTATTCATTTGTGTCTACTACAGGGTTATAGGACACAATGTCAAGAGCCTTATTCTGTAGTATGAAATTGTTGTAACATAGTATTCCCTTCCTGTATTTTAAAGCACAGCAATTCAGTTTTACCTGTTGTAAAATTAAAAGTTATTTTTCATTATGAATTTTATTTTCATATGACACAATAGTTTGAGGACCCAGTCAATCCATGTTCGTAGGGAAGAACTCATAAGCAATTATATTTGAGTTCCCTGCTTCCCCAGTGAGACTCAGAAGTGTCTGAAGAGAAAGTTGAAAGTCCTCCTATGTAGGGTGGGTGGGACTAGTGACAGGTGGAATTAAGTTAGGGAAGAACTTCTTAATATCAAGGTAGTGGTAGTTGCTGGTGGAAGTAGGTTGAGGCATGATATCCAGCCTGTATCCTATATCCTTGTCACAACCTCTGAAATGTCATGGGGGTGGTATATTGCAGTCTGTTGCTCTTCTTATTGAACATCTTTTTGAGGTAATTGTAGATCCATATACAGTTTTAAGAAATACTACAGAGATATACTGTGTATTCTCTACCCTCCCCCAAATGGTAGCATAGTTTGTTGCTTCTTACTTTGTGGGGATGTATATCCCTAGAAATAAGACCAGGGTACTCTAGTTAAATTGTTAAAGTAGAATGGAACTAAACTTCCAATTTCCTCTTGACTCCATGTAAAGTTGCTTGGGTGAACATGAATAATTTTACATTTAAATGGCTAAAGCACAAGCTGAGAATTAATTTTCATGGGAGATGGTGACCCCGAAAGGGTCTAGGATATATACAGGTTGACCTGACAAGCCCCAGGAAGGGGGAGAGAGAAACGAAGACCAAACTTGATTCCTGATTCAATGATGTGCTAGAAATGGGAAGAAAACCCACCAAAATGGGTCCAAAGGTTTAGCAAAATGGGTTGAGTTCATGAGAATGTTTTCTGTTGTGAGGTATGGAAAAGAAAATTAGTAAAAAGTACTTGGCTATGAAACTGCAAGTGGATGAGTCATCCCAGTGTACTACCCAGAGGCTACTAGAAACAGGAAGTGGTGTGAATGCTACAGAGATAGATAAGTAGAGTGACAAGCACAGTAGCAACAAATAGGACCAAGGTTTTGGTACAGGATTAGTGGATGGCAATGACAGCAATAGTGCTTGACACAGTTATGTGAGAAAGCCACCAGATCCCACCCAGTGCCTGGGGGCCAGGGTCCCATGGGTTATGAAAAATGATAATAATTTGTGGGGCACTTCAGGGATTATCTGCTCCCCACTTCAGCAGGTGAGGAACTTAGATGAGGTTAGAGTTCCAGAAATTGAGTTAGTAGGGCTGAGCTATGGAGTAATACATTTATCATTTCCTAGGACTGTTTTTTCAAGTTATTGTGGCAAAGGGAAATGCCTTTAAAATTTTATTTTGATGGAATATATTAGCAAATTTCTAATGCATAAAAAGTATTCATATTTCATTTAATAGCTATGAAATGGTTGAAGGAAACTTTCCAATCAAGGATGGAAGGATATGAGGTTAATAGTAAGAGTAGCAACTCAGTAATTTGCACACATGGGCCACAGAGAACTTGCCTAAAGGCTAAGTGCTGTATTCTCATTTCCTTACTTCTTAATATTTATAGAAAATGTCTATTTTTTTATTTTTTTAAGTATATTTTGTTGATTTTTTTACAGAGAGGAAGAGAGAGGGATAGAAAGTCAGAAACATTGCAGAGAGGGAAAATGGTGGCAGAACAGAGGGATGCGATCTGAATCTGGTCCCAGGGCAGAAGGAGGGAGCAGCTGGGGGTCGCACAGGGAGTGTTTGTTGTCCTACAGGGGGATAGCTATGATCTGGGAGAAGGTAGGGGACTACTGGACTGGCCACAACTGACCGAGCGGGCCCAGTGCTGCTGGGTTCTCTCGCAGAGCCACCAGTGTGGAGGCAGACCATGCCATCTTGAAGGGGAACGGCCTGAAAATAAATAGCTGCAGTACCCACTGGATGGCTGAGACCCCCCAGAACACTGGTGCCCAGTTGGAATAGACGTGCAGAGGCTAAGGAGCTCTGCACTCCAGCATGGAAAGGTCAGATTTCCCCTGGGGTTACTTTGGGCAAGAGACCTAGGGAGTTGGCAGAGCCGGAGATCTGTGCCTTGGAACTCAGAGCTGGGAGATCTGCACCTGAAATAACATCTGTGGCTATTGGAGCTGGTAAACGTGGAAGAGGGCCCTCGAAGCTGGTGACAGAGGGAATTCCTAGAGGGCAACCTATTTGGATCTGACAGAGGAAGGAAACCCAAAAGATTTTGGGAGGGTCCTGGCTGCTAAACCTGCAGTCACCATTAGAGAGGCAGCTCTGGAGCAACCCACCACCACAAACCAATATTGAATACCACAGGGATAGTGGGATTTTAGTTCAGGATAGAGAGGACCAATAGACCCAAAGGTCAATCTAGAAACACTGCCACCCAGGGGCTGATTCACAAATGGACTCTTGTGTAACACAAGGAATTGATTTTATTTTCTCTTTATTCTACTTTGGGATTAGTGTTCTACAGTCTATTTTCACCTATCCTTTAGTATCTTCTACTCTACCTCAACTTCACCTTTATGCCACCACTCTCTTGCTAACCTTTCACTATTTAATGCCTTGTTTCCCTTACACTTTTCCCACTTTAGATTTAGCTGAATTCTTTCTTTTTATCCCCTGTTAAAATTTCACCCCACTTATATATCTAATCTCCAACCAAGTCCATACATGTCTCTTGCCTCTCTGACTTCACTATCCTAAATTGTTTTTCTCTCTGTCCTGTTGTTGTTTAGTTGACTGTGAATTATATTGATTTTTTTATGCAGGTTTGTGAGATTTGTTTGCTTATTCTCTTATTTTGGTTTGTTTTGTAGGGGTTTTTTTTGGTTTCGTTGTTTGTTTTGTTGTCCTCATTTGCATTGGTTTTTTTTTTATAGATTTTTGCTTCTGTGTTCCCTCACTTCCCTTGATATTAGTAGTTGTATGTAGTTTGTATAAATCTCCAGGTACTTGTTGCTGGTTCTTGTTCGGATTAGGGGCTATTCTATAGGAGTTTTCACCCACATTTATACTTTATTCCCCTTTTTTTACTTCTTCCCATTTTCCCAATACCATTTTGGCATTCCTGTCTTTCTTTTTTTGGGGGGTGTGGGGGATTATCTTTCTTTGTGTGCATGTGAATGTCTGTGTGTGTGTGTTGGGGGGGTTCTCTTTCTTTTTTCTCACCTATCACCGAATTTGCCTTTCTCTGGCGATCACCTTTATTTGGAGTTACCAATACTGTGACTACATTCCTGTGCAGTGCCTGGTGCGTTGCACCTGGTTGTGTTGTATTTTCTGCCTTTAAATAAACGCAGGAGAGTGAGAACTACATAACCAGACACACAAAGAAGAGAGACCATGGGGAGACAAAGAAACAGCCCACATATGAAAAAAAACAAGCCTCACCAAAAAAGGAAGTAAACAAAATGGAAGTTAGCAACCTGTCAGAGAAAGAATTCAGAGAAATGGTCATAAGGTCGCTGAAAAGAATGGAAGACAAATTTGAAAATACGAGTAAGAACCAAGAAGAATTGAAGAAGAACCAAGAGGAAATGAGGAAGACCCAAGAAGAAATGAAGAAGAGCCAAGAAGAAATGAAGAGTGACATTGCTGAAGTAAACAACTCAATATAAAGTATTAAGAGTAGACTAGAAGAAGCAGAGGACCACATCAGTGAGCTAGAAGACAAGGTAGGAAAAAATAACCAAGTAGAGCAGCTTCTAGAAAACAAAATTAAAAAGCAGGAGGAGAGCCTAAGGGAACTTTGGGACAACATGAAACAAAACAACATCCGTATAACTGGGCTTCCAGAAGTACAGGAAACTGAGCAACGAATAGAAAACATATTTGAAGAAATACTGACAGAAAACTTCCTTGATATAGGAAAGAAAAAACAAACAGAAATGCAAGAAGCTCACAGAGTCCCAAGCAAAATGAACCCCGAAAGAACTATGCCGAGAACTAAGATGGCGGCAAAGGTGAAGCACCTGTCTTGCCGTCATAATCAGCAATTTTAATACTACAACTTAACGAAGGAACAAACACCTTCCAGAATCACCAGAACGCTCGCCGAGTGAAAATTCCACAAATAAAAGTGAAGATAAGACACTGTGACTCGGAGGAGCAGCAGCGAACAGCGTTGAAAGAGTCGCGCGCAGAGAGAGGTTTGGAGTGCACGCCGCGGAGAGGGCGGGCGGCTGGAAACCGGCCAGTTTTCTCGAACGGGGAGACAAAGGCGTCCCACTGGACTGAATCGCCAGATCTGGGCGAAGTCCAGGGAACCCACTATCACACGGGGTGAAAACTGGACAGTGGGAGGGCACGCCGAAGCTCGGGTGCTGCCGGGTCTGCTGGCTTGTGGAGACGGCAGCTTTTGCGAACAGCTTGGCTGCCTGACGGTGCAGGGAGCTCTCTGCGACTTGTCTCTCATTCGGAAAACCGTCAGTCTGCTTTGTTTTATGACCCTGGGTGAGACATTGCGCATGCAAAGTCATTTGGGGACAGTCTGAATTCCCAGGCAGCCAGTGGAGCTCCACAGCGGCTCTCTCTCAGAGGTGCTGGCAGCCATTGCCCCCGGCACAGAGCCCCTGGGGCTGTATAGGGCGGAGCTAACGCTGTCTGCTTGGCCCGGAGACTCCGCCCATCCAACCTGAGCACAGCTGAGCTTCACAGACAATTGGCCTGGAGGTCAAACCCTCCTAGGGCTAACAACAAAAAGCTGGGTTTAAATTCAAAAACACTGAATACAACCCATAAGGGATTGCAGTAAGAGTACCCACCTCAGGTAACTGGGGAGACTGAGCCACTGTCCCTTTGAGGGTAGCCACCACATAAAGCAGCCACCATGCAGAGACATGGAAAGAAATCAGGTGTGAAAGAAATGGAGGAGAAAAGACGACAAGACATAGAGTTCAAAACCACGGTTATAAGGCTTTTCAAGAGGCTCCTAGAAAAGGCCGATCAACTTAATGAGAATTACCAGGAAATAAACAAGACCAACCAGGAAATAAACAAGACCAACCAGCAAATGAATGAGACTTACAAGGAGATGAATGATACTTACAAAGAAATGAATGAGACCCTCAGGGAAATGTACAAGACCTCTGAGGATATGAACCAGACCCCCACAGATAAAAAAAAGGACCAACTAGAAATCAAGCATACACAGACTGAAATAAAAAATATTACACAAAGTCCTAAAAGCAGTCCAGAGGGCCACAAGAACCAAGTCAAAGATTTGAAATACAAAGAACCAAAATCCACTCGGCTGGAAAAGCAAGAAACAAAAAGAATTCAGATAATTGAAGATAGCGTAAGGGGCCTCTGGGACAACCTCAAGCAAGCCAACATCCGAATTATTGGCGTCCCAGAAAAAGAGAGAGAGCAAGTTAATGAAAACCTACTTGAAGAAATAGTGACTGAAAACTTTCCCCACCTGGTGAAAGAAACTGACTTAAAAGCCCAAGAAGTACACAGAACCCCAAAATATAGGAATCTAAAGAGGACCACACCAAGACATATCATAATTAAAATGCCAAGAGCAAAAGATAAAGAGAGAATATTAAAAGCAGCAAGAGAAAAACAGTTGGTTACCTACAGGGGAGCACCCATACGATTGTCAGCGGATTTCTCAACAGAAACGATGCAGGCCAGACGTGAGTGGCAAGAAATATTCAAAATAATGAAGAGCAAGAATCTACAACCAAGATTACTCTATCCAGCAAAGCTATCATTCAGAATTGAGGATCAGATAAAGTGCTTCGCAGATAAGAAAAAGCTAAAGGAGTTCATCACCACCAAACCAGTATTATATGAAATGCTGAAAGATATTCTTTAAGAAGAGGAAGAAGAAAAAGGTAAAAATATAAATTATGAACAACAAATACACATCTATCAACAAATGAACATAAAAATCAAGTGAACTGATAGGCTGATGAACAAGATAAACTGGTGACTATAACAGAAACATGGACATAGAGAGGGAATGGACTGACAATTCTTGGGGAGAAAAGTGTTGTTGAAAGTACAGCAAGAGATTGAACAAAAATCTTGCAACAATGGGAGAGGACATTGGGGAGGGGGTGGGGAGGGCGGAGGGTGGGATAGGTACAGGGTGGAGGGAAGATATAGGGGGATAAAAAAAGGGGAAACAATGTAATTAATAAACTGAACAATAAAAAAAAAGAACTATGCCCAGGCACATTATAATTAAATTGGCAAACACCAATGGCAAAGTAAGATTCTTTTTAAAAAAATATATATTTTATTGATTTTTTACAGAGTGGAAGGGAGAGGGATAGAAAGTCAGTAACATCGATGAGAGGGAAACATCGATGAGAGGGAAACATCGATCAGCTGCCTCTTGCACGCCCCCTCCCCCCACAGGGATGTGCCCGCAGCCAAGGTATATGCACTTGCCAGAATCGAACACGGTACCCTTCAGTCCGCAGTCCTACACTCTATCGACTGAGCCAAACCGGACTCTGCGTAAAGTAAGAATTTTAAACCCGCCAGAGAGAGAGAGAAAGTCACCTACAAAGGAACCCCCATCAGCTAACAAGTGATTTCTCAACAGAAACGTATCAGGCCACAAGGGACTGGAATGAAATATAAAAAGTCATGCAAAGGGAGGGTCTGAATCCCAGAATATTGTACCCAGCAAGGCTATCAATCAAAATTGAAGGTCAAATCAGGAGTTTCACAGACAAAAAGGTCTAAGGGAATTCATTACCACCAAACTAGCAATGCAAGAAATGCTAAAGTGTCTGCTGCAAAAAGAAATAGGAAGCGAAGAAGGAACATAGGGGTAAAGAACAAAAATGGCAACATATAAGTACCTAAAAATAATAACTTTAAATGTAAATGGATTAAATGCTCCAATCAAAATACATAGGGTAATAGACTGGATAAGAAAACACAACCCAGGTATCTGCTGTCTACAAGAAACCCACTTCTGAAACAAAGACGCAAACAGACTGAGGGTGAAAGGATGGAAAAAGGTTTTTCAGGCAAATGGAAATGAAAAAAAGCTGGGGTAGCAATACTTATATCCAACAAATTACATCTCAAAGTGAAGGACATAATAAAAGACAAAGAAGGCCACTTCATAATACTAAAGGGAGCAATCCAACAAGAAGAAATAACTCTGGTAAACATATACACACCCAATACCGGATCATACAAATACATAAAAAAAAAACTCCTGGAGGATATCAAGGGAGAGATATAGAGCAATACAATCATAGTAGGAGACATTAATACTGCACTATCACCACTGGGAAAATCCTCTAAACAAAAAATCAGTAAATAGACATCAATCCTCAATGACTCACTAGACAAGATGGAATTAATTGACATCTTCAGATCATTTCACCACAAAGCCACAGAATATACATCATTTTCAAGTGCCCATGGGTCATTCTCAAAGATAGACCATGTGTTAGCTCATAGGCAAAGTCTCTCCAAATTCAGGAAGATATAAATCATATCAAGCATATTCTCAGATCACAATGGCATAAAGCTGGAAATCAACTACAATAAAAATAATCCAAAGAAATCAAACACATGGAGACTAAACAGCATGGTATTAAGCAATGACTGGTTTATGAGAGAGTTCAAGGAAGAGACAGAAAACATCATGGAAACAAATGACAATGACAGCACAACAATTCAAAATCTATGGGACACAGTAAAAGCAGTTTTGAGAGGTAAGTTCTTAGCTCTACAATCCTACTGCAAAAAATGAGAAACACCAGCAATAAATTATCTAACCCAACAACTCAAAGAGTTAGAAAGAATGCAACAAGAAAAGCCCAGTGTAAGCAGAAGGAAGGAAATAGTAAAGATCAGAGCAGAAATAAACAACATAGAGAACAAAGAAACAATACAGAAGATCAACAAAACCAAGAGCTGCTTCTTTGAAATGATAAACAAGATTGATGAACCTCTAGCCTAAAATTAGAAATGAAAGAGGTGAAATAACAACAGACCTGATCAAAATACAATGGATTGTTAAAAAGTACTATGAACAACTCTACTCCAACAAACTGGACAACCGGGAGGAAATGGATATATTCCTAGAAAAATATAAGCTCCCAAAACTCAACCAGGAAGAATCTAAACAGCTCAATACACCAATAACTGTGGAAGAAATTGAAGGAGTCATCAAAAAGCTTCCAACAAACAAAAGCCCAGGGCCAGACGGCTTCACAGGGGAGTTTTACCAAACATTCAAGGAAGAACTAAAATCTGTCCTCCTCAGACTATTCCAGAAAATTCAAGATGGTGGAAAACTTCCAAACTCTTCTATGAAGCTAGCATCACCATAATACCAAAATCAGATAAAAACGACACAATGAAAGAGAAATACAGGCCAATATCCCTCATGAATATAGATGCCAGAACCCTCAATAACATTCTAGCAAATTGGATCCTGTAGTACATCAGAAAGATCATACACCATGACCAAGTAGGATTTATCCCAGGAATGCAGGGATGGTACAATATCCGCAAATCAATAAATGTGATATATCACATAAAAAAATGGGAGATAAAAATCACATAGTCATATCAATTGATGCAGAAAAAGCATTTGACAAAATCCAACACCCTTTCTTGATTAAAAACTCTCAGCAAGGTGAAGATAGAAGGATCATACCTCAACATAATAAAAGCCATATATGATGAACCCACAGCCAACATCATACTCAATGGGCAAAAACTACAACCATTACCCCTAAGAACAGGAACAAAACAGGGATGCCCCACTCTCACCACTCCTGTTCGACATAGTACTGGAAGTATTAGCCATTGCAATTAGACAAGAAGATGTAATAAAGGGCATCCAAATTGGAAAAGAAGAAGTAAAGCTATCCTTATTTACAGATGACATGATATTGTACATAAAATACCCCGAAAGACTCCATAAAAAAGCTAATAGACTTAATAAATGAGTTCAGCAATGTAGCAGGAAACAAACTTAATGCCAAGAAATCCATGGAATTTCTATACACTAATAGTGAACTTACAGACAGAGAGACTAATAAAGCAATCCCATTTACCATCATACCAAAAAAATTAAGATACCTAGAAATAAACTTAAGTGAGCAGGTAAAAAACCTATTCACGGAAAACTACAGGACACTAAATAAAGAGATAGAGGAAGATGTAAACAGGTGGAAGAACATACCATGTTCATGGATTGGGAGAATCAACATCATTAAAATGTCCATTCTACCCAAAGCAATCTATAAATTTAATGCACTCCCCATTAAAATACCAATGGCATATTTCACAGACCTAGAAAGAACTCTCCAAAAATTCATCTGGAATAAAAAAAAGGCCCCAAATAGCCACAGATATCCTGAGAAAGAAGCACAAGGTCGGTGGGATTTCAATACCAGGTTTCAAGCTGTATTACAAAGCTACTGTTCTCAAAACAGCCTGGTACTGGCACAAAAACAGACATATAGACCAATGGAATAGAATAGAGCATCCAGATATCAACTGAAACCACTATGCTCAGTGAATATTTGACAAAGGAGGCATGAACATAAAATGGAGTTAAGAGAGTCTCTTCTATAAATGGTGTGGGGAAAATTGGAAAGGTACTTGCAATAAAAGGAAACTAGACCAACAACTTACACCATACACAAAAATAAACTCAAAATGGATACAGGACTTAAACATAAGAAGGGAAACCATAAAAATATTAGAGGAATCTACAGGGGAAAAAATCTCAGACATATGCCGAAAGAACTTCTTCGGTGATACTGTTCCTAGGGCAATGGAAGATAAAGAGAAAATAAACAAATGGGACTAGATCAAAATAAAAAGCTTTTGCACAATAAACCATCAACAAAACAAAAAGAAAACCCACTGTATCGGAGAACATATTTGCAAATGTTATCAGTGATAAAGATTTAATCTCAAGCATCTATAGGCAACCCATACAACTTAATACAAGGACAAATGATCCAATAAAATAATGGGCAACAGACCTAAATAGAATCTTTTAGAAAGAAGGAAAAAGGAAGGCCCAGAGACATGAAAACTCGCTCAAAGGCACTAATTACCCGAGAGATGCAAATCAAAACGACTATGCAGTACCATCTCACACAGGTCAGAATGGCTTACATCAACAAATCTACAAAGGACAAGTGCTGGCGAGGATGCAGAGAAAAAGGAACTCTCGTGCACTGCTGGTGGTATTGTAGTCTGGTGCATCCACTGTGGAGAACAGTATGGAGTTTCCTCAAAAAACTAAAAATGGATCTCCCATTTGACCCAGTGATCCCACTTCTAGGAATATATTCCAAGAAACTAGAAATGCGAATTAGATAGAATATATGCACCTCTATGTTCATAGCAGCACAATTTACCATAGCTAAGATTTGGAAACAGTCTAAGTGCCCATCAGCAGATGAGTGGATTTTAAAACTATGGTACATCTACACAATGGAATACTACACTGTGGTAAAAAAAGAAGGAACTCCTACCATTTGCAACAACATGGATGGTTTTGGAGAGCATTATGCTAAGTGAAATTAGCCAGGCAGAGAAAGAAATATCACATGATCTCACTCATTTGTGGAATATAATGAATGACATAGACTGATGAACAAGAATGGATCTAGAGACTAAGAAAAGTCTGTCAGATTGTCAAACCTCAGGGTAAGTGGGAGGTGGTGGGAGTAGTGGGAAAGTCAATATATTTGACCTCTTGAAGTAAGGTAAGTAATTTGTGTTTTTACATCCCTGGCAATGTTTATATAAAGTTATAAAATAATGGCAGCTAGTTTGAGATTGAATTGACATGGCCTAGTGCTTGTCATCTCCTATGGACACTAGTCCTTAGGCTAGGCCCCCATTAACCTCCTGTGACACCATAATACCCTTGCATGATATTATTCTACAAGGTAATTATAATTTATAATATGTGACAAGAGCATATTATACAAATATCCCAAAGAAACTTACAAACTAATTCTTTAAATGTTTGGCAGCAATTTAAAAAAGGGTGGGAAAGGAATTAATCCCTTTCAGAAAGAAGTAAGGCACTGGGAAGGCACCTGAGCATTCTATATTGGCCCCACTTGCACTTTTTGCCAAGAGGGACCCCCTTCTAACAATCCAAGTGTGCACAACTGTTTCCTGAGCTTTCAGTTCAAGTTGTGGTTGAAGCCTCTGGGCAGCTGGCACCTTGGATCTGTCTCTCACCCAATGGTGTGAGCTGGGCCCTCTGTGGAGAAGAAACCTGGGTCCCCCGAGATATGTGATCAGTACCGGGATCCCGCCAGCAGGCGAGAGGACCCCAAAGCAGGTGCGGGGCATGGAGGCGACGGGGGCATAGACTACCAAGGAGACAGAACTGAACCTCACATCACCCTGTTTGGCCCTGGAGGATGGCTGGTTAGCCAGAGACGGGTAAGATTCCCCAGGGAAGGAACACCTAAGACAGGCACAGTCGCAGAGGGGCCAACAGGAGAGAACTAAAAGAGGTTGGGCACAGATCCTCACCCACTAACCTTGCAGGGGCCTGCGCTCTCAACCCTTCTGACAGATGTCTCCTGCTCCCATGGCTGCTTTGCCTCCCATGCAGAGCTCAGATTGGGACCCAGGTTGCAGAGACTCGGCCAACAACAGCTGCTCTATATCTAGATTCAATCTAGTACCAGGAATGCTCAGGGCCTACTCAAGAATGCAAATAATCCTTTCCACTAATATTTATAGGGTAAACTAAGATTTTCACTTGAGTATTAACATTGACAGTAAAATAGTAATCAAGTTTTCAGTTTAATTTATATTGACCAAGTGAAATAAGTGAATACTCAGGAAAAAATAAGTGTACTGGACAAAAAGCTGTTCCTAAAACATTAACTAAAATATCTACTAGTAGTTCATCTCACTGTAAAATGGCCTAGCATCCAGAGAATCTGAAGCACTTATTTTTGTGTGCAAAAATTAAATTTTAAAATTACCAAAAACTGCAATATAAAATTTCCAAAAACCCCCTTTTAATCAAAAAAGGGGTGTGACAGTGGGGTAATATCATGTAAGGAAAAATATCTTATAACTAAAATACATCTAGAAAATTCTTACTCCAGAAAAGCAACTTCCATTTGTAAAGCCAACAGCAGGACCCCCATGAAAAACACACATGGTGTCAAAATTAGCCAAAGGGAAACCATTTGGGCAAAAATAAAAAGAATCCCAAATCTAATTTGCAGAGAGGATCTCCTTTTTAACTTTCGGTCGAGAATGTGTTTGTGTGTTTTCAGAGAACAACTCCAAGACCATGTGGGTTCCTGTGACAGTGAGAATCTGATGGGTCTGTTCCAGTGACGAGGATGGTCCAGAAATGGGGGACACTGACGACACCTTGCCATGCTAGCTGTCAGCAGCTGTGCGATGCTGCAGGTGGCCCAGGACCAAATCAGAGAGGATGGAACTTGCATTGCCACCATGTGTCCACCAGCTGGATACCATTGCTGACATGTACACATGAAGAACTATTTGACATTGAAACTGGGACTCAGAACAGTTGGACATTGAAACCGAGACTGAAACACTTTTTGTTCTTATACATTTATTTCTAGCATGCAGATGCAAGATATTTTTGAAGAAAAGAAACGGGAGTGTGATTGATATAGAGGCAGGGAGGCATTGAACAGGCTGTCGGGCTAAAGGGGGAGTGCTGGGGAGGGAGGGCGGTTGTTGTGGGAGATCAAAAGAAGGGCTTGTATGCATGCATATGAGCATAACCAATGAATGAAAGACACTGGGGCGGGGGGGGCAGGGCAGGTGGGGACATGTGCTGGGGGGTAGGGGAGGCTGGGGGATGGATAATGGGGAAAAAAGGAAAACATATGTACTACTATTAAATCTAAGTTATACTGCAAAAAATAAAAATAAATAAAAATAAAAATAAGAAAATAAAGTCAGAAACATTGATGAGAGAAACATCGATCAGCTGCCTCTTGCATACCCCCTACTGGGGATGTGCCCACAGCCAAGGTACATGCCCTTGACCAGAATTTAACCTGGGACCTTTCAGTCCACAGGCCGATGCTTTATCCACTGAGCCAAACTAGTTTGGGCTCTTTTTACAACATATATATATATATATATATATATATATATATATATATATATAATCAGAGAGGAAGGGAGAAGGAGAGAGATAGAAACATCGATGAGAGGGAATCGATTGGCTGCCTCCTGCACGCCCCCTTCTGGGGATGGAGCCCGCAATCCAGGCACGTGCCCCTGGCCGGAATCAAATCTGGGACCCTTCAGTCTGCAGGCCGATGCTCTATCCACTGAGCCAAGTCAGGTAAATGTCTATTTTGTGTGGATTCAGTAAGAGAAATAAAGCTTGCGTGTAAACATGGTGAATTAGGAAAGAAGTAGATATTAATTGGTAGGATCTTTAATCTATTCTATGTATCCACTTATAAAAATGTATAAAATTATATACACTGCTCCAGACAAGCACTATATCCACTGTACTAGTAATATTGGTGGAACCAACCTCCAGTTTGCTAAGTTTCTGGTGTTTTTGTCTGGAATGTTGAAGACTCAGGGTTTCTGACAAAACTGACTCCAAATAGGTGCATCTAACAGCTTTATTGTCATTTAGTCACATTTCAACATGGTTTTTAAAAGAAAGTCATCCTTACCTGAAATGTCCACAGTGCCTGATATAGCAGGATCTCAAGCTATGCTTTTTTGAATGAAAGAGTGAATGAATGAATTAATGAATGTTCTCAGTAATGTGGGTTTGGAATCTTGCCACTGACTTACGGACCTTGATAACAGATATAAGATAAAAAAATTAAACATTATTTAGATGACTGTACACATTAAGAATGTTTTCAAGAAGAAAAATAAAAAATATGTATATTTATTACATATTATGTTGTTTGGCAGTTTTCCTTCACCTACCTACCTCTTGGATTTGCCAGGCTTTTGTTCTGCGTTGAGTATACACATTTGCCTGAGTTATTCTATGTGAGAACCAGTTGGAGATTCTGTGTCTGAGTTATTTAGTTGCAGAATCTGCAGGACATTTCTTATATTGCTAACAAGGCTGAGCATTTCCCTGCCTTGATACCTGTGATGGCTAAACTTCAACCTGTGAAGTAGGTAAAATGACCAATGCCAAAAAGGTGGAAGGAAAGGTGACAGAAGGGAGAAGTACCAGCTCATTGATGTTTGTTATTTTTATTTGCAATACTTTAGGTCCAAGTTTCAAACTGCAATATTTTTACACTCAAGACACAGTCATGCACAATCCATATTTCAATTTTCTATTGCTTCAACCACAATTTAAAATAACAGTATTGGAAACAAAAGTTCTTAAGAAGATTAAATGCTGAGGTCAGAAGGATGGAATCATTACATCAGCAGGTCTACAAAAGAAATAACTTACTGAAAAATCAAACAAATAAAAACACCATAAGTACCTTTAATCCAAAGTTACAGATGAATTTCACTACACATGGGTTTATAGATAACATTTTAAGAAAAGTAATGCACAGCCAAATGAGATACAATTCTGATAAATAATGAAAATGTAGATCCTCCTCAACTTGCTTTGTCTGGATTTTATGAGAATATTCCCAGTAGACGACAATATGATCTGACTTCTCCTTGATGATGTACTGGGATTTAAACTCAACTCACTAATGGTTATGGGATTCTGTGAAAGATCTTATCACCCCTAGTGAATAATATAATATATGTGGTCGATAAAGCACACCACACACAAGCACACACATTGAACTCGAATTTCCCACTGAGGGCTGGTTGGCACTCTACTACCGGTAGGAAATTGGGACCATTCACTAACTTCCAGTATATCTTCTTTCCAGCAGCATATTTCTATAACTGGCCAATCATTATGGGAGTTGTAATCAGAAATGCTATCTTTGGCTCCCAACAAGTGAACTTATCAACATTCTTTAATGTTAATAGCATGTAATTACTTTTTTCATTTCTGTCTTTGCAACCTGCAAGTGTATATGTCTACTCTCAGTGCTAGTCCCAACCATTAAAATACATAGGTTCTGCCATCTTGTGCCATTTATGAAGTAAATTCTATAAAGTCCAGCACTGCTTCATAGGAAAGAAGATGTTCAAGTATAGTTCTATTCTAGCAAATATGACAGTGGGGGTATTTTTGTTCTAGTAGCAAATACTGTCTATAGCTTAATGAAAACCAGACTTTACATAGAGAGTACCAGTATATATAAAGTGAAACTGGAACACTCAATAGGAAAAAGAACATTAAAACTAAAACAGAACAAAACAACTGTGAAGGAATTGGAAGGCCGCCACAAGTTTTATCAACATTCCCTACTAATATTAACTTCATTTACTTGAGTTCTTTTCATCTTTCATAGTGATATTGCTTAAATATCACATAAGAAACCCAGGCTTACACATGTGATATTTACCATCACTTTAAGCAGGTTGAATTTGCAAGGCAAGCTATAATATCACAGAATGCTACAACTTTTGGAAAGACCTTGGAGATCATCTAGTTCTAGTCCAATACAGTTCTAGTCTTAATTTATAGATAAGGAAAAATTATAATATACACTAAAATGTTGTCACTTGCCCAAGGTCACATGGCAAATTAGTAATAAAGCCTATATTAGAATCCAGGTCTCTTTACTCCTAGACTAACATTCCTTTCATTACATCTGACATTTTCTATAATTGATGTTGATTTCCTCTTAGGTACTAAATCAGGTGAACATGGTATCTGCCTTACTGTCGGTATTATGAGATAGCATTCACCTGATGGTAGCTTTCAGAGGAGACTTTGATGGTGCTAACCAGCTTCTCTATAAGTTTATCTTATAAGTTAGACTATATTACATAGCAGTAAATATTACTGGTAGCATAGTATACTTGTACACAGAAGTGTACACATGGAGATGATATATCAGTTTTTGAATTTTCAGATTTGGTTGGATTTGTTTAATATTAAATAGGCATTCCCAATGCATGAGGAACTAGGTTATAGTCATTTAGCTGCTAAAGAAATGTGGGATCAGAAAAGGAGAGAAAAATTAAAGCTAACCATATTAACAATCATAAACAAATCTCAAGAAAAAATTCTTTCTTTGCAAAAATATTTCCATGGCCCCATTTTTTCCCAATCCACATGCAAATATATGTTCAGAATTGTGTGCTAAGTTCTCTCAAAATTCAAGGCCTATTAGACTGTCAATTGACAAATGCTGAAATGCAGTCCTCTTTCTCAGAAACTAGGAGAAGATTGCATCACTGGCCATGCCTTTATTTAACTGAATATTAACTGCAAGTAGCTCAGAAAAGGACCATGAAACTCGACTGGGGATGCCAAGGTTAAGACTTCGGTATACATTTTTATGTTTAGAATGGTCAATGAAAAACGTGTGGATTCTCTAGACACAGGGTCTGCACTTGGTGAAACTGAGTAGCATCTCAGTTTCATCCTCATTAAATTCCTCACCTAAAATTTATTTTGTGAGTTTCAAGGAAATTCTCCTCTTTTGGTAGGTAGTTTCCCTTTTCTCTTTAACAAAGACAACCACTATATACAACCTATAATAAGGCAATACAGAAAGTACACAGAGGCCAACTCAAGCCAAAGCTAGCAAGACTGTGATTGAATGCCAACAAAGTTAGTTCTAAATATTTGTCTTAATGTTTTCATATTCAGCTTTTAATTGCAAGTCATAATAACTTCTATTGAAATCAGCAAGAATTACCTACTGGTCATTAAAAGAAGAATCTTAACTGGATGATATACTATCATATCAGACAAGAAAGTAGGACCTGGAAATGTTATCCTTCTATTCTTTCAAAATTCAACCTGAAACTCTTCTAAAATGATCCAGAAGGGTGATACCAAAACCACTTATTATCAAGGGGTAGTGATCAAATGTCACATATCCAATTAAACTAACCAAAACAGACACCTTGATGCCATACCAAAGTGGAGGACAGCCTGACTTAAAGCAGAAGGATGTGTTTAGAGTTCTAATAGTGACATCTCCCTAGCTTTAACTTATAGATAGTAGTCCCCTAAGAAAGCATATGCCATTCCCAAGCATGTGCCAACTTCAGCACTCAAGCAAATATAAAGCCTATGGAATAATTGTAACTATTAGACATCTGTGCCCTGCATGCTCTGGGCTCTGGACAGAAGGCATCTGTTTCTGGCATCTTTTCTATTTTTCTGTTGCACCCTTTCTGATGTTTATTTATTATAAAGCAATATTATAATAATATCAAAAAAATTTAAAGAAAAATAATGTTGTATAATCCCACCACCCTAACACAACTGATTTTAATTATCTGTGTTCTCAGTCTTTTTCCATATGCACACTTATTTTTACATAGCTGTAATCCCTGTTTATGTTATTTAAAAGTGATTTATAGATTCTCTCTGAGAACTGGCAGCCTCATTAGAAATAAACAACCCACTGAGCAATGTAATATAATGTAATATAATTATTTACACAATTTTTGAGCTGAGAAATATTATTTATAGACAAACTTCTTGAACTATCAAAACATTTATACAGACAACAGGAAGAAATTTCGTATTTCTTTTTCTTTTAGCAATGGAATGTGCTTCACAGGGAGAGGATAGAGTAGGAATCAGGTGTTTAAACTCAAATGATGGAGTGCAATTCACAAACCTGAAAGGAATCTGAATAATACAGTTAAAGAATAAATACTTGAATTAAATCTTATTATATGACTTGGCCATCCAGTAGCCAAAATGTGACATGGACTCACAAATATTTACAATGACACATAGATGAGATCAACAAGAACGAAGTCATTACCCAGCATGGTGACTGATTTGAGGAGATTGTGTCATCCAAAAATCATCATGGGATTATGACAACGCACCGGATCCTTATTACAACATTGTTTTTTTCCCTTTCTTCAATAAATAATCTCTACTGTGCTTCATACCCTTCCCTGACTTTCCCTCTGCTCTATTCCAATCTCAGGACATTTTGGAATAAACATTTGATCATGTGCCCTCATATTTCAGGGCACACTAGCAACTTTAAAGATCTGGATAGTCTCACCTGTGTCAGGATGAGCTTTAAAAAAATCCAGGGGAAGGGAATAAACTATGAACCATCTGGAATCCAAGTTGTTCAAGTGTATCAAATGTGAATTCTTCAGCATCATTTTCAGCTTCTTTCTTAATAATTATTAGAAATATACATAACTCTCCAATGTGGGAAGGGACTTCAGAAAAATTTTATTTTAAAATTTGACATATACGTAAATTTGTAAGAGTAAAGCCTATTGGGATATATTATAAAATCTTGGTACAGTGGGACGTGATAAAGTACCTGGCTCCTCATGGTTAATATGCTGAATTGAAAGCATAAAAGAGCAGCCATTTCTCTGCCTACAGTGATATGAAGGATCACTGCTCTAGGTCTCCCCCCACAGAAAAAGGCCTTTATGATATAAAAGGGATGCTATTTGACAACTAGGAATTCCCAACCAGGTTTGATGCTCTCTCCATTGGCAGGGTATAGTTATCAATGTACTAAATTCTTTTTACATCCCATGTATTATTTCATTGAATTCCCTGACAGTATGAATGAAAAAGACATTCAAATACTTAATTTTAAATGAAATAAAAATTAACACTCTCCTTTCTCTCATTAGGACAGTGTGGAATTAAAATATTCAGGCCCAGCCATGTTTTTGCAAAGTATAATGTGGTATGCTTCAAATTAATATTTCCAATTGTTTTTCTTTTTCTTTTTTAATATATTTTATTGATTTTTTTTTTTTACAGAGAGGAAGGGAGAGGGATAGAAAGTCAGAAACATCGATGAAAGAGAAATATCACCCAGCTGCCTCCTGCACACCTCCTACTGGGGATGCGCCCTCAACCAAGGTACATGCCCTTGACCGGAATCGAACCCTGGACCTCTCAGTCCACAGGCCGACGCTCTATCTACTGAGCCAAACCGGTTTCAGCTCCAATTGTTTTTCTTTTTGCATTTGTTGTTTTATTCCACTGTGGATATTTATGGGAAGGGGTTCAAGCCCCTACAACATTTTATAGTTAAAGAAAACAATAAGAAAATAGAAAATCCACCAGTGGTGTCATCACCTAAACATAAATATGCACTATATGGTTAGCAGAAACTCTAATGAAAGTACTTTCATTATAAGGAATAAATGGATGGTTAAATGGATGGCTGTACCTCTGCAGAGAAGGAGAGAGGCCCAAAGCATTGACCTCTTTTCTCCTCTTGCTTAATGTGGATAGGTTCTATTTAGATATACTACTAATCAAGAAGTTTTCTAAAACACAAATGGTTAGCTTTTCAAATGCTTTGAGAAACAACTTTGCAGAATTTATAAAATTTGACAATTCTTTCAAAAGAGAAGCATATCCTTTTCTACGTAGACAACCTCTAGATATTTTTCTACTCTCAGAAGATTCAGGAAGTGCCAACTGTTGATTTTTTAATAAATAGATACATGGTGAAATAGTAGTCAAATTTTCATATTTTCTTCAAGCCACAAAAAGAATTCAGTTGGACTTATATTTCTTGGGGTATATGATTGCATGCCCTAATTATTTTCACTGGAGAACTTTCAAGTCTTTATGAGCATGTTTCTGAAATTCAAGAGCCCAAAACACTGAGTATGAACACACTATATCCTGAAACAGAAATTGGTGGTATATAAAGAAAATTGACACAAGTACTTATAGCCAAATGTTGATTGGGATATAGTTTTCACTGACCTCCCATTTCTTATAGTGTTGAATGCTTACCAAAAAAAATCTTTGTTCTCCAGATCGTTTTTAATTTTAAGATGTTATAAGTTGTCAAAAGAAATATTTTTTTTATCCCAAGCAAATGTTAGCTAATGGGTTTGTTTCCCCCTGATGTGTCCATTTTAAGTGCATACATGTCATAAGCACAAGATAGGGTTAAATTAAGTATTTTTAATTTTTGTTTACTTATTGTCCAACAAGAATTTCAGTACTTCATACTTATTTTCCTTTTGGCTCTTGGATAGAGTCCCATCTTGGTTTAAGTATGGTTTCTCCTATGAGGATTTCCTAGGCTTGGGACCTGGACTCACTCATCAGGAGTCCCACAGTTTTGGTATATCCTTTTTCACATAGCATGAAGTTGAACAAGCTGATTTTCATAAATGATAAATCAACTGCCTCTTAAGCATCATCATGGAAATGTGACAGGATTTCACCATCAGAGCTTTATTTATAGAGTTTTAAAGTCTTTTCTGAACACACATATTGCTCCATGCTTTTGGAATGTATCTTAAAAGAAACCTTTTCCAGTGCAAGTGCAGAAAAATAGGTACACAAACCAAGCCACCACTGTAGAAGAATAAAAAATTGCAATTCTATTAGGGCATATACTTCCACATATTCACACAGTACTTGTTCTTTTTTTGTTCATTTTTTTTGTTTTTGTTTTTATTTTTTATTTTATTTTTATTTTTTGCTTTCTTTTAAAAAAAACACGTTCTGACATCTTTTTTTCTGGACATCTAATGACAATGCAAGTGAAAAACATCACATTGGGTAAGGAGCTTTGAAAGAGGTTTGAATGCAAGAGGGACTATTCTCTAACTTAAAAACAAACACAACACTATGACGAGGGAGTGTGCACCTTTGAGAAACCTTTTTCTTCAAAGTGAATGCACAAAATGAGGGGATTCACTACTGGCTCTTTCGCTTCACGGTGGAAGTGACCACTTTATGGCCACTTCGACATTGCTGCCCTGTTTGGGCTGCGATTCAGGCTTACAAATAAATTACATAATCTTAGGGAGTAGGAAAAAAGGCTTGTAAGAAGTTTCTATTCATTAGAAAGTTAAAGAACCCCACCCCATTTGACTGTCGTTCTTCCTTCTTTCCTGTAACAGAGTTTTATTTCAGTCTTACTCATGAGGGAGATGGTGCAGGGTAAGGCTTGCAGTTCTAGCGGCTGCTGTTCTTAATTGCTTCCTTTGCAGCGATAATCAGAGGAGTCAGGCTGGAGAGAGGCTTGGCTAATTTTAAAAATGGATGCTGCAAAAGAAAAAAAAGCAAAGGAATAACTGGAATTCTTTCATCCAAACAAGTATATTACTTTACATTTTCAAGCAGCCATTTTTTCATTAAAATGTATTTTTGAGCACCCAATTAAAGATTATTTTATTAAAATAGTGCCAGCTTTTGTCCTTCATGTTTTTTTCCTTCAGTATTATGAAATACTCTGGAAGCTGACTGGCAGAGCTAGAAACTCAGAGTTGGGGTCCTATAAAATCTCAGTGTTTACAACAGTCTGACATTCTGAATTTCTTTATATATATATATATATATATATATATATATATATATATATATATTATTGATTTTGTACAGAGAGGAAGGGAGAGGGATAGAAAGTCAGAAGCATCGATGAGAGAGAAACATCGATCAGCTGCCTCCTGCACACCCCCCACTGGGGATGTGCCCGCAACCAAGGCACATGCCCCTGACCGGAATCGAACCTGGGACCCTTCAGTCCACAGGCCAACGCTCTATCCACTGAGCCAAACCGGTTTCAGCCTGAATTTCTTAAACTTGTGATTTTATTAAGAGCAGCTCACATGTTTGAAAAAATGTCTTTAACCTTGACCCTAAAAATAGTGGCTTCCTAACTGCTAAATTCAATACTATGCCCCCACCATTTCTCTTTTGGCCCTTCTACAGTACTTAATATAAGTGAACATCTCTTCCTTCTTTGAGATGGTTTCTTCTTTGGGGGGCCTGTGACATTTACTATCTCGATTCTCTCCCACAAGCACACTCACTGAGTAGCCTGTCTTCTTCCCTGTTTTCGCCTCCATCTGCCTCCCACAGACTAGAACTTAGCTCTCAGCATCCTCGCTTTCTAATTTAATTCATTTGAAGCCCTTTCATGGTTTCAACCTCTCATCAGTTTTAGGGAAATGACTTCCAAATCTATATTGTATGACCTAATCTCTCTTTTTAACTTTGGTCCTATTTTTCAAATTGCCTACTGGATATTTCCTTTTAAATGTTCTTCTGTGACCTTGAATTTCACATTTAAAAATATATGTTAAGATGCCACACAAATTCCTCTTGTGTAATGTAAACCATAGGGGTTTTGGATTCAATCCTCTTCTTTGCTTCTTACAATGGTTGAATCAGGTAAGGTAAATAACAGTTCCTTGTAAACTACATAGAAGTAAAGACATGTTGCCATTGCATTATTATATCACTTTGGCTATTATTGAATGCTACCAGTGATTATATATTCTAAAGTCATTTTTATCTTCTTCTATCTTATCTTCTACATGAAATCAGTTATCAAGTACTTTCTTCTCAATGCTTCTTATAATGATCTCTTGCTTTTCCTAGTTCAGGCCTAATCAACTTTAATTCTGTACTACAACTATAATTCTCCCACCTCCATTTTCAAATGGTGCTGATTTTTATTGCATACTACCAGATAAATTTTCCTAAACAAAGATTTAATCACTTGATTTCCTCAGATATCGTCAGTATTCCCCCACTGTCTACAGTCCCAACTTTAGCCTGGTGTCAAGACTCTTTATGGTTTTATCTCCTTTAACTTCCCACTTGAATTCTTCAGCTATACTTTCTGTTTTCTGTTCCCTTAAACCTGGTCTACATACCTTTGGTCACACTATAGTTCTGCCATTTCCTGCCCCCTTTTTCTTCAACTTATCTAAAACTGATCTGTTCTTCAAAACCCAGCAAAACTCCTTCCTATTTCAGACATTTTCTGATCACCTATAGAATCATGGCCATCACTTGATTTGAATGAGTTTAGAAACAACCTTGTATTATTTTTCTTTTGTACCTAAGGACATTGTGAACTTCTGGAGAGGAGAAATCACACCCTTAGAAGGTTTGTATCACCCACTGCACTTAAATTAAGCCTTGCAAATAGGAGTTTCTCAATAAATATAAATTAAGGGACAGAGGACTGTAAACCATATAGAAAGTCACACAAATACTTAGTACCTATGTCTTGTCTCAAGCATTCCAGTGGTGTGAATATCATGCAACGCTTTCCTTTCTAACCTCTCACTCATGATCTCAGTCATATTTGGGATATAATGATCAACACAATTTGATAAACAAGAATTGATCCAGATACAAATGGTAGGGGGGTTAGAGAGCAACCAAAGAACTTGTATGCATGCATATTAGCATAACCAATTGACACAGACACTGGGGCACTGGGGGGACTTGGTGGGATGGGAATAGCTGCTGGGGTAAGTTGGGGGGAAAGGAGACATATGTAAAACTTCAGACAATAAAAATAAATAAATACTGAAATACTGACCATAGGTAGGCTCAAGTCAGAGAAGGAAGTTATATGGGCTTAAGACGATATATGGGTTATTGCTAATATATACAGTAAACTAGAGGCCTGGTGCGCAAAATTCATGCATGGGGTAGGGGGTGAACCTCAGTCAGGCCTGCACTCTCTCCAATCTTGGACCCCTTGGGGATATCTGACTGCTTGTTTAGCCCTATCCCTGGGATTGGGCCTAAACTGGCAGTCAGACATCCCTCAAACAATATGGGACCACTGGCTCCTAACTGCTTACCTGCCTGCCTGATTGCCCCTAACTGCTTCTGCCTGCCAGCCTGATCGCCCCCTAACCACTTTCCTGCCAGCCTAATTGCCCTCCTCTGCTGGCCTGATCGCTTCAAAATGCCCTTCCCTGCCAGCCTGATCACCCTCAACTGCCCTCCCTTGTTGGCCTGATTTCCCACAACTGCCCTCCCCTGCCATGACCCGCCTTCTCCGCCGGGACCTGCCTCTTCTGCATGAAGTGGCAGAGAGGCCAGGACCGGCCTCCTCCATGCTGTGCAGAGATGCTGGACCCCCAGGCTGCACTGTGTGGAGCAGCTGCTGGGGCCCCCCTCCACTGTGAGTGCAGCCATCTTGTGGTGGCCATCTTGTGGCAACTTTGCTTGATGGTGTTGCATGAGGGTGTGATGCCACCTAGGCTTTTATTATATAAGAAACAAATATCTTCATTTATCTTTGGAACATGCATCAGGAGGTATATATGGGGTGGTGAGAAGATTGAAAAGATATACAATTGAAGCACCCAAAAGTTCAGATTCTTTTTATCTGTAATATGAGATGGAATTAATTAGAGGATTAATAAGGAACCATTCCAGATTTGACATTGTAGGTTTCTATGAAAGCCTGTGAAATAAAGGTAGCAAAAAAGAAAAGGTGCAGCTTCCTTAATTCCCTCAAGTTGGTTTATCCCTGGAGTGATTTGGGTTGGGTTAGGATATTTTTTGCTTATCTCAGGAGGGAGTTCAGGAGTAACAGAAATATTTTGTTTTGTTTTTGTTTTTGCCTTGAATGGAATTAATGGTTGTATCTTTTGCTTAAATTTAGTATGTGGTTAAAGTCAGAGAGAGAACAATCAGTCATTGCTCTTGAATGTTACATAGCTTGATACATTTCCTTGAGGAACAGTACCAAGCAGTGAAGGTACATATGTAATCCTGAGCATGTGTTGCTTTATCAATATAGGTATGGACATAGCTGGTTTTATTGCACTTCACTTAATTGCACTACATGGATGTTGCTTTTTTTTTTTGTAAATTGAGGGTAAGACTTCTTACCAACAAAAATATTATAACTCACTTTATTGTTATATTGGCTTCATTGTGGTGGTCTGGAACCAAACTTGCAATATCTCTGAGCTATTCCAGAAATATTGCTCTAAATTGGTTTGTGTGTTTGTGTGGTGTAAAGTCAGATAATCCAGGGCTCAAATCCCAGTTTACCACTCAATAGCTATGTGAGCCTCAATTTTTACATCTGTAACTTGGGATAATAACATCTGCCCCATAGAGCTGTTATAAGAATTAAATGAGATAATGTGGGTAAATAATTTGGTAAATCATGGGTACTAATTATTATTGTATATACGAATCCCTGAGAGCCATGAAAAGGACAAATGGTTACATAGGCACTCACCACTGGATGTTACTCACATAGGCAAGCAGGTGCCTGCTATTTGGCATCACAAGCAAAGGGGCTTTGACCAGTAAAGCTTTATAGTAGCAAATGCCATAGAAATAATTGTATAGTTATGTAGAGAATTACCTCCAGCCAAATGTATCTGCATACAACATCCAGGAGCACAAGTAAAATTTAGAACAAAACAGCAACACCAGAGATTCAAATTGGGTTTTACATCACAAAATAAGACTCCAAGAAGAGAAAAGAAATTTATAGATTAATTTGCCAACTTTTCAGAAGAAAGGCAACATGTCAATCAATCATGTACCAGATGCATGTCTATACTTATGTGCCTGTGGTCTATAGCTTAACTCTCACTAGACATCTCTTGACAGAGTTCTCTTGCTGTCATTGAAGTTAAATATAATGACTCTTTGTATTTGTCTTATTTTATTATCACCTGCAAAAGTTCCTTGGCAGATCCTCGCCTATCCACATCCATTTCAAGACAGCGATTTAAAAAGTCACGGAATACAGCCGACAGTCTTTCTGGATTCTGGAGTTCTGGGGTTCCATTAGTAGCTATCAGATATAATGCCTATAGGAAAAATTACAGAAATCTATTCAGCACATACATATTAGGATTATGAGTAGGCGTAGAAGGTAAAATTGAGTTTCTTCTAGTTTATACAGTATATCTTAAAAATTATGCTATACATAATGGCATTAACACATATTTCAAAGTTTCTATAACATTTAGAAATTATTATTCTTGGCAGAAACTAAGGTGACAGTGAGATGCCCCATCCCCCCCAAAAAAAATTAGAAATAGGGTGATGAGGTTGTTCTGTGAAAGTTAAACTAGTAAAAAAACCTTATACTATAATGAATGTGTGACAAAGCACCTAGAAAATTAAACCAAGAATTGCCTGTGAATTTGTGACTCTAAAGAGTTGGTAAACACATATACATCCCATCATGTTGACCTGAGTATATATAATCTCTGGAAGGCATGGTTGCAAAGGTGATTGTAACTTATTAAGTGTTTATCTGGTTTAAAGAATATTTGTGAGCAGCCCAGGGATGAATAGAGTCCAGTATAGAGTTAGAGAACTACAAAAAGAACCAGAATATGGCAGTGCCTGGATGAGGCCTAAAAACTCAAGTCCTTTTGTATTGTGGCAAATGTATTTCTAAAGATTTCAATTAGAATCCCCCTGAAGGTATGCCTATGAGGAAAAACTGGCATTAATAGTGCTGGAACCAGATAGTTATGTATCCTGCTATAAAATAATAAGTTGAAAATAATATTAAAATCACTGTTGTGTAAGGCTATAGTGAGAGATATCTATATATTCATGGTTTGTTGACAAAACCAAAGATCTCAGGCAGAGAGTCAGACTGAAGACCATGATTAAGTCACAAAGCCCATCATTCAAAGGCTCTTGACAGCCAAAAAACCTGGCAATTCATTATTAGCAAATAATTCTAGGGCATTAAGTATGCTTAAAGTATTATATTAGACATTGGATATCGAAAGATGAGTAGAGAATGTCCTATATTCAAAGGTCACACAATTTAGTGAGGGAGAGAGACATAGAGATTCAATACAGTGAGATAAAACCTAATCAAGGAACTTAGCAAGTGTTAAGTAAACACAAGGATGGAGCAATTTACATCAGAGCTCAGACAAAAGTTCACATAGGAGGTTGGCATCAGAACAGCATCTTGAAGGTTAAGTAGGAGTTTTCCTGCAGGTATCGCCACCAGGGTTATCCTGCTTATGCAACAAATCCTCTAAATACTATGAAGACATGCTCCCTCCTGAACTTGCTTGGGTTTTGCAGCAAAATTATCAATCCCTTTTCCTCTTCCCCACTATGGCTCCTAATAGTTTAATTAAAAGTAGTGGAGGCCCTGTGCAAGAATTTGTGCATGGGTGGGGCCAGGCTGGCCCACCCTGTTCCAGGCTGATGGGGGTTGGGTCAGCTGAGGGGTAGGGGATGCAGGAGGTCGGTCAGCTGGCCCTGCCCCCAAACGGGATGGTTGGCAGCTGCAGTGTATGTCATAGCAACCAGTCTCTCCAGGTGTTCCGGTTGTTCTGGTTATTCCAGTCACTTGGCTTTTATATAGAGAGATTTCTATCACCCTGGCTGGTTGTCCAGTGGTTAGAGGGTCAGCTCGAGTACTGAAGGGCCTCAGGTTTGATTCCAGTCAAGGCCACATACCAAGGTTGCAGGCACAATCACCGCCCTGTTCAGGGCATTCATGGGAGGTAACCAATCGATGTGTCTCTCTCACATTGGTATTTCTTTCTCCGTCTCTCCCCCTCTCCCTCCCTTCCACTCTCTATAAGAATCAATGGAAACATACCCTTGGGTGAGGATTAACAATAACAATAATAAATTCTTTAAAACTGTATTTTTATCAAAGTCATTTTTCAGCCAATTTTCAACATCTGGTGAGAACACCTCCTTTGTAGAAACTTCCAGATATTTACTTTAGAAAGGGTTAATAAAGACTGCTTAATCCAGCTGCCATCAACCTATCAACCTATCAACCTATAGAGTGCACTAGAATCACCTAGAGGGCTTGTTAAAACCCAGATTCCTGGGTCACCCCATTGTAAATCAGATTCAGGAAATCTGGAGAGAGGCCCAAGAATTTTCATTCTAATAAGTTCCCTATTGAACCTGAAGTTGCTGGTTCCAGGACTACACTCTGAGAAGTGATTTATTCCACTCAGATAATTATGCAGCAGGCTAAACTAGAGGTTCCCACAATCACCTGGGGAGATTTAAAAAAATTCCCCATACTCAGTTCTCAGCCAATATCAATGAAATAAAAATCTCTGGGAGTGGAACTCAGGCATTGGTATTTTTTAAGCCCTCTAGGAGATGCCAATTTACAGTAAACATTGAAAACCATTGGTCAAAGACTTGCAGCCCACTTAGTAACTCATAAGTACATCAAATTCGAGAGCCACAAAGTCCCACAGAGGAGGATTCTCTTGCATAGTAATGAGTGAGAATTACAATGCCACATGTTTCTACAGAATGAGATGAAACACCCCCCCCAGGATATTAAAAAAGCCCACATTTAAATACACCCTACTCTAAACAAATAACTTCCTGTCCTTCACACCTCCTATCTAATTTTAAATTCCTTTATTGATGAACAGCAAATGCAAGTGGCAGCTATTAGAACTTCCATTCCAAATACAAGTCAGTGGCAAATCTAGTTTTGACTAAAAGGAGGTGGTATAGAAAAGGAATCCATAAACTGGCTTTTAGGAAAGTACTGATTGGGGTAAAATCAAATGGTGCACATTCACAGCAGATAAAGTTCAAACAGTGTTTTTAGTTCTTGGATAATTAGTGCTTAAGCACCTGTCTTCACAAAAGCATCTTAGTTCCCTTATTAAAAGAAATTTGGTAAATGCAAATTACATTGCTGCCTCTTCCTAAAACTCATTTCAACTGGCCACAATTCTTTCCTTTGCTTGCTTGCTTTCTGCTCTGCAACCAAACCCAGTACTAAAAAACACACTTCTTTTCCTTCTTTATACTCTGTAGATCTTTTTGCAAATTATACTGTTTCATTTTCTCACATTTTTGTTTAGTATTTCTAGTTTAATTTATTCTAATCCATATAAGCTTGGTCTTCACACATACTTCTCTGTCTTTCTCACCTCCCTCAATCCATGTCTAATTACCTCAGGGAATGCATGTCCCTCTTTCCATTCCATTTATGGGAAAAAAAACACTTTGATCATAGTTGTAAAGGCTGAATGGTGTTAGCAATACAGTGCAGCCAGGGAGAGGAAGGTCCTATAATTTTGAAGGAAAATCAGAAGTAATAAAGGAACCAGTGCTATGAACCTCTGCAGCACTTCAAAGAGTACATATGTCTTCTGAATTTCTATAAAAACAATGGCTGTAGTTTTTGTTGGGGAGTATGGCCAATGGTGGTGGGGAGGGGTCTGGGTGGGGAACCTAACAGATGACTCCTTCAGGTTAAAAAGTGCTATGTAATAACTTAATCAATAGAGACATAAAAATAAATAAAAAGTGCTGATCTGCTTATCCTCGTCCCCCATTTAGGTATCAAATGCAAGGTTGCTTTTACTCAATACTATATCAAATATTGTTTGATGTTTTACAAAATTCTTCAGAAATATTTTGAGGACTCCATAATAGTTCAGCATGGGGATATACCATAGCTAATATTGTTAATATGATTTTTAAAAGTTGAAAGGGAACACTAATATGTTAAGTGGTTCTCTCTGGGTGGTAGGATTGTTGTTGACTTAATTTTTAAAACATATTTGTCAATTTTCGAAATTTTCTACAATTTAATTATTTTAAAATTATAAAACATTACTTAAAAATAAATTTAATGGCTGTGCTGTCCAATTTACAGAAAAATCCTTATCTATTTATCTCTGTCTTCCTAGGTTTCAACCTGCTTTTCATCAAGTACTACAACTTGAAGGAAACAAAAAGTCAGATGATTTCTTTTTCAATGGTTGTTTTCCTTTTATTTGTAACAGTAATATTTTCAACCAGTTTCCATTACAAAAATCCACACTTTCAGTTATATTATGGTCTACACTGGCCTTTGTGGACTAGCCTGGGAACTTTCTCACTATGTATGCCAGTTTTATGGGAACATGCACTCTTAGTTTCAAAATAATTAACTTAAAATTAAGTTTTGGAACACCTGTGCATCAGCTGTAAAAGGAAAATTGCTGCCCACAGTCCTGCATGTAACAGGCAAATACAGTTGCAGCCAATACAACAATCACAGCAAAAAAGAATTTTACTAGCAAAGTTAAGTCTTAGATGAAGACAGATTGAGGAAAACATATCCAGGATGATGGACCACATTTGGTTTTATCTGAGTTAGTGAAAACTCAAGTAAAGTGAGTTTAGAGAAATTAGAGATTTGCTTTTTAGTAGGTTGCTTCCCTTTATAATTATTTTTTTATTGATTAAGGTATTACATTTGCATCCTTATCTGTGGGGGCACCCCAGGCAAGACACCTTGAGCATTCCTTAACTGTTTGTGAGCTAAATCCAAGGCTTCTGGCTATCCCTTTTGTTCAGGTTTGGGATACACCCATTGCCCTCAAGCAGGCAATTCCGATAACAGGCAGATTATCTTATCAGTAAGGATTTACATGATTGTTTGATGGGGAAGCTTCTTTAATTAACAATGGTTTAGCTCTGACCTTTCAGAGCAATTAAGGTTGCTTCCCAGCCTTGGGGGGGGGGGGGCGCGGAGAATCCTATCCACATCTTTCTATTGGTGAGACTGGGGATTGGATTCCAGCACCTTTGTATTTTTTGGGTTATAAATAAACTGCTGCTGTTTGGGTGTCAGATACTGTCTCTCCCTCAGAGAGAACAGACATCCCACCCAGCCCCAGCTATTTTTTCTATTACTGCATCTTCGTTTTCTATACTTTTATTTCTTAATCCCCAGATCCTCTACTCAGAAACTAGACCCAATCTCTCTCTCTCTGTACTGGACGTGGAAAAGAGAGAAAAACACCCACACTTATCCCCCCATTGCCTTCCCCACCCCTCCCCTGCTCATGCCCTCACCTCCCTAGTGTCTGTGCATATGCATGCATACAAGTCCTTTGGTTGATCTCTCACCCTTCCCCTCACCCTCCCCTGCCTTCCCTCTGAGTTTTGACAATCTGTTCCATGATTCTCTCTGAATCTGTTTTTGTTCATCAGTTTAGTTGTTTGCTTCTTAAGAAACCAAGAATCATTCTTGAATCCTCCTTCCTCCTTCCTCAACCAGCAACTTTCCATTTCTCCACCTTTACTATAATCAGTCTACTAGCTTCTGTTAATGCAACCTACTGAAATGTCTTTCATACCCATCCATTTCTCTTTATAACCATTATCTCTGCTTAAGGTTGAGTTTCTATCAGGCTGTTCCATAGCCTCCTGATTGGTTTTCTTTACTGAAGCCTTTTTATTCTTCAGTCCAGTCTCCTTACTAAGCTATTTCATCAGAGATCTCATCATGTCATCCATCTTTTTGCTTTGAAAAAAGTTAGTGGAGCCCCATGATTCACTGATGTGGTTTTCAATTGGGTTACCCCAAATTCCCCTAACGGCAGCTAAGAGGAAAAATGGGAGGAAGAGGGAGATAGGTGTAGAGATTCTAGGACCCTCTACCCACACATATCTGTTTCAATCTATAAAAAAATATTTCCTTTTTTACTATTTATTTATGCTTCTGAAACAAAATTTCATTTGAACTATTGATCCAGAGGACATAGTAAAGATTCCTGAGCAAGTCATATAACACCCTTAATGATTTGGCACCTGCTCACCCTTCCTGCCCATATCTGTTTTCTTCTCACTCTGGAGTCATTCTTAGTCCCCATCCCCATACAGATGCACATGTTGGTCAAAGCTATATATACCAATCCTATCTAATAAAGAAGGAATATGTTAATTGATCATCACATGCTCACAAATATGGTGATGCCCACAACCAATAAGGAGGGAATATGTCACACCCTCAAAGATGGCAGTGCCCACAGCCACAAGATGGCGGTGCCCAGTCTCCTCAGCCCTGCTGGTGCAGCAGGCATGTGGCATGGCCAGGCTTGCCCCCAGGAAGGTCTGGCCACTTGATGCACCTCTCTTCAGAGTTCCCCAGTCCCCTCAGGCCCCCAGCCACCCAAGGCAGACCTGAGGCCCAGGGAAGCCTTGGATATTGGCTGCCCAGCTGACACCTGAGGCACAGGCAAGACTCAGATGTTGGCTGGCCAGCTGCCCAGGGCAGACCTGAAGTGTAGGCAAGCCTCAGATGGCAACTACCCAGCTGCTCAGGGCTGCCCAAGGCTCAGGTAACCAAGGCCGGCCAAGGCTTGCACTGCAGGCAGTGGCAACAGCAGAGGTGTGATGGGGGCATCACCTTACCCTGATCACCAGGTCACTTTTCACCCTTCTGAGCTCCCGGACTGTGAGAGAGAGCAGGCCAGGCTGAAGGACTCTCTCCAGTGCATAAATTTTCATGCACCAGGCTTCTAGTCCTATATAATAAAAGGGTAATATGCAAATAGACCAAACAACAGAACAGCCAAACAACCAATCAAAGAATAACATGCTAATGAGGGGAAAACAAGATGGCGGCATAGAAAACGCCTTTACTTGCTGCCTCTCACAACCACATCAAAAGTACAACTAAAAGACAAAACAAATATCATCCAGACCACAGGAAAGTTGGCTGAGTAGAAGTTCTACAACTAGAAGGAAAGAAAAAAGCACATTAAAACTGGTAGAAGGTGCAGAGGTACAGAGGTGCAGAGGCACATGAGAAATGGGCTGTCAACTGGGTGCGCTGTTGTTTGTTCAATTGGGAGGGAGATTTAAGCTCCCAATGGCTCTGAACTCCAGTTCCGGTTGAGACCCTGGGGATCCAGACTCAAATGGGGAGAAACTAGACTGTCTGGCATCAGGCAAGAATGCAAGGGTGGCTTTCTCTCAGAGAAGTTTGCAACAATCATTGCTCCTGCATGGAGGCATGGGACACAGAGACATGGGGACCTCCCCAGTTGAGGGCTGATTGGCAGCCATTGTTGTTTGCTCCACCCTGGTGATTCGCTGAGACCCTGCCTCACCCAATTTACAACCCCACCCAAGCTGTGTGCAGAGGCTTTTGCATATGAAAGGCCTATCCTTTTGCAACCTAAAATCTAACAAACTGCAGCTGAGTCAGAGAGCTCCAAAGCTTCAAAAAGAAGGCCCAAGGTCAGGCAGCAGAAGCCTGCTCTGCTTCACACTTGGGCCTCATCTGGGCTTTTCCAAACCCCAAACAAAAAGGAGGAATCTGCAGATATCTCTGTAGCTCCTAGAAGATGGTCTCAGGCAGTGACTGACTTTGCACCTCCTTGGAGATCCAAGTGCTAGTGTACTCAGTGGTCAGTGTGAGAATATACCAGATTAAAACTTTCCATTTCAATAAGTGACACACTCAAGGGGCAGACTCAGTGAACACCAAAGCTCCACTGAAGCAAGTCTTGCCCCATAAGGGTGTCTCCAGCACAGCAGTTCTTCCATTATAGACTCAGCTGGTCCTCACAGCCAATTGGCTTAGAGATCAATGCCTTCCAATGATACTAACAGAAATTAAGGCTCAACTATAACAAGATTGTGCACCCAGCCCACGAAGTGTGTCCACCTCAGGTGATTGGGGAGGCTGAGCCACTGGGTCCTATAGGACACCTACCACACAAGGCCACTCTGTCAACACAAGGAAGCAGCCAAAATTCAAAGACAAAGAAGCATGTCACAAATGAAAGAAATGAAGGAAAGCAAACAACTGGATATAGAGTTTAAAACCATAGTTATAAGGTTACTTAAGAATCTTCTAGAAACCTCTAAGGAACTTACTGAGACCTTCAAAGATCTTAGTGAGAATGAAAAAAAAAAAAAAAAGGAAAGGACCAGTCAGAAATTAAGCATACACTGACTGAAATAAAGAATAATATACAGAAATTCAACAATAGACTAGAAGATCCCAAGAATCAAGTAAAAGATTTGAAATATGAGGAAGCAAAAAACACCCAACTGGAAGAGCAAAAAGAAAAATAATCCAAAAATATAAGGATATTGTAAGGAGCCTCTGGGACAACTTCACATGTACCAACATCCAAATTATGGGAGTTCCAAGAGAAGAAAGAGAGCAAGATATTGAAAACCTATTACAAGAAATAATGACAGAAAACTTCCCCACCTGATGAAAGAAATAGACTTACAAGTCCAGGCAGCACAGAGAACCCAAAACAAGAGGAATCCAAAGAGGACCACACCAAGACACATAATAATTAAAATTCCAAGGGCAAAAAACAAAGAGAGAATCTTAAAAGCAGCAAGAGAAAAGCAGTCACCTACAAGGCAGTACCCATACCACAATCAGCTGATTTCTCAATAGAAACTATGCAGGCCAGAAGGGAGTGGCAAGACATATTCAAAGTGATAAATAGTAAGAACCTATGACCAAGATTACTCTTTCCAGCAAAGCTATCATTTAGAATTGAAAGTCAGATAAAGCGCTTCACAGATAAGAAAAGGCTAAAGGAGTTCATCAGCACCAAACCAGTATTATATGAAATGCTGAAAGGTGTTCTTTAAGAAGAATAAGAAGAAAAAGGTACAGATAAAAATTATGAACAAAGTGACAACAAATACATATCTATCAAAAAGAGAATCTAAAAATCAAGTGAATAAAAAATCTGAAGAACAGAATAAACTGGTGAATATAATAGAATCAGGGGCATAGAAAGGGAGTGGGCTGACAATTCTCAGAGGGAAGTGGATGTGGGGATGCATGAAGAGACTGGACAAAATTCTTACTCCTATGGATAAAGACAGTGGTGGGGGTAAGGGCCTGGGTTGAGCTGGGAACTGGGTGGAGGGGAGCTATTGGGAGAAAAAAGAGGAACATCTATAATAATCTGAATAATAAAGATTCATTTAAAATTATGCTAATGATATGCTAATGCTGTTCAACCACTTGCTATTACATGTACTGACCACCTGGGGGCAGATGCTCAGACCAGTAGGTTAGCTTGCTGCTGGGGTCCAGCCAATCATGACTGAGTGAGATGAGCTGGACACATCCTGGATGCCTCCTGCAGTCCCTCCCCAACCTGATCATGCCTCAGCCTGGCCTGTGCCCTCTTGTAATCTGTGACCCCTTGGGGGATGTTGGAGAGCTGGTTTCAGCCCAGTCCCACAGGTCACTCCCCTTGGAATGGTGCCAGATTCAGGGCTTATGGCTGGTGAGTGCTGCTAAGGCATTGCAAGCCTCTCTGTATCTGATTAGGCATGAGCTCGAGGCAGGCACAGTGGGGCCTGGACCTGGATGAGCAGAAGCAGCAGGTAGGAGCTGCAGGTGGCAATGGACTGCGGGTTTTGGCCTGATCCCTTCAGGCCACCCAGAGGGTCCCCACCCATACACGATTTTGTGCACTGGGCCTCTAGTTTGTTAATAATTCCCATAACAAGAAATGTTCTTTCATATCTGCCTAAAATGCTTTCCCAATTTTCCTTAGGTTCCTAGTGAAGTTCTACTTGTCTTTTAAGCTCTATTTCAAATGGTACTTCCTCTTCACAGACTTTTCAATCTCTCCTTGATAGATGTGGTGATCAACCACCTCAGTTTTCTCGGGACTGCCCTAGATTTCAGCACTGAAGTTCCTATATCCCTTGATACCAAGCAAAGTGGGACAGTTGATCACCCTGCAGATTGAGTTGGCAATTTGCTCCTTTGAGTTACTACAGTCTTTTGTTCATATGCCTATTTTCATACTTTATTGTGTATACTTGTTATGTCTTTATAGGTCTGCCATCCTGGACTATGAAGATCAGAATAGTAACACGATCAATGCTAGATTTCATGGCAAGGGGCTCAATAACTATTTCTGTTGCTGAATGAAGTGAGAGCCAAAAATATAAATTTAACTGAGCTGGGAATATAACAGATGACATAAAAAGTATTGAAGCTCAGTGCCTAAAGTAAACTATTAAACATGTCAGAAGATACACAGAGAATGACAAAAACAAGTTTTTGTAGTTGAACAGGCACGGCATGTGATAACTTCTAACTACTCACTCCTCAGTGTGGGAGAAGGAAAAGTGATCCATGAGCAGTACATATAAGGGGATGCCATTGAAGTGATGGAAAACTGGAAAAAGATGACCACAACATGATAATCTGCTTTGGGCAAATCCAAAGAGGAACTTGGAACATAGTTCAGAAATTTAGTCTTCTCTCTGATATTCAACAGAGAAGGTGCTCTTCTTTAATATTCTGATACACCATTGAACAAGGTCTGTTTAATTCCTAAGGTGAGGTAATATAGGCCTTATGATTTATTGACATTATTTAGAATATTAGAAAGATAACCGTTGTTCCTCAAATCATGGCCTTATGCATTGAGATATACCTAGAAGTTTGTAATTGTTGTAGAGTGGTCCAAACCCGCAGTCCATTGCCACCTGCAGCTGATGGAATTTTTGAGCACTACTGAGGCTGTGGACTATGCCCCAGATAGAGTAGTCAGTGCTGACACCAGGCCAGGCCTTGAGATACGGTCTCATGGCCCCTTCCCAGCTTGCAGGCCTTGCAAGATAGAACACTATCAGCTTTCTGAAGAACAGGATGACCCTGTGGGTGGCATGGTCATGAATGGCATGACTCTAATGTAGCTTGAGAAAAACTGTTTTGTCTTGGGTTGCTTGTTGTGCAAAAACAAGATGTGGTTAATGTGCTTAAAAGTGGTCTTGCACAAAGGGTTGGGGCTGCTCTCTGGTTTCCCTGCATCAGGATGGCAGAGCAGTCTCCAGGCAGGCTAATGAAGGCTCCCTAAATTTTCATTTGGTCTGGGCTCCAGTGGTCTTTCACTCACCTCTGCATCCCCAACATTTGGAGATTCCCCAGAGAGATGCACCAGCCTTTGATTGGTCCTGTGACCAGAGCCCACTGGGGTCCCCAGACTCTCCAACCCAGGGGTAGATCTCTGAGAGACGTTCCTCAGCCCCTGGACTGGTAGAGGTTGGAGACCTCTATTTCCTGTTTGACTCTGATCGGAGCCACCTGGATCTGGTTCTTATTGGTAAGAAACTTGTTTCTGGTTCTGTGGGTGCCCATCTGAGGTCTCTGGAAGGCTGGACGCAGCGCTACTTCCGAGACCAGATCCCTGTGCACGCTGGTGCCTGGTGATCCTCAGTTGGTTGTTATTGTCTTTGTTATTCTGTGTTATTGTGGTCTAATTTTCTCTATCATTAGAATAGGTCAGTATGCTTCATGTTGTCTGTACTCCCCTGCAATGTTTTTTGAAAAATTTTAAAGAATTCAAGTGGCAAGCAGATGATTACGGAGCCTCCACTAATGCTTTTGATTTAGAGAAATTTTGTGAGCAGGAATGGCAAACTTTCCCATATCCCAGCGAATGGAAAGGGGAGCTTGATCACCTCCCTAGAAGTAAAAAACTCACACTTTCTGGTGTATAAATGTAAGTGTGAGAGTCTGTGTGAAGTGAAAGCTACTTTGTGCTGTCTGGCTGCACATATGAGAGTATTTGTTATCTCTTTCTGTTGTTTAGTTTGTTAAAGATAGGGCAAACCCTGCTTTAGAGGGAAAACAGTAGATAACTTTTAGTTGCTTTTCCTTGATTTATAATTTTGCCATGTTAGCTTAAAATTTTGGAATTCTAGTGAAGGTTGCCAATCCAGAGAAGCTTAAACAAAGGATTATTGAATTAAGATTAGTCATAACTGTTTTTGTACACTGCCTTTTTCAGCCTTCCTAGCAAACAGAGAATCATATAGTCCTGAGAAGTGCGACCTACCTGCCCTTCCTGCTAGATTTACAGTGAGTCCTCTGGAGCCGAAAACTGCTCTGGAGCAGGTGTGAGAAAGGGTAGAGGCAATGGAACTCACTCTCAGCCTGCTGAGATAGAGGAACCCTAGACTGGGGGACAAATGGATGGTTGGAGACATCAGAAGTGGTAAAGAAGAAGGAGGATTTGAGATCCTCTAGGACCTTAGAAGAAAGAAGGAAAATCTGGGAGGGAGATAAGCTCTTCCTTAAGTGTAAAAAGCCTGGTTATACAGAATCTCAGATCGCTTGCCTTATTTCCCCTGTTAAGGACAGAGTAAATGGTTAATGCAGAAAAGGGGTTGGGGAGCGCCAGTGGGGAGAGCAAGGAGAGAGAGGTTTTTGTTGATTTTGCTGGGTACAACCCGCTGTGCTGGCATCCTTGGTTTCTTGCTTATCAGAACTATGCTGGCAAAACACAGTGGATCTGTCTCTGCCCCATTTACAACTGGGTACTTCTTGGGTGGTAGAGGAATATTCAGCAAAGGAACTTTAAGATATATTTTTAAGGCTGACAATTAGTTTTATCACAGAAGTTCTAAGTCATAAATGTTAATCTAAGAAATTCTGGCTATTTACTATTTAGGAATCATTAAAGGATTGAGGTTTCAAATAAGGAATACTGAGTAGAAGGTCTGAGGCATGGTTATGCATTTTTAAAGGACATAGAAAGAAGGTTTGAAGGCTAATTTGGAAGTGTTTATAAAGGTGATTGTGCATGTGATAAGAAGGAGAAGAGATATGTCATAAAGAAATCAATCAAATAATACAGGCCAGTAAGCCAGAAAGAGTAAATAATTTCAGAAAATATTACTTTGGAAAGTCCATAAAGAGGACTAGCAAAAAAAATTCTATCTTAAAGTAGGTCAGTGTGTTTTTCTCCTTATACAATTCTTCTGAAATTTGGCAATAATAAACAAATCATGGCAATACAGTTCTTTGCATAAATTCAACAAGACTAGTTTCCAATAGTGGTTTTATAGACCAGAAACTTTGGAATATCATGTTTTAAAGATCCCTGCCTGAACTCTGAAGACTTGAAGCCAATAAGAGTGCCACAGAGAAAGCCTGGTATCTTGCTTGGTAGCCCTGAAAATAGCTGGTGCTGGAGAATCAGGCCCATACCTTATCATCACTGGTGGTTGGTGAGAGTTGAAGGGGAGCAATAAGGGTGCCTCTGCATCCCTGCAGAATCCCTATGCACTCTGAACCTCCATGAGTAAGAGGGCTGAGATGGGCCTTGAAGCCTAGGGCATGGGCCTGGGTAGAGCCATTACAGGTGAGGACTTCACCTAACTCAACAGATACTGCAGGCAGGCCTGATGGCATGTAGATGGCTTGGTTTCCTGGCCCTATGGGGCACATTAAGATTCAATCATGAATTTCTGGCAAAGGTAGTCAGTTACCATTCTTATTATGTTTATGCAAACAATCAGGCCAAATTAAATACAATAGGTAAGTTAGTCTTGATTTGGTTCTTTTGATAAACATGGGGGTAATTTTGAGGAGAAAAATTCTATTTCAATAGAAGTTATTAAAACTAAAAGGTTTTCTTTCATTTCCACCAGACCATTTGTTACCATTTGTCTCTGCCAGGTCACAAGCCACCTCCTTCTGTGCCCAGGCCTCATTATCCCTCTGACAGACAGCAAGGATCTCTTGGCTCTGAGAGAAACTTCTGACCCGCCTCAGCAGGAAGTAGCTAGAAGAGCCCATCGACGTCCATTTTCCCTAAAAGAATTCAGAGCCAGGATCCTTGAGGTAATATATTAGGCAGTTAGACAGATATGAGCAGAGCAAGGACGATGGGCCAACTAGCACTCCCTATCTGTGTGAGTCAAGGGGACTCCCCAGAAGCTAGTGGGAACAAGACTTCAGATGAAGCAGCCCGGGAGGCTGCCCTAAAACCAGTGGGGCCTCTACAGATTCTAGTGACTCTTCCAAACCCTGACCTACCCATCTCACCAGCGTATGTAGAAACCCAATCTGGAAAAGCTGAAATCCATATCCAATCTTTACTCAAGTTCTTCTAGGCTTTACAGTCCACTCAGAACGCAGTACCAACTTCTGATCCAGTCCGTCCTTCCACCCTGGTTACTCTGTTTGGATAAAGAAATTTGCCCCACAAGGACTGACTCCTGCCTGGAAAGGACCACCGCCACAGCAGTGAAGGTCGACGGGATCCTGATGTGGCTTCATTACACCTGGCTTAAGCCCTTTTCTTAAAGAGGCCCAATGACTTTATTCAGCCTCATGGGTCAATATAACTCCCTCACCACCAATGACCCAAAGGAGTCAAGGATTTGACTCATGTATATAAAACCAGTGGGGAATGTTGTAGAGTGGAATTTTTGAGCACTACTGAGACCGTGGACTATGCCCCAGATAGAGTAGTCAGCGCTGACACCAGGCCAGGCCTTGAGATACGGTCTCATGTTCCCTTTCCAGCTCGTAGGCCTTGCAAACACTGTTAGTTTTCTGAAGAACAGGATGACCCTGTGGGTGGCATGGTCATGAATGGCATGACTCTAATGTAGCTTGAGAAAAACTGTTTTGTCTTGGGTTGCTTGTTGTGCAAAAACAAGATGTGGTTAATGTGCTTAAAAGTGGTCTTGCACAAGGGGTCAGGGCTGCTCTCCGGTCTCCAAGTGGAGGATGGCAGAGCAGTCTCCAGGCTGGCTAATAAAGGCTCCCTAAATTTTCATTTGGTCTGGGCTCCAGTGGTCTTTCACTCACCTCCGCATCCACAACAATAATGCTCTGGAATTCTTAATAATTAAAACATCTTGGTAATAACACACAAACATCACAGTTTCCCTATCCCCAATGTGCAACTAAATTTACCTAAGTACTCAGAGAAAACTATTTTACCCAGTTGAAAGAATAATTCATTTTATATTATTGGCAATTTTCTCAGCTAAAATAAAATTAAAGCAATCATCTTAGAAGTTACCACATTTCTTCAAAATAATCGATATATAAATTAAGGCAGTTTTACAACAGGACTAACCCTTTAGTTAAAAAGCTTCAGTTTGTGACTTTAGTTCATTGAAACAGTTCATAAGTTTAGAATGTTAGAAAACAAACTAGGGGACTTACATGGAAATATGTTAATAACCATGAGAGGCCCCAGCACTGATATAAAGATACAGTTTACAAAGAATATAGACTAAGGTACAAACATTTCCTTCTAACTTGAATACTTGAGGCTCAAATTATATTTTTCCTATAGATATTCTGTTATAAATGGTGAAGAGGCTCCCAACCTAGTTCATATAAATCTATTTATCATACATGAAGTTTAACTATAAGACCAAGAAGAAAGGCTATTCATATAATATCAATATCTATATCAATACTATGTGCATGGGAAATATTAATATCTAAAATTTATTATTAGCTCATTTAATCCATACAACTCTAGGTGGCAGACTCAATTATGATTCCCAACTGACAGATGAAAAAACTGAGGCCTACAGGGTTAATATAACAACTTGCTTAATATCACAAACCTAGCAGTGATGGATACAATATTTGAATTCAGGGAGTGTAAGTCCAGAGTCCATACTCCTGACCACTGTATAGAGCTATGCCCAGTCTCTGAGGTATGAATTCTCCTACCAGAGGCAGACAAGGGCTCTTCAAAAAAAATGAGGCATATGTGGAATATAATGGACAATATAAACTGATGAACAAAAACATATCCAGAGACAGAAAAGCATCTATCAGACCGTCTAACCTCAGAGGGAAGGCAGGGGAGGGTGAGGGTAAGGAAGAGAGATCAACTGAAGGACACAGACACAAAAAGGGTGTGGGGGTTAGGTGGTAAATGGGAGTATAAGGTCACATATACAATACCTTAATCAATAAAGAAAATTTAAAAAAATGAGGCACACTGAGCATGAGTAACTCTATCTCTTGCTCTATGGAGAAAATAGGCCCTTTTGAGGTTGTTTTCCACATGCTTGGAAATGGGAAACAAAGGGCAGGTACTAGTTAGAGAGGTTTTATATTGTTTTCACCAGTCTCTCTATTTCTCTCTCTCTCTCTCTCTCTCTCTCTCTCTCTCTCTCTCTCTCTCTCTATATATATATATATATATATATATATATATATATATATAATAAAAGAGTAATCTAATAAAAGAGTAATCTCCAATCTAATAAAAGAGTAATATGCAAATTGACCATACCTCTGCTACACCCACAAGCCACACCCACAAGCCACACCCACAAGGAAATCAGGAGCGAATATGCATATAAACCCCAACCAAGATGGCTGCGGCCACTGAGAGGAGGAGGGAGGCTTGGGTTTCCCTGGCAATGGAGGAAGCCAAGCTTTCCGCCTGCCCTTGCCAGCCTAGGCCTCCACTCAATGCTACAAAGTTGCAATTATAGAAGATACATAATCCCAACAGAAATGGCGGCAGCTGGCAGCTGTACAGAGCAGAAGCTAGGGTTGCCCCAGCAATGGAGGAAGCCAAGCTTCTGCAGACCTGGTGGGCCTCGGCCTCCACTTAAGGCTACAAAGTTTCAATTATTGAAGGTAAATAAACCCAAACAGAAATGGCTATAGCTCTAGGCTACAAAGTTTCAGTTGTAGAACATAAATAAATCTCAGATACCAGAGATTCTGCTTGGGTTGCCAGGGGGCGTGGCTTGCATGCAAACCACTACAGGCCCCTCGCCCAGGCTGTCCCACACTCCAAAGGAATGCCCACCCTGATCCAGGACACCCTTCAGGGTAAACCAACTGGCCCCCACCCATGCACCAGGCCTCTATCCTATCTTAAAATAGAGTAATATGCAGATTGACCATCACTCCAACACACAAGACAGCTGCCTCCATGTTGTCAAAGATCCTGCCCCCATGTGGACACAAGATGGCCACAAAATATGGCCATCAGGAGAAGGCAGTTGGGGATGATCAAGGGGAGGGCAGTTAGGGGTGACCAGGCCAGCAGATGAGTGAAGTTGGGTGTGACTGGGCCTGCAGGAGAGAGCAGTTGGAGGAAACCAGGCCTGCAGAGGAGGGCTGTTTGGGGGGACCCAGGCCTGCAGGGGAGAGCAGCTGAGGGGAACTAGGCCTGCAGGGAAGAGCAGTTAGGAGTGACCAGGCATGCAGGGGAGGGCAGGTGGGGGCACTCAAGCCTGCAGGGGAGGGCAGTTAAGTGTGACCAGGCCAGCAGAGGAGGGAAGTTGGACACAAACAGGCTGGAAGGGGAGCAGTTAGACATCAATCAGGCTGGCAGAGGAGTGGTTAGGGGGTGATCAGGCTGACAGGTAAAAGCAGTTAGGGGTAATCAGGAAGGCAGGCAGGTGAGCAGTTGGAGCCAGCAGTCCTGCATTGTGAGAAGGATGTCTAACTGCCTATTTAGGCCTGATCCCAGTGGGGGGCTCCCAGATTGGAGAGGGTGCAGGCTGTGCTGAGGGACACCCCCCCTTTTGCATGAATTTCATGCGCCTGGCCTCTAATATATATATAAATATATCCTATCTAATAAAAGAGTAATATGCAAATTGACTGTATCTCTGATCAAGCCACACCCACCAGCCAATCAGGAGTTGGGGCGGAGCTAGCAAGGGACATGCAGCCTGGGCCGGGGGGCGGGGCCGAGGGAGCCAGGGCTGTGGGGGGGGTAGAGCTGAGGTGGCTAGGGTCTGAGGGGCAAGGCCGAGGTGGCTAGGGCCATGGGGGCAGGGCTGAGGTGGCTAGGGTCTAGGGGGGCAGGGCCAAAGTGGCCAGGGCTTGGGGAGGCCGGACCAAGGTGGCCAAGGCCATGAAGGTGCGGGGCCATGATGGCTATGGCTGTGGGGGGCTGGGGTCGAGGTGGCCAGCAAGTGCTGGCCAGGGAGACGGCCTTGGCTGGGGGAGGGGTGGGGCTGAGGCCCGCACTAGCCAGGTGTGAACTGGCTGGGGTGAAGGCCTTGGCTGGGGGGGGTGGGCTGGGGCAGAGCCAGCCATCAGCCCCATTGCAGGGCATTGGCTGGGTGCACAAGGTCTAAAGCCTCAGCCAGAGGCTTTAGGCCTTGGCCAGGCTGGGGGTGAGTGTTCAGTGGTACAACCCCTGAGGGCTCCCAGTATGCGAGAGGTGGCAGGTTGGGCTGAGGGATCACCCACCCCTAGTGCACAAATTCCATGTACTGGGCCCCTAGTGTGTGTATGTGTAAATATATATATCCTATCTGAAAAAAGAGTAATATGCAAATTTGACCTTACCTTTGCCACACCCACCAGCCACGCCCACCAGTCAATCAGGAGCCAATAATGCAAATAAACCCCAACCAAGATGGCTGCGGCCACTGAGAGCATGAGGTAGGCTTGGGATTCCCCGGCAACAGAGGAAGCCAAGCTTTCTGCCTCCCTAGGCCTCCACTCAATGTTACAAAGTTTCAATTATAAAAGATACAGAAATGGCAGCAGCCAATGAGCTGGAGAGAACAGAGGCTTGGGTTTCCCTGGCAACTGAGGAAGCCAAGCTCTAGGCTACAATGTTTCAAACAGAAATGGCTGCTGCCCGGGAGCGAGCAGAAGGCTTGGCTCTGCTCTGCTCCAGGCTACAAAGTTTCAATTGTAGACATAATTTAATCCCAGATACCAGGTTCTCCGCTTGGGTCGCTGGGGGGCATGGCCAGCCTGCAAACCTCCACAGGCCCCTCATCCAGGACACCCCTCACCCTAAGGGAACCCCCATCCTAATCTGGGACACTCTTCAGGGCAAACCAGCTGGCCCCCACCCATGCCCCAGGCCTCTATCCTATCTAATAAAAGAGTAATTTGCAGATTGACCGTCACTACAACACAAAAGAGTGCTGCCCCCATGTGGTCAAAGATCCTGCCCCCATGGGGACACAAGATGGCCATCACAAGATGGCCAGCAGGGGAGGGCCATTGGAGGTTCCAGGCCCTGCAAGGGAGGAAAGTTGTAGGCGATCAGGCCAGCAGGGTAGGGCAGTTGGGTGGGACCAGGCCTGCAAGGGAGGGCAGTTGGGGGCAATCAAGCCTGCAGGGGAGGGAATTTAGGGATGACCAGGCCAGCAGAGGAGGTAAGTTGATGGCAAATAGGCTGGCAGGGGAGCAGTTAAACATCAATTAGGCTGGCAGGGTAGTCGTTAGGAGGTGATCAGGCTGGCATGCAGAAGTGGTTAGGGGCAATCAAAGAGGCAGGAAGGTGAGCAGTTTGGAGTCACCAGTCCTGGATTGTGAGAAGGATGTCCAATTGCCCATTTAGTCCCAATCCTACCAGGATTGGGCCTAGATGGGCAGTTGGACATACCTCGAGGGGTCCCAGATTGGAGCTCCTACCATTTGTAACAATATAGATGGATATGGAGAGCATTATGCTAAGTGAAAATAGCCAAGGAGAGAAATACAAATATCACATGATCTCACTCATTTGAGGAATATAATGAATGACATAGACTGATGAACAAGAATGGATCCAGAGACTGAGAAAAGTCCATCAGAATGTCAAACCTCAGTGTAAGTGGCAGGTGGTGGGAGTAAGGGGGAAGTCAATATATTTGAACTCTTGAAGTAAGGTAAGTAATTTATGTTTTTACATCCCTGACAAAGTTTATATAAAGTTATAAAAAAATGGCAGCTAGTTTGAGATTGAATTAACATGGACTAGAGCTTGTCATCTCCTATGGACACCAGTCCTTAGGCTAGGCCCTCCTTAGCCTTCCATGACACCATAATACCCTTACATGATATTATTCTACAAGGTCATTATAATATTTGATATTTGACAACAGCATATTATACAATAATCCCAAATAAACTTATAAACTAATTCTTTGAATGTTGGGCAGCAATTTAAAAAAGGATAGGAAAGGAATTAATCCCTTTCAGAAGGAATTAAGGCACTGGGAAGGCATCCAAGCATTCTATATTGGCCCCTCTTGCCCTTTTGCCAAGAGGGACCCTCTTCTTACTATCCAAATACGCACAGCTGATGTCTGAGCTTTCAGTTCAAGCTGTGGCTGAAGCCTATGGGCAACTGGTACCATGGATCTGTCTCTCGACCAATGGTGTGACCTGGGTCCTCTCTGGAGAAGAAACGTAGGTCCCCTGATATATGTGATCAGTACTGGGACGCCGCCAGCAGGCGAGGGGACCCCAAGGCAGATGCTGGATGTGGAGGCCCCGGGGGCATAGACTACAAAGGAGACAGAAATGAACCTGCCTGTTTGGCCCCGGAGGATGGCTGGTTAGCCAGAAACTGGTAAGATTCCTCAGGGAAGGAATAACCTAAGACAGGCACAGTCACAGAGGGGCCAACAGGAGAGAGAACTAAAAGGTCAACAGAGGGGGGGCACAGACCCTCATCCACAAACCTTGCAGGGGCTTGAATTCTCACCCCTCCTGAGGGAGGTCTCCTGCCCCCATGGCTGCTTAACCTCCCACGCACAACTTAAACTGAGACAGAGACTCGGCCAACAATAGCTGCTCTATATCTAAGTTCAGTCTATTACCAGGAATGCTCAGGACCTACTAAAAAATGCAAATATTCCTCTCCACTAGTATTTACAGGGTAAACTAAGATTTCTGCTTGAGTATTAAAATTGACAGTAAAATAGTAATCAAGTTTTTCAGATTAATTTAAATTGGCCAAGAGAAATAAGTGAATACTCAAGAAAATTATAGTGTACTGGACAAAAAGCTTTTCCTAAAACATTAACTAAAATATCTATTAGTAGTTCATCTCACTGTAAAATTGCCTAACATCCAAAGAACCTAAAGCAGTCATATTTGTGTGCAAAAATTAAAATTTAATATTACCAAGACTGCAAAATAAAATTTCCTAAAGCCCTCATTAATCAAAAAGGGGGGGGCAGTGGGGTGATATCATCTAAGGAAAAATATCCTGTAAGTAAAATACATGTAGAAAATTCTTACTCCAGAAAAGTAAATTCCATTTGTAAAACCAACTGCAGGACACCCATGAAAAAACACACATGGTGTCAAAATAAGCCAAAGGGAAATCATTCAGGCAAAAATAAAAAGAATCCCAGATCTATTTTGCAGAGAGGATCCCTTTGTTAACTTTTGGTCAAGAATGTGTTTGTGTGTTTTCAGAGAACAAGTCCAAGACCATGTGTGTTCCTGCAACAGTGAGCAACTGATGGGTGTATTCCAGTCCGGAGGATGGTCCAGAGATGGGGGATGCTGACGACACCTTGCCATGCTAGCATTCGGCAGGTGTTCATGGCTGCAGGCGGCCGAGGACCATACCAGAGAGGATGGGTCTTGCATTGCCACGATGTGTCCACCACCTGGATACCGTTGCTGACATGTACACATGAAGAACTATTTGACATTGAAACTGGGACTCAGAACAGTTGGACATTGAGACTGACACTCAAACATTTTTTGTTCTTATACATTTGCTTCTAGTATGCAGAGGCAAGATATTTTTGAAGAAAAGAAACAGGAGGAAGTGATTGATACAGGGGTAAGATGGCCTTGAACAGGCTGTCAAGCTACAGGGGGAAGGCTGAGGTGGATGGGAGGTGGATGCTGAGGGAGATCAACCAAAGGACTTGTATGCATGCATATGAGCATAACCAATGAATGAAAGACAATGGGGCGGGGAGGGGTAAGGAGGGGACATGTGCTGGGGGGTAAGAGAGGCTGGGGGGAGGATATTGGGGGGGAAAGGTAAACATATGTAATACTATTAAATATAAGTTATATTATAAATTAAAGAGAGAGAGAGAGAGAGAGAGAGAGAGAGAGAGAGAGAGAGAGAGAGAGAGAAAGAAATATCTCCCTAGTTTCTGCAAGTACATCAATAGATTCTGTGTTGGCAAATCCTATTATCTCATTGCCAGTTACTGAATCCAACCTCTCAGCCTTACTGAATTGCAATAAATAACTCTGGAAACATTAATGCTTGCTGTCACACTTACTTTGATGTCAGCCACACTATTAAGATAAAAAATAAATCTATTTAAATAATCTGAAATAAAATAAGTTTGAATATTTTCGTATACTCTTGTTTTACTTGATAACTAATAAAATTATGTTTCCAATTCTAAAAAAAAAAAGAAATGTGGAATGGAAACTAAAGAGAAAATAAAAAATTAGACTACATTAAAATAAAAAGCATCTTCAGAGCAAAAGAAAAACCACAAAACAGCAAGAAAGCCCAGGAGAACACCAAGATGGCGGCATAGGTAAACACCTATTGTTCTGCCCCGTGCAACGATTTAAGAACTACAACATAACAGCAGAACAGACAGCAAACAGAATCGCCAGAAAGCTGGCTGAGTGAAAACTCCACAAACAAGAATAAAGGTGCGATGCTGAGACTCAGGAGCTGCGGGAGCGCAGCCTTTCAGAAGGAAACAGGTTAGGAGCCGTCCTGGTCGTGCACATGGGCTGGGGCTGGAGCAGCAACCCCGGCCAGATTTCTCCAATGGGGAGGGCGGAGACATCCCACTACACGGATTCCCCAGTGCCAGGCGAGGTCCGAGATCCAGGGTACATGGAGACGTCCCACTGCACAGATTCCCCAGGGCCAGGCAAGGTCCGAGGTACAGGGGACACACCCTGGAAGCAGGGTGTGGCAGAGGCTCCTAGTCTGCTAGAAACCCGGAGGAGGCGGGGAAAAGAAGTTTCCACGCAAGGGTCGCGCAAACCCCCAACTTGCCCCCTGGAAATTTGTTTCCTGGTTCCGGAAACCATCTATTTTACAACCCTGGGCTAGGCTTTTGGTGTGCAGACACATTTGAGGAAAGGCAGAGTTGTCTGGCAAGGGGAAGAGACTAGTGGCTTTCTCTTGGAGGTGCCTGCAGCCATCCCCATCCAACAGAGACCCGCGCGCACGAGCGCCCCATAGGATGCAGCTGACACTGAGGCTGCCTGCGCAGCTCAGAGACTCTGCCCATCCAACCTGAACACAGTCTCCCTTCACAGCCAATTGGCCTGGAGGTCAAACCCTCCTAGGGCTAACAACAACAAGCTGGGTTTAAATTCAAAAATACTGAATACAACCCATAAAGGATTGCTGTAAGAGTACCCACCTCAGGTAACTGGGGAGGCTGAGCCACTGTCCCTTTGAGGACATCTACCACATAAAGCAGCCACCATGCACAGATATGGAAAGAAATCAGGTGTGGAAGAAATAGAGGAGAAAAGACATAGAGTTCAAAACCACGGTTATAAGGCTTTTCAAGAGGCTCCTAGAAAAGACCGATGTACTTAATGAGAACTACGAGGAAATAAACAAGACCAACCAGGAAATGAATGAGAATTACAAGGAAATGAATGAGACCCTCAAGGAAATGAACAAGACCTCTGAGTATATGAATCAGACCCTCACGGATAAAAAAAAAAAGGACCAACTAAAAATCAAGCATACACAGACTGAAATAAAAAATATGACACAAAATCCTAAAAGCAGTCCAGAGGGCCACAAGAACCAAGTCAAAGATTTGAAATACAAAGAACCAAAATCCACTCAGCTTGGAAAAGCAAGAAACAAAAAGAATTCAAATAATTGAAGATAGTGTAAGGGGCCTCTGGGACAACCTCAAGCATGCCAACATCCAAATTATTGGGGTCCCAGAAAAAGAGAGAGAGCAAATTAATGAAAACCTACTTGAAGAAATAGTGACTGAAAACTCCCCCCACCTGGTGAAAGAAACTGACTTAAAAGCCCAAGAAGTACACAGAACCCCAAAATATAGGAATCTAAAGAGGACCACACCAAGACATATCATAATTAAAATGCCAAGAGCAAAAGATAAAGAGAGAATATTAAAAGCAGCAAGAGAAAAACAGTTGGTTACCTACAGGGGAGCACCCATACGATTGTCAGCGGATTTCTCAACAGAAACGATGCAGGCCAGACGCGAGTGGCAAGAAATATTCAAAGTGATGAGTAGCAAGAATCAACAACCAAGATTACTCTATCCAGCAAAGCTATCATTCAGATTTGAAGATCATATAAAGTGCTTTGCAGATAAGAAAAAGCTAAAGGAGTTCATCTCCACCAAACCAGAATTATATGAAATGCTGAAAGATATTCTTTAAGAAGAGGAAGAAGAAAAAGGTAAAAATATAAATTATGAACAACAAATGAACATAAAAATCAAGTGAATTGATAGGCTGATGAACAGGATAAACTGGTGACTATAACAGAAACATGGACATAGAGAGGGAATGGACTGACAATTCTTGGAGAGAAAAGTGTTGTGGGAAGTACAGCAAGAGATTCGACAAAAATCTTGCAACAATGGGAGAGGACATTGGGGAGGGAGAGGTGAGGGTAGAGGGTGGGATAGCTACAGGGTGGAGTGGAGATATAGGGGGATAAAAAAGGGGAAACAATGTAATTAATAAACTGAACAATAAAGGGAAAAAAAGCAAGAAAGCCCACTGCATGGGAGAACATATTTGCCAATGTTGTCTCTGATAAGGTTTTAATCTCCAACATTTATAGGGAACTCATACAACTTAACAAAATGAAGAAAAACAACTCAATAAAAAAATATGCAAAGGACCTAAATAGATACCTTTATAGAGAAGACATAAGGAAGGCCAAGAGACATGAAAATATGCTCAAGTCACTAATCATTCAAGGATGCAAATCAAAACAACAATGAGGCACTATCTCACATCTGTCAGAATGGCTATCATCAAAAAATCACCAAAAGATAAGTGCTGGCGATGATGCGGAGAAAAAGGATCCCTTGTACAATGTTGGTGGAAATGCAGACTGGTGCAGCTGCTTTAGACTGGGAATTTTTGAGCACTACTGAGGCTGTGGACTATGCCGCAGAAGAAGTTGTCAGTGCTGACAGCAGGCCAGGCCTTGAGATAGGGTCTTATGGCCCCTTCTCACACATGGGCCCTGCAAGATAGAACACTGTCAGCTTTCTGAAGAACAGGATGACTCTGTGGGTGGCATGGTCATCAATGGCATGACTCTGACATTGCTTGGAAAAAACTGTTTCATCTTAGGTGGCTTGTTGTGCAAAAACAGAATGTGGTTAATATGCTTAAAAGTGGTCTTGCACAAAGGTTCGGGGCTGCTCTCTGGTCTCCCTGTGTTAGGATGACAGAGCAGTCCCCGTGCCGGCTAATAAAGGCTCCTTAAATTTTAATTTAGCCTGGGCTCCAGTGGTCTTTCACTCGCATCCACTCCACAACAGCAGCTAGTATGGATTTTCCTCACAAAACTAAAAATGGAACTCCCATTTGACCCGGTGATCCCACTTTTAGGAATATATCCCAAGAAACTAGAAATCCCAATCAAAAAGGATATATGCACCCCTATGTTCATAGAAGCACAATTTACAATAGCTAATATTTGGAAACAGCCTAAGTGTCCATCAGCAGATGAGTGGATTAAAAAACTTTGGTACATCTACACAATGGAATACTATGCTGCTATAAAAAAGAAGAAATTCCTACCATTTGTAACAGCATGGATGGAGCTGGAGAGCATAATCCTAAGTGAAATAAGTCAGTGGGAGAAACATAAATATCACATGATATTAGCCATTTGTGTATTATAATGAACAACATAAACTAATGAACAAAAACAGATTCAGAGACAGAGAATCATTGATCAGATGCTCAAACCTCACAGGGAAGGTAGGAGGTGGTGGGGGGGTCAGGGGGAGAGATCAACCAAAAGACTTGTATACATGTATATAAGCCTAACCAATGGACAAAGACAGCAGGAGTTGAGGGCATGTGCAGGAGTGGAGTGAGGGGCAATGGGGGATATGAACACATATGTAATACCTTAATCAATAAAAAAATCAATTATAAAAAAAGAAACGTGGAGCAGCCTATGTGTCCTCAGAAAGAAATCCTTGGCAGCCCAAGCATAACCCAAGGTTTATAATCACAGGGGATTTGAAAGTAGGGATAGGTATCTTATTTAATAAAAGAATAATAGGAAAATTTGACCGTACCTTCACTAAACCCACAAGCCACGCCCATAGCCACGCCCACCAGTTAATCAGGAGCAGATTATGCAAATAAACCCCAACCAAGATGGCTGCCACCACTGAGAGCAGGAGGGAGGTTTGGGTTTCCCTGGCAACAGAGGAAGCCAAGTTTTCCGCCTGCTGCTACCGGCCTAGGCCTCCACTCAATGCTACAAAGTTTGAATTATAAAAGATACAGAAATGGCCGCAGCCACTGAGCTGGAGAGAACAGAGACCTGAGTTTCCCTGGCAACAGAGGAAGCCAAGCTTTCAGCCTGCCATTGCTGATCTAGGCCTCCACTATCGGCTACAAAGTTTCAAACAGAAATGGCTGCTGCCATGGAGCGAGCAGAAGGCTTGGCTCCACTCCAGGCTACAAAGTTTCAATTGTAGACATGAATTAATCCCAGATCACAGGGCCTCCCCTTGGATTGCTGGGGGGCGTGGCCGGCCTGCAAACCTCCACAGGCCCCTCATCCGGGCCACCCCTTGCCCCAAGGGAACCTGCATCCTGATCTGGGACACACTTCACGGCAAACCAGCTGGTCCCCACCCATGAACCAGGCCTCTATCCTATCTAATAAAAGAGTAATTTGCAGATTGACCATCACTCCAACACACAAGAGTGCTGCCCCCATGTGGTCAAAGATCCTGCCCCCATCTGGACACAAGATGGCCAGCAGGTGAGGGCCATTGGGAGGTTCCAGGCCCTGCAAGGAAGGGCAGTTGTGGGTGATCAGGCCAGCAGGGGAGGGCAGTTGGGAGTGACCAGGCCTGCAAGGGAGGGCAGTTGGGGGCAATCAAGCCTGCAGGGGAGGGAAGTTAGGGGTGACCAGGCCAGCAGAGGAGGTAAGTTGGTGGCAAACAGGCTGGCAGGGGAGCAGTTAGACATCAATTAGGCTGGCAGGGTAGTGGTTAGGAGGTGATCAGGCTGGCATGCAGAAGTGGTTAGGGGCAATCAGGGAGGCAGGCAGATAAGCAGTTTGGAGCCAGCAAACTGTGGATTGTGAGAAGGATGTCCGACTGCCCAATTAGGCTTAATCCTGGTAGGATCAGGCCTAAACAAGTAGTCGGACATCTCTCAAGGGGTCTCAGATAGGAGAGGGTGCAGGCTGGGCTAAGGGACATCCCCTGCCCCCTGTGCACGAATTTTGTGCACTGAGCCTCTAATAAAGATATAAAAAATTAAAAAAAAATGGAGCAGGAGGTAGAGGAGAGAAACTATGAGAAGCAAAAGAATAAGAGCACATAGGACAAAGACAAGGGTCAATGGGTAATGGGGAGAGATGGTGGCTGTTGGAATGAAGAGGAAGAAAAATAAAGACTAGAAAATCAGTGAGGTCAAGGGGAACTGATTCTCTTTTCCATTCTATTACTGCTCCTTATCTTTGGTCCTTTTCACACAAAACATTTCAAAGCATTATCTATATTTGGTATATTGAATTCTTCACCTCCTTTTTTCTCTTTAACTTAAAACTGATTTATATTTCTCAGATAATGTTTAAAATTATATTTTTACTAGAGGCCCGGAAAATTCATGCATGGGGTGTGTGTGTATGTCCCTCAGCCCAGCCTGCACCCTCTCCAATCTGGGACATCCCTCTCACAATCCAGGTCTGCTAACTTCCAACTGCTCGCCTGTCTGCCTTCCTGATTGTCCCTAACAGCTTCTTCCTGCCAGCCTGATAATATCATAATCACTCCTGTGCCATCCTGATTGATGCCTAACTGCTTCCCTGCCAGCCTCTTTGCTCCTAACTGCCTTTCCCTGCAGGCCTGTCACCCCTAACTGCCCTCCCCTGCAGGCCTGGTCCCCCGCAGCTATTCTCCCCAGCAGGCCTGTGTCCCCTCTAACTGCCCTTCCTTGCAGGCCCAGTCACCCCCCAACTTCCCTCCTCTGCCAGGTTGGCCACCCCTAACTGTCATCCCCTGCAAGCTTGATCACCCCTAACTGCCCTTCTTGCAGGTCTGGTCCCTCCCAACTTCCCTCCCCTGCTGGTCATCTTGTGGTGGCCATCTTGTGTCCACATGGACACAAGTCATCTTTGACCACATTGGGGAGCCATCTTGTGTGTTGGAGTGATGGTCAATTTGCATATTACTCTTTTGTTAAATAGGATAGAGTACTGGTACATGGGTGGGGGCCGGTTGGTTTGCCCTGAAGGATGTCCTGGATCAAGGCGGGGGTCCCCTTGGGGCATGGAGAGGCCTGGGAGTGGGGCTTGTGGTGGTTTGCAGGCTGGCCATGCCTCCTTTTACCCAAGTGGAGGCCCTGGTATCTGGGATTTATTTATATTCTATAATTGGAACTTTGTAACATTGAGTGGAGGCCAGGCAGGCCAGGGCTGCGGAAGCTTGGCTTCTTCCATTGCCAAGGGCAACTTAGACCTCCTGCTCTCTCCAGCTCTGTGGATGCCACCATTTTTGTTGGGATTTATTTATCTTCTGTAATTGAAACTTTGTAGCCTTGATTGGAGTCCAGGGCCAGCCAGTGTGTGTGGAAAGCTTGGCTCCCTCCATTGCTGGAAAAATCCAAGCCTCCTGCTCGCTTCATGCCTACAGCCATCTTTTTTGGGTTAATTTGCATACTTGCTCCTGATTGGCTGGTGGGCATGGATTGTGGGTGTAGCAGAGGTATCATCACCTTCTTTTATCCAGTCTTATCATTCCTGGGTGTCCTTCAAGCATGGTTTGGGAATAAGCCAAGGGTATATATTATTTATTGTCCTGTTAGATTGTCTATGTGCTGTGCTCAGACTCTTGGTGACACTATAAATAAGTGAAAAGTTTCAACATAGGGTTTTCAAAGTAAGAAAGTTAATAAAGATAAAATTTGATAAAAGAACAAGCAGTGATTTACCATTGCTTTCTGCTGCATAGGGTATGGGTCTAACCCGCATGTGCTTAGATCCAGGGTGCCACAAATCACCAAACAGATAGGAAATATAAGTGCTCTTGTGGGGCACCCATAGGTATCAGACTTATAACTAAGGAGTTAAGTTCCTCATAATCAAAGTTCATTCTAAATAGGCAAAGCATGGAATGTGGTAGTAGGTATTTGCCTGCTGAAATGCTCACTCACATGTTTTATTCTATGCCTTTTTTAAAATCTGTGCTTTTGACAATAAAAATGACTTCACCAAGAAATTCAGAGTTTTCCTGATAACTAAGAACATTTCCTATCTTTATTATTTTGAAATACATGTATACCTTTTCCAACCTGTTTCTGACATTATTTTAGAAGAACCTTTGTATTATGATAAAAGAATACTCTGATATGCCTTACACAAGCATCTCAGCAGAGAAAGTTAATCTGATTAAGTCAGTGTTAGGCCTGTAGCTAGGAGATCCACTGTTGTAATATTACCAAAATCGGGATATCAGGATAACTTTCTTTCTCTTTATTTCTCTCCTTTATTTCTCCTCTTTCTTTCTTTTCTTTCTTTCTTTCTTTCTTTCTTTCTTTCTTTCTTTCTTTCTTTCTTTCTTTCTTTCTTTCTTTCTTTCTTTCTTTCCTTCCTTCCTTCCTTCCTTCCTTCCTTCCTTCCTTCCTTCCTTCCTTCCTTGCTTCCTTCCTCTTAGGGCAGGGCTGAGGATTAGTCATAGCTGTTTATTGCACTTTGTTGATTCTCTGAAACCCCGCCCCACTCAAACTGTGCATTGAGTCTTTTGCATATGAATGGCCAGGCCCTTTGCAATCTAAAATTACCTAAACAAACTGCAGCTGGGTCAGAGACCCAGAACATCCAAAGAAGATCCAAGGCCCCACAGCAGCTTGCATTGTTTCACCTCCAAACCCCAAACAAAGAAGAGAAATCTGCAGATCTCTCTGTAGCTCCTGTTGGTGGCCTCAGGCAGAGGCTAAATTATCACCTCCTTAGAGATCCAAGAGCCAGTGTACCCAGTGGTCAGAGTGGGACCATCTAGATTGCAACTTCTCAGATCCATAAGGGACACACTCAGGGGGCACACTCAGTGAGCACTGAAGCCCCACTGAAGCAAGTATTGGCCTATAAGGGTGTCTCCAGCACAGAAGTTCTCCCAGCATAGACACAGCTGATTCTCACAGTCAGTTGGTCTGGAGGTTAATTCCTCCCAGTGATAGCAACAATAATCAAGACTTAACTACAACAAGACTGTGCACACAGCTTACAAAGGGGTGCACCACGAGTGTTCACCTCAGGTAACTTAGGAGGTAGAGCCACTGGGCCCTATAAGACACCTACCACACAAAGCCACTCTATCAACACAGGGCAGGATCAAAATGCAGAGACAAAGAAACAGGTCACAACTGACAGAAATGGAGGAAAGCAAATGACTGGATATCAAGTTCAAGACCATGGTTATAAGGTCTTTCACGAATTTTCTAGAAACTGCCCAATAAATTTAGTGAGACCCTCGAGGATATGAAAAAGGACCAATTAGAAATTAAGCATACACAGACTGAAATAAATAATAATATACAGAGATCCAACAGCAGACTAGAGGATCGCAAGAATCAAGTCAAAGATTTGAAATATGAAGAAGCATAAAACACCCAACTGGAAAAGAAAAGAGAACCCAAAAATATGAAGATAGTGTAAGAAAACTCTGGGACAACTTCAAGCATACCAACATCCGAATCATGAGGGTGACAGAAGAAGAGAGAGATCAAGATAATGAAAACCTACTTGAAGAAATAATGACCAAAAACCTTCCTCACCTAGTGAAAGAAATAGATTTACAAGTTCAGAAAGTGCACAGAAAGAACCCCAAACAAAAGGAATCCAAAGAGGACCACACCAAGACACATCGTAATTAAAATTCCAAGGGCAAAAACAAAGAGAGAATGTTAAAAGCAGCAAGAGATAAACAGTTAACTATAAGAGAGTACACATATGACTGTGAGCTAATTTGTCAACAGAAACTATGCAGGCAATACATATTCAAAGTGATGAATAGCAAGAACCTACAACCAAGATTAATTTATCCAGCAAAGGTATAATTCAGAATTGAAAGTCAGATAAAGAACTTCATAGATAAGAAAAAGCTAAAGGAAATGAGAAGGCACTTGAGCATTCTATACTGGCCCCTCTTACGCTTTTTGCCAAGAGGGACCCTCTTCCCACAATCCAAGTGCACACAGCTCTTGCTTGAGCTATCAGTTCAAGCTGAGGTTGAAGCCTCTGGGTGGCTGGCACCATGAATATGTCTCTAGCTCAATGATGTGAGCTGGGCCCTTCCTGGAGAAGAAACCTGAGTCCCCTGAGATATGTGATCAGTCCCGGGACCCTGCCAGCATGTGAGGGAATTCCCAGGCAAGTGCTGGCTGTTGAGTCCAAGGGAGCATAGACTACCAAGGAGACAGAACTGAACTGCACATCACCCTGCTTGGCCCCAGAGGATGGCTGGTTAGCCAGAGATAGGTAAGATTCCTCAGGGAAGTAACAACCTAAGACAGGCACAGTTGAAGAGGGGCCATCAAGAGAGAATTTGAATGTAAACAGAGGACAGACCCTCAGCCCCCAACCCTGAAGGGGCCCGAACTCTCACACCTTCTGAGGGAGGTCTCCTACCCCCATGGCTGCTTCACCTCCCATGCCCAGCTCAGACTGGGACTCAGGTTGGAGACAGAGACTTGGCCAGCAACAGTTGCCATATATCTAAACCTAGTCTAGGACCAGCAATGCTCAGGGCCTATTCAAGAATGCAAATAATCATTTCCACTAATATTTACTGGGTAAACTAAGATTATTGTTTGAGTATTAAATTTCATAGTAAAACAGTAATCAAGTTTCCACATTAATTTAAATTGGCCAATTGAAATAAGGGAATACCCAAGAAAATTTAAGTGTACTGGACAAAAAGCTGTTCCTAAAATATTAACTAAAATTTATATTAGTAGTTCATCTCATCATAAAGCTGCTTGACATGCAAAGAACCTAAAGCAGTCATATTTCTGAGCAAAAATTAAAATGTAAAGTTACCAAGACTGCAATATAAAATTTCCAAAAGCCTCCATTAATCAAAAAAAGTGGGGGAATATAGTGGGGTAATATCATGTAAGGAAAAATATTCTGCAAGTAAATTACATCTAGAAAATTCTTACTTCAGAAAATTAATTTTCATTTGTAATGCTCACAGCAGGACAACCATGAAAAACACACATGGTGTCAAAATAAGCCAAAGGAAAATCATTTGGGCAAAAATAAAAAGAATCCCAAGTCTAATTTACAGAAAAGATTCCTTTATTAACTTTTTGTCGAGAATATGTTTGTATATTTTCAGAAAACAATTTCAAGACGATATGGATTCCTGCAACAGAGAGGAACTGACAGGTCTGTTCCAACTACGCAGACAGTCCAGAGATGGAAGACACTATGACACCTTGCCATGCTAGCAGTCAGCAATTGTACGTCACCGCATGTTGTCTCGTACCAAACCAGATAGTGTGGGCCCTGAATTGCCACCATTTTTACACCATCCAGATATCATTGCTGACATGTACACATAAGGAACTATTTGACATTGAAACTGGGACTCAGAACTGTAGGACATTGAAACTGAGACTCAAAGATTTTTTTTGTTCTCATATGTTTATCTCTAGTATGCAGATGCAAGATTTTTTAAAGAAAAGAAATGGGGGGGGGAGAATGGGTACAGAGGCAAAGAAGCATTGAACAGCCTGTCAGACTACAGTGGGAAGGCAAGGGAGAGTGGGTTTGGGGGCCATAAGAGATCGACCAAAGGACTTGTGTGCATGCATATAAGCATAACCAATGGATACAAGACATGGGGAGGGCAGGTGAGGGCATGTGCTGGGGGGTAGGAGAGGCCGGGGGGAGGTCAATGGGGGAAAATAAGGAAACATATGTACTACTATTTGTAATACTTTAAACAATAAAAAATATATATATTAAAAAAAGAAGTCTAAATTGCCAGTTATAAAAACATTCATGAAATGCAATGTAGAGCATAGGGAATATAGTCAATATATTGCAATAATTGTGCATGGTGTCAGATTGATACTAGACTTACTGGGATAATTACTTTGTAATTCATATAAATGTCTAATATAATCTGTCAACTATATTTGAAAAATAAATTAAAAATTAAAAAGAAAAGAAAAGAAAAAGCTAAAGGAGTTCATTACAGCAAACCAGTGTTATATGAAACTAGAGGCCCAGTGCGCAAAATTTATGCACGGGAAGTGGGGGATGTCCCTCAGCCTGTTCCTGATTGGCTGATGGGCATGGCTTGATCGAAGGTATGGTCAATTTCCATATCACTCTTTTATTAGATAAGATGCTGAAAGGTATTCTTTGAAGAAAATGGTAAAGATAAAAATTATAAACAACAAATACATGTATATCAAGAAGTGAATTTAAAAATCAAGTGAATAAAAAATTTAATTAACAGAATAAATGGGTGAATATAATAGAATCAGGGGCACAGAAAAGGAGTGGACTGACAATTCTCAGGGGAAAGGAGTGTGGTGGATGCAGGACAGACTGCACAAAAATCGTACACCTATAGATGAGGACAGTGGAGGGGTAAGGGCAGAGGGTGGGGTGGGAACCATGTGGAAAGGGAGCTATGGGGGGTAAAAGTGAAACAACTACAATAATCTGAACAATAAAGAGTTATTTAATAAAAAGAAAAATAAAGGTTTATAAAAGCATATATACAAATTACATCTAGATAGATATATAAAAGAAATATGGCAAAATAACTGTTTAGTCTAGTAGGTGTGTATATAGATGTCTATTGCCCTGTTTTTATAATTTTTCTGTATAATCAAAGTTTTCACAATAAATTTTGTAGGAAAATTAGAAAAAAAAGTATGATAAGTGAATATCAGTCTTGGAAAACAGTAGGTCTACAGTAAAATTTTAATTTTTCTTCCCACTCATCCCCCTTCACCTGGCCAGAGTTTCTTAGATTTTAATTTGCTGTGAAATCCATCTCTCCTTTGGCTGTCTTCTGGGTCGAATCTCACCCCTTTGAACCGTATGCTTCTGAGTTACAATCTAAATGAAACTTGCAGCTTTCCTATGGTTAGGTCCTCCTTTAGTACGCTAAATTCCTGACAACCAATGATTCTTAAAAGCTGTCTATCTTTTGACAGGCAATGTTTTCTTCTGACTAAAAAGAAACCTTTTTACTGTTCTGTAATTACTTTAGCTGCAGTTATCCCAACTTGTCCCTACTATTAGGCATATGCTTGCCCTCAAAGTAGGAAGAGTGTCAGCAAACCATCAATAAACCTTACTGTTCTAAAGTGGCTTATGGAAAAAGAAGGAAATGATCCCAGCTTTTCCTGAAATACATCCAAAAGTGTATTGACTGAGTGCTAGCAAAGTATGCTTGCTTCTCTGGTGATCAGGAAGTTTATGTCTGACTTTAATTCCAAATGAGCACGTGCCTCCAAACCCAGACATTCCAAAGCACAACAGAAGTTCCAGTGGCTGGAGGAAGCTAGAAGCACTTTGGTCCTTAGTTGATGTTTTTTAGTTGTTAGATATTCTCTTCTGCTTTTACTCTCTTCTTCAGAAATACAAGATAACCAGAATTTTCCTGGTTCTATAATAAAAACTAAGAATAACATTTATATAGTGCTTTAAATGTGGGGAAAGGGAAAGTAACACATCTAGTGTAGACAACAGATCTGAATTTAGATTTCTTCCCTTCCTTCTCCTTAGCCATAGAGATAATGCAATAATCATAAGTAGTCAGACTGATAGTTTTATTATCACCAATATATGCAATGTGCTCAGAAATTAGTACATTTTAATGATGAACTCCATTTTCAAGAGAAGCAAAATTTTAAAAGAAAGTGGCATATCATGGAGGTATATACTGACCTAAAAATGTCATTTCTTTTTTGATAGTGTTACTGGACATCAGATAATGTCATATACACAGTGTTCATTAGGATTTCAACAAGGCTTTGAAAGCGAGACTCATGACAATTTTGTAGATGAAATGAGGAAATGTGGAAAGAATGATAATGTGCTCCTTTCTGACTGAATAACCATGCTTAAGAGAGAGCTAATGAAGAATTGTTTTTCTATCTAGACACAGTTCTATAAAAGGCTTGCCACAGAACTTTATATTTATTTGGTTCAGTTCTTGAAACCTTACATCATTGGTCCTTTGAAAGCTCCACAGGTCATTCCAATGTGCAGCCAAGTTGGAGAATCATTATTATAGGACTAGAGGCCCAGTGCATGAAATTCGTGTATGTGTGTGTGTCCATCAGCCTGGCCAGCTCACTCTCTAATCTGAGACCCCTCAGACATCCCTCTCACAATCCAGGACTGCTGGCTCCTAACCGCTCACCTGCCTGTCTGATTGCCCCTAACTGCTTCTGCCTGCCAGCCTGACCACCCCCTAACTACTCTTCTGCAGGTCTGATTGACACCTAACTGCTCCTCTATTGGCCTGATTGCCCCAAACTGCCCTCCCCTGCTTGCCTGGTCTCCCCCAACTGCCCACCCCTGATGGCCTGGTTGCCCCTAACTGGCCTCCCCTGCTGGCAGCCATCTTGTGGTGGCCATCTTGTGAGATGTAAGGACTTAGGCTTTTATTAGTATAGATGAGTGGTTTGCATACTATACTGCATACTGTTTTTAGCATCTAGATGCCTCTTATTGATTTCAATAACTGTCTTCCAAAGATCCAATGTTTTATGCCATTTCATAGATGGTTAAAACAAGGGTAAAATGAGAACACTTAAATTTCATCTCAATTTGGATAATAGTTTGGAAAATTATACATCAAATCCACAGAGTCCAGTAAGGCCTTCAACTCAGTGTCACTGAGACACTTCACAAATACCAAATTCCATCAGAATTTATTGACAAGAACTGCCCCTTTATGTGTGAATGCAAAGTTAATAGAGAGGCACTCTTTTGGTGCTGAGATAAAAACAAACCAAAGATTTGTATTATGAAAATGATTTTGCCTCCTAATTTGAATCAGGTCATTATAATCACAGGTTTTAAAAATTAATAAAAACAAAAAGATGGTGGCATAGGTAAACACCTATTGTTCTGCCCCGCGCAACAATTGAAAAAAACTACAACATAACAACAAAACAAACATCACCCAGAATCACCAGAAAGCTGGCTGAGTGAAAACTCCACAAATAAAAGTAAAGGTGGGACACTGAGACTCAGAAGAGTGGCAGGCGCGCAGCCTTGAAGATGGTAACAGGTTAGGAGCTGTCCTGGTCACGCGCGCAGGCTGTAGGGCTAGAGCAGCAACCCCGGCTGGATTTCGCCAACAGGGAGGGCGGAGACATCCCACTACACGGATTCCCCAGCACCAGGCGAGGTATGAGATCCGGGGTACATGGAGACGTCCCACTGCACAGATTCCCCAGTGCCAGGGGAGGTCTGAGGTCCGGGGGACGCACCCTGGAAGCCGGGCGTGGCAGAGGTCTCCTAGTCTGTGGAGAAACCTGGCAGCTGGGAAAAGAAGTTTGCGCACAAGTGTCGCACAAACACGCGACTTGCTCCCTGGAAACTTGTCTCCTGGTCCCGGAAACCACCCATTTTACAACCCTGGGCGAGACTTTGGGTGTGAAGACTCATTTGGGGAGAGGCAGAGTTGTCTGGCAAGGGGAAGAGACTAGCGGCTTTCTCTTGGAGGTGCCTGCAGCCATCCCCATCTAACAGAGACCCGCGCGCGCAAGCGCTGCATAGGACGTAGCTGACACTGAGGCTGCCTGCGCAGCTCAGAAACTCCACCCATCCAACCTGAACACAGTCTCCCTTCACAGCCAATTGGCCTGGAGGTCAAACCCTACTAGGGCTAACAACAACAACAACCTGGGTTTAAATTAAAAAATACTGTACAACCCATAAAGGATTGCAGTAAGAGTACCCACCTCAAATAACTGGGGAGGCTGTGCCACTGACCCTTAGAGGACATCTACCACATAAAGCAGCCACCATGCAAACATATGGAAAGAAATCAGGTGTGAAAGAAATGGAGGAGAAAAGACGACTAGACATAGAGTTCAAAACCATGGTTATAAGGCTTTTCAAGAGGCTCCTAGAAAAGGCCGATGAACTTAATGACAACTATGAGAAAATAAACCAGATCAACAAGGAAATAAACAAGACCAACCAGGAAATGAAAGAGACTTACACGGAAATGAATGAGACCCTCAAGGAAATGAACAAGACCTCTGAGGATATGAATCAGACCCTCACGGATATGAAAAAGGACCAACTAGAAATCAAGCATACACAGACTGAAATAAAAAATATGACACAAAGTCCTAAAAGCAGTCCAGAGGGCCACAAGAACCAAGTCAAAGATTTGAAATACAAAGAAGCAAAATCCACTCAGCTGGAAAAGCAAGAAACAAAAAGAATTCAGATAATTGAAGATAGTGTAAGGGGCCTCTGGGACAACCTCAAGCATGACAACATCCGAATTATTGGGGTGCCAGAAAAAGAGAGAGAGCAAGGTAATGAAAACCTACTTGAAGAAATAGTGACTGAAAACTTCCCCTACCTGGTGAGAGAAACTGACTTAAAATCCCAATAAGTACACAGAACCCCAAAATATAGGAATCTAAAGAGGACCACACCAAGACATATCATAATTAAAATGCCAAGAGCAAAAGATAAAGAGAGAATACTAAAAGCAGCAAGAGAAAAAACAGTTGGTTACCTACAGGGGAGCACCCATACGATTGTCAGCGAATTTCTCAACAGAGACGATGCAGGCCAGACGGGAGTGGCAAGAAATATTCAAAGTGATGAGTAGCAAGAATCTACAACCAAGATTACTCTATCCAGCAAAGCTATCATTCAGAATTGAAGATCAGATAAAGTGCTTCGCAGATAAGAAAAAGCTAAAGGAGTTCATCACCACCAAACCAATATTGTATGAAATGCTGAAAGATATTCTTTAAGAAGAGGAAGAAGAAAAAGGTAAAAATATAAATTATGAACAAGAAATACACATCTATCAACAAATGAACATAAAAATCAAGTGAATTGATAGGCTGATGAACAGGATAAACTGGTGAATATAACAGAAACATGGACATAGAGAGGGAATGGACTGACAATTCTTGGGGAAAAAAGGGTTGTGGGAAGTACAGCAAGAGACTGGACAAAAATCTTGCAACAATGGGAGAGGACAGTGGGGAGGGGGAGGTGAGGGTGCAGGGTGATAGGTACAGGGTGGAGGGGAGATATAGGGGGATAAAAAAGGGGAAACAATGTAATTAATAAACTGAACAATAAAGATTAAAAAAATTAATAAAAACAAGTCAGGTTGATGAGCAGAACACCAATATTTGATTTGCATATTAAGGTAAATTTTGATTTTAATATCAGTCACTTTGGTAAACAGAAAGAATAAGACACATCATTATTGGAGTACACTAAAAATGTCCATGGGTCACATAATAACATGTCTAAGGTCAATTATGTTGAGTACAAAGACTTCAGGCAGTGGAGGAAGAAAGAAGAAGCTTGTCTCCTCTCTGTCTCTGGAAGGGTACCAACCTCATAACATTAGTATACTAAATAATTCTGCAACCTTTAAAAAGCATTTTATGAACAAATTAGTAAAAAACTATTTACATAAAAAATTCCAATTCTACTCCCCTGCATACATAGGAAAAAATTCCATACATAGGGAATGCAGCTCCCAATTTACAAAGTAAAATTCCAGTCTTCACCTTTAATCATTCTCCTGTTCAGTGTTGCTTGTTCATGATAATATAACTAAACTGTACAAACCCTCCACTCCTCGAGGGGATGGTTATATAATCATTGTGGAGGGGAAGGTTTGACGAAGTGGGAAATCCTATCTCCCCTCATGGATGAGTAAAAAGCCCTCTAAGGATCCTTTTTCCCCTTTTCCTTTCTCACATTTTTATTTATATATAAACTAGAGACCTGGTGTACAAAATTTATGCACAAGAGGTGTGTGTCCCTCAGCCCAACCTGCACCCTCTCCAATCTGGGATCATTCGAGGGATGTTCAACTGCCCATTTAGGCCTGATCTCAGTAGGATCGGGCCTAAATGGGCAGTTGGATATCCCTCTCACAATCCAGGACTGCTGGCTCCCAAATGCTCCCCTGCCTGCCTTCCTGATTGCCACTAACCACTTCTGTCTGCCAGCTTGATCACCCCCAACCACTCTCCTGCCAGCCTTATTGATGCCTAATTGTTCTCCTGCCAGCCTGTTTGCCCCTAACTGCCCTCTCCTGCAGGCCTGGTTCCCCCCCCCCCCCAACTGCTCTCACCAGCAGGCCTGGGTCCTCCCCAACTGCCCTTCCCTGCAGGCCCGGTCACCCCTAACTTCCCTCCTCTGCCAGCCTGGTCACCCCTAAATGCCCTCCCCTGAAGGTTTGATTGCCCCTAACTGCCCTCCCTTCTAGGCCTGGTTCCTCCCAACGGCCCTCCCCTGCTGGCCATCTTGTGGCAGCCATCTTGTATCCACATGGGGTCAGTCATCTTTGACCACATGGGGGCAGCCATCTTGTGTGCTGGAGTGATGGTCAATTTGCATATTTCTCTCTTATTAGATAGATTGTCTCTCTCTAATATATTTCTTATAATGAGCTAGATACTATGCTAGGTGATTTACATGCATTATTTCATTTAGCTTTCATACTAATTCAGCAAGATAGATATTGTTCCATTTACACAAAGGAAGTTGGCATACATGGGTTTTTACATGAATTGCTGAAAGTCAGAGAGCTTATATATTGTGGAGCCAGGACATACCCATATTTGCTTGACTATATGGGCCAATATTTTTTTCATATCAATGTGCTTCACTCTATCACTCTGTCTTCTTACAACTTCTTTCCATTTTCCTCCTCAAAGCCTATAGGGGTGGATGGGTGGTAGTACTGGAAGGATTTTAAAGAAAGAAGCACTAACCTAATCCTCCTTTATACTTCTCCAGAAGCTGTGTAATTTCCTATTTCCCCACACATGGCCTGGTGATCAGCATCCAAGGAAACATTGCCTTCCTACAGTCTCATGTTATGTTTTCTTCCCCAATCTGTCCATGGTTTTAGTGACTACATTTTTAAAATCCCAAATAAGGGCATATAACTTGATAAATTGTGATTTCCATTAGAGAACACAAAGACAACATATTAAAAATAAAAACTAAAAAAGTACTTGTGGTGCCTAGCAGAGAGATAAGAGGGCTGGTTCAATATGGATTTGCTAAATATTATATTGGAGATTGGTCACACATGGAGAGTAATGAGCAACATTATAGTATATCCATATCAGTGGATTTCAAAAGGGTGGTCTTTCTGACAGGTCTTTTTGTTATATAACCTTAATATAGGCTTCCTGGTGTTTTATTAATATGTAAATACTTACTTAGATGCAATGCTGTGGATTCTAAGAGATAAACTGTTAGTTATGCATTCTAATCCCAGTTAGAAGATGCCTATAAAGATTAAAATGTGTTTTCTTTTTTTTCCCCTAACAGTTAATGGCCTAGCAAAAGAAAGATCAATTGTATTTGGGACACTGAAGAAGGTAATAAATGCATTACTGAGGCCAGTTGCTTTACAAAGTCATTTATTTAATCTTTAAATTTTGTAGGCTGTAAATTACTCATTAGAAGGCAGAAAGCAAAATAGTCATAATCCTGTTTAGTGCCTCCAAATTCCAAAGATTTAGAGAAGAAAATCAATGGAAATAAGAGGCCTTATGTATTTTTTGACTGCTATTTCTTAATGGGCAAAAGAGGTTAAACAATAAGGACAAGTAATTGTCCTGATGTGCTGGTCCACGGGCTTGATTAAATTCATAGAGAGCTGACCTACAAAGGTTGGGAAAAATGCTCCTTTTCCACTAAGCCCTGCAGGCAACTAATCAATGTGCACATCTCACTTCTGGATTGTTTCATGAGTCCAGAGCAATAGTCCATAGCATTCCTATCTGTTGTTTTTTAATTAATTAGTGAAGGGACTAGGACAAGAGGACAAGTAGCAGAGAGGAATTAGGACGGGTTGAAGAGGAGGCTGCCCCCCCCCCTCCCCGCTCATACATAGGGAATGTAGCTCCCAAATACAAAATGTTCAACTGCAAAAACAATTAGTTCGTAGGTTTCTTTACATGTATAGTAAGCCAGATATATTTGGTTTGAATATGGATTTTAAAAGCTTAATGTCTAAACACTTAATCATATACTAAGGACAGTGGTTTTTGTATACTAAGGGTAAAATAAAATTTTAGACTACTAGTGGTAATGATATAAATACTTTTCAAGATGCCTTTGGCATTGTAGGATTAGTAAATGCACACTACATGCATTTTGAGAGTAGAATTTGAATCTGTGCATATTTTTTTTTCAATAGTGTGATGATCTTTATATATACAACACAGCTTCTGGCTCAACCTTAGGCCACATACAACAAAACAGCTACAGTCAGACTTCTGTTCTGTGCAAGTATTTCTTTCATATTCCTTTGCCTTTCTCTCATGATCAATAGCATATGTGAATAAAGGTGGTAGTATCATCCTATCTAATAAAAGAGTAACATGAAAATTGACCGTACCTCTGCTATGCTACCAGCCAATCAGGAGCAGGGGGCATAGCCAGCAGACAGGGGCGTGGCCACAGTGCCACATAAGCAAGCACTATGCTATAAGCTCTGCCCACATGGTACTTAAGGGCCGGTGAGATCCCTCCCTACTTACAGTTACTGTTGACTGACTCGCGACCTTTCACGGTGACCTTGGGACCGTTAGGGGAATTTGATGCCATGAGATTCCCTCACGAGGCTCACATGTAGGTTGCTCTGATAGTTAGGCTGTGACTGAGGTGTGGGGTTTACCTGTCACATGGGACATGCAAATTAGTGCCAGGGGCACCTTGGGTAATGAGTGCTAGGCACAAGGTGGGGCTGTGAGTCATCAGGGTCGCGTGCTCTGGCCCCAAGTGGCAGGGCACCAGGAATGCTGGGAAATGTAGTTCTGGTGGCAGATGCACTACTGGATCTCCTAGACACTATTTCAAAATGAGTGTGGAAGAAGTTACTGTTGCGGGTGGGGGATGGAGAGAAAGCAAAATTTGGGGTCTCAGACAATTTGCTCATGTGATTGCAAAGACAGACAGAAACTCCCAGATTGGAGGGGGTCCCCTGAGGGTTCCAAGATTAGAGAGAGTGCAGGTCAGGCTGAGGGACCCATGGTGGCTGCTGCTGTGTGAGGCGAAGTTGCTAAAACCATTAAAAAGGGCCAACTTCTTATTATTGAGGAATGCACCATGGCATCTAGTCATGCTATAAACACCACAGACAGATTACTAAGAGAAATTATAAATTTGAATGTTGCCTTTGGCAGAAAAGTTCTCCTTCTCAGAGGCGATTTTCGACAATGTGTCAGTATCGTGCCACATGCTATGAGATCGATCGGCCATAGTACAAATAAGTTTAAAGTTCTGTGATGTTTGGAGATGTTTCAGAAAGTTGTTTCTTAAAACAAATATGAGATCAGAGAATTCTGCTTATAGAGAATGGTTAATAAAACTTGGAGATGGCAAACTTGATAGCAGTTTTCATTTAGGAATGCATATTATTGAAATTCCCCATGAAATGATTTGTAATGGATCTATTATTGAAGCCACCTTTGGAAATAGTATATCTTCTATAGACAATATTAAGAATATATCTAAACATGCAATTCTTTGTCCAAAAAATGAGCATGTTCAAAAATTAAATGAAGAAATTTTGGATATACTTGATGGAGATTTTCACACCTATTTGAGTGATGATTCCATTGACTCAACAGATGATGCTGAAAAGAAAAAAATTTCCCATTGAAGTTCTAAATAGTATTACTCCTTCAGGAATGCCATTTCATAAATTAAAATTGAAAGGGGGTGCAATCATCGTGCTATTGAGAAATCTTACTAGTAAATGGGGTCTTTGTAATAGTACCAGATTTATTCTCAAAAGATTATTACTAACATTATGGAAGCTGAAGTATTAACAGGAACTGCAGAGGGAGAGGTTGTTCTGATTCCAAGAATTGATTTGCCCCTATCTGACACTGGCCTCCCATTTAAATTAATTCGATGACAATTTCCCATGATGCCAGCATTTGCAATGACAATTAATAAATCACAAGGACTAACTCTAGACAGAGTAGGAATATTTCTACCTGAACCCATTTTCACACATGGTCAGTTATTATGTTGCCTTCTTTCAAGTTCAAAGAGCATGTGATGTTAAAGTTAAAGTTGTAAATACTTTATCCCAAGGGAAATTCATCAAGCACTCTGAAAGTGTTTTCACTGTTAATGTGGTATACAGGGAGATATTAGAATAAGTTTAATCACTTTATCAGCCATTATTTGCATTAATGTTGTTTTAATACCATGAGTTTGTTATTGTTATATCATTTTTGTTATTATTTATTTATTAATGAAATTATATATTATTTTCATATACATTGTACTCATTACCTTTTATCTGTCACACTTTTATTATAGAGAAAGGGCGAATAGCACTATTAAAATATTTCCTCTAATTAACACCCCTTTAATGTGCACGAATTTTATGCACCGGACCACTAGTCCTATATAATAGAAAAGAAACATGCAAATTTGACTGTACCTTTACTCCTGATTGGCTATGGTACCAGCCAATCAGGAGCGAGGGCAGGGCCAATTTGCATGAGCGCTGGGCCCTGGTGGTGGAGATGAAACTGAGGTGGCCCCAAGCACCTAGCCCCCCGGTGCTGTGTGGGAAAGCGGTGGCAGCAGTGGTGGTGGTGGCGGCAGAGAGCACCTGGCCTCTGGGCACTGTGAGTGGAAGTGGCGGCGAGCGCTCAGGCCCCGGGGCCAGGTGGTCGCAGGCAGCCTGGGCTGAGCTGATCAGGGCGATGGCTGGGTGCCCAAGACCTAAAGCCTTGCCAGAGACTTTAGGCCTTGGGCAGGCTGGGGGTGAGCCATCAGTTAGACATCCCCTGAGGGCTCCCAGTATGTGAGAGGGGGCAGGTTGGGTTGAGGGACCTCCCACCCCTAGTGCACGAATTTCATGCACCAGGCCCCTAGTATATAATAAAAGCCTAATATAATAAGTGTCCAACCATTCATTCCACCAGTCACTATGACATGCACTGACCACCAGGTGGCAATTGCTCTGACTGGTAGCTGCTGGAGTCCTGCCAATTGGGACTAGGCTAGACGGGCCGGACACGCCTGGAGCCCTCCTGTGGTCCCTCCCTGGCCCTTACAATCTGGGACCCCTCGGGAGATGTCTGCAGGCCATACCAAGGGACCCCAGTGGTGCACAAATTCATGCACGGGGTCTCTAGTTAGGCTATGAAATGAAACTTTTCTCTTTGCATCATAACCAGACCATGTAAGAATCAAACTTCTAATTTCTCAGTAGCAAACTGAGTTACCCAACACAAACTATTTCCATTCATTTTCTACTTGACAGTCTAATTATGCTTGTGATTTCATCAAGCTGGCCCTGTGTCTATCCTATATTCCATTCAATAACCACCAAGCTATTGTTACTCAATAAGTCATTACTGTTAATGAAACAAATCTAATTTTAAAAATTATAGCTGAATGAAAATTAATTTATTTGCCTTGTTAAAGTAATTATAAAACAAGTGTTTCCTAAATAGATCATTTAACCTCAGCTTGCTTTAAAAAGACACTTTTTAAACAGTAGAAAGTGATAGTCCTGGAAAACCTATTGAGACATCTTAAGAGGAACTAAAAATAACTAATAGTAATTTTTGAAAAGTATAATTTGGAACTTCTACATCACTTATACCAAGAAAGAGCCTATTCTGGCCAATTTTGGTGAAGACAAAAAATGACATTTCACCTTTTCCTTTATCTGAAGTTGAAGTACCTGAGTTTTAACTTACCCTGAGTGGATTTTCATTAAGGTATGGGGGTTCACCTTCCACCATTTCAATTGCCATAATCCCCAGAGACCAGATATCAACTTTTGGACCATAAGCTTTTCGAGTCACCACCTCAGGTGCCATCCAATAGGGAGTTCCTACCATAGTGCTTCGTTTACTTTGCTCAGGGGTGATCTGGGCACAGAACCCAAAATCAGCTGCAGAGAAGAAAAGTCCGTTAAAATAAGTTCAAATTAATTTTTTTTTACTAGGACACGTTCAGATATGGCTTTACTTTCCTTTGTTAGACACAGAGCTTCCACAACTGCCAGCTCATATCCTTTTGTACCTGATCTCTTATCTAGTCCTGATTTTAAGAGTCTGAAATAACTGAATGATAGGATGCCATTTTCACTGGACCTCAATCTGGTTTTCTCCAACTTACAGAATAAATATTTCAATCTTCTAATTAAGTATTTGTCACTCAGGTGATGGGATCACTAGAAATTCTGAAATATTACTACCCCCTCTACAAAACCTGAGCACAATCTATAGGAACACAGTCTTAAAAAAATTCTTTGCTTCAAACTGGGCTCTAAATGCTTTCAAACCAATCATTTTTCATAGTCATTTTCTTCTCAAGATAGACAGCAAAAGAGCAAAGATCTCTGGATACTCTCTCAAATACCATCAGAACCAAAATACCTACTCAATTTAACAGAGCCATCCATCCCAAGGAGAATATTGTCACTCTTTATGTCTCTATGGATCACTTGGTTTGAGTGCAAGAAATCCAAAGCTTGAAGGCACTATTGAATTAGAAAAAGAAGTTAATTATATCACCAATAATTTTTAAAAATTGTTTAATCTACATAAATTTGGGGCAGGAGTATAATTGTATGTTGCCAAGTGAAATAGATAATGAAGTGTTTTCTCACAATTTTGAAATCATATTACCATTTACATCAGTGGTGCAATTTAGCATTATACATATGAAAGCTCCTGAGTAAGACTAGGACATGAAGAGTGATGGTGTGATAAGTAAAACCAAATCATTAATACAGCCAAACTAACCAATTAATATAATCATACTTTGACTTATCTAGAGGATATGAATTCACCTTGGTCTTAAATAGATGCAGTAAGCTTCTGTTTCCATGGTATGATTTGATTCAGTAGGTATGGAGTGAAACCCAAAAATCTGCATTTAAAATAAGTGCCCTAAGCTATTTTTGATGGACAGCCAGGTTTGAGGACCACTATGAAATAACAATAGGCACTTGTTTGGAATGTTTTGCACTGTAATACTAGAAGATGGAAACAACGGACTCAGGGCCCAATATACTCCTAAATATTAAAAGTTTGATCCATTGCATGAGTAGAAAATATATGTTTTCAGTGGATATGTTTGCATGTTTGGGGAGGAGGAAATGAGAATGAGAGGAGAACAAAAAAGGCGGAAATTTATATGAACAATTTAAAATAAAGCCAAGACTAGTTAAAATCACTTGATTTTGTTTTGTTTTTCTATCAATGGTTTTCAAGTTTCAATGGTTCAGAGTTCCTAATGTTATCTATAGAATATCTTCCTACAATGAATGTGGTAAATGGTAAGGTCCAAGATAAAATTCCAATGGAGAGAGTTTTTAATATTGAAAAAATATATAATAAAATATTCTTGGTTTAAATTGAAAGTAAGTATTATGACACTCTTATTGGAAAAGAGGCAGACATTTAAAACACATTAGAGGGCCATGAGGGATGCCCAACTTGTACTGTGAAAGTAACTACTTTCCAGACTGAGGGAAGACCATGGTTAAGTTATCTTCAAAAAATGATGTGATTATAATATCATTTGTACTTTTACATGGCTCACATTGTACATCCAAGACAAAATAACTACTATGTAAAAATTCCTCCAAATCAGAAAGAAATTCCTTGCCAACATTTCTGTTTTCCATGTTCACTGAGACTTAAAAGCATTCAGACTTAGATATGGTACCCTATAGATGGCATAATGGAATTCAAAAGATCCAGAGCAAAACAGCTAAAATAAACTAGGGGCTGGGGAAGAGGAGTGCTATTACATTAGGATTTAAACTGAATTTAGGGTCTCCAATTTTTTTCAGTAGAAAAAATATTCTATTATTATTTTGATGTTATAAACATTCTGAATAATCAGCGATAAAGAAAGAACTGCCAATTTTGGTGTTATCATCAGCTAGAAATACTCTATTTTCTTACCTCTCTGCAGACAGCTGCTATCTGTCCTTCATCCATACAGGTCTCTGTGACCACATCAGTCAAAGAGCCACCAGCCAAATATTCCATGACTACCCATAGTTCATCACCCACTAAGTAGCTATAACAAAAAAAGAAAAGGACATTGACTCTGGCCTAAGAAAGTGGAGACTTTTCCTTATTCTTATTAAAAAGGTAATTTGCATTCAGTTTCTATGCATTTGATTATATTAAATAACAAGAATAGAATATTGCCTTAGCTGGTTTTGCTCAGTGGATAGAGTCTTGGTCTGCGGGCTGAAGGGTCCTGGGTTCGATTCCCAGTCAAGGATACCTACCTCGATTGCAGACTCCATCCTTGGTTGGCCCTGATGCAGGAGGCAACTGATGTTTCTCTCTCTCTCTCTCTCTCTCTCTCTCTCTCTCTCTCTCTCTCTCTCTCTCTCTCTTCCCTTCCCCTCTCTCTAAAAATCAATGGGAAAATATTCTCAGGTGAGGATTAACAGAAGAAGCAGGAGGAGGAGGAAGGGAAGGAGAGGAGAAGGAGATCAGTGATAGTGATAATGAGACACTTCCTTAACATTGAAAGAGAATATTTATGGAAATCAAAGGACGACTAGATATGACTGCACCATGGAGGAAGGAAAAGAACATGGAGGTTTCTGGTTACTGACTACTATATTCCTTGTAAAAGCTAGTTTCAGTGAACAGGATCAATGGATATAACCCAAATTACAATGTTGACTTCTTGTACTGAAGGGCCACATGGCATAGAGATGTAGAGAATATTCATATCTTGGAATTATTATTTTTAATTCTACTGAATTGATTACTGAAATGTTTCCAAGTAGTCACTAAATCAAAGAGATTAATGTTTGCAACAGATTCACTGTGATGAAGTGTCAGTTCTGATAGAAAGCAATTGTGACACTTTATGAAACACTAATTTCTACTATAAAATTTGACCCTCCCTTTTTTTGTCTCCCTTTCCTCTCCTGTACTACTGGTCCACCTGGTACAAAACACAGAAAGCAAGATCCTAAACTCACTGATATTGTAGACCCACTCTTATTTCCTTTGTACCCCCAGAGTACACAACATAGTAGGGCTAAACAAACACTTATTGAAATTGAAGGAGACATATGTTAACCACAGTTGAAGAGCTGGTGCTGTCTTTAAATGCCTATCTATCTATCTATCTATCTATCTATCTATCTATCTATCTATCTATCTCTATCTCTATCTCTATCTCTCTATCTATCTATCTATCTATCTATCTATCTATCTATCTATCTATTTATCTATCTTTATAACCTACTGCTAATACCACTGATAAAAGAGACATTCATTACCTGGTCTAGGAAGATTTGAGATTAAAGTTTCAATTACCTGGGCCCCACTGTCAGTTAATTACAAAGCACACATTAAAGTCTTAGACAGACTTCCTCACTTAGACACCCAGAGACTACACTAGTTCCAAACACTTGATGAAATTTTATGCACCACAGCCCTTTCCTATATGAAGTAGGCTATTTCGTGCAAACAAGAAGTTATGATTTTCAAAATGAAATTATAAAAACTGCTCATGTTTCAAAATAAGATTATAAAATGTGTCTTCAAATGTTTGATGGGTGGATAAAGATAAGTGGATGCAAATTTATCAATAGATCTGATACTCTATTTTGTAACATTTGAGAAATATTTATACAATGGATGCTAAATAAATCCTAAATAATTTGCCAATAAAATGGCATTCCATAAAAAAACAAGTACACAATTAGAGAGCACACTTACCTATCTAAATAATTAACAATATTGGGGTTCTTATTTTCCCTCATGACCAGAATTTCATTAATAATTAATTCCTTTTTTGGTTGCTGTTGAAGGTTCATCTGCTTTATGGCCACCTGAATGATGATAAAAATATAAGAATGTATTATAATTATTAGGCCAAAAACAAACATCCATATTTGGGGGTATACAAATTCTTTTTCTTAGAAAGCTTTGTCTTGATACCACAAAGCCCCCTTTTCTGTGGTTAATCATGAGTAAACAATCCACTTCAGATACTTTAGACACCAATCAAGAAAACTACAATATCAATCCAGTAGTACCCATTTTTTTTTCAGGCGTAGATGCCATCAAAGAGGAAATCTGATTAATATGAATAAAGGAAAGTAAAAGTCAGGATTGAATATTAGCACTTACCTCTTGTCCTGTTGCAATGTCAAGTGCTGTATAGACAGTACCAGATGCCCTGTGAAGGTGAAAATTATCAACTGAATAAGCAATCAAAGTGCTATCAATATGTTGTCTTTAAAATAAATGTGATTATTTTTATGAGAAGGATATCAACAAACTCAAGATTAAAAAATGAAGTAAAAAGTAACAACCATTTTGTACAGTAATTACACCAGAAATATTCATGGCATATTTCTTTTGGTGGGCCAGGAAATCCAGTTAGACTTCCTGGCAGCAATCTGAGCACCATGGTACTACACAGCAGTAAACTGAACAAAGTGGCCTTGTTCCTTTTAGGAATTTCCTGGAACATTTTAAATATGCCTTGGATGTTGCAACAACCAACATGACACTTCCCTAATTAAACTTAAGTATAGTTTAGGAAGAATATATCTTTTTTTGCTTAGTCAACTGTAAGCTAATTGTTAATTTTATCATATAAATAGAATAGCTTTTAAAATATATTTCTAATTCTTAATATCTTCATCTAACAAATAAATCATTCTCAGTGCTGTACTTAACATATAGCTACACAAACCAATAACAATATGGCTTTACTGTTAAGCCTTTTTTTTTCTTTTTGCTATATTTCTCAACAGCTTCTACTGTGAGGTTACACTCCACTATGCTTTTAAAATATATCATTTCTTAATTCTTGGTAGTACTCATGCATCAATTATAACTTGAATTACAAGGCTCCTTTGCTTTTCAAATAGAAATTGTCTAGTAAAGTTGAATTCTTGGTAAAATTTTGTGAAACACTTATGGATCCCGAAACACCTCTCCACCTCCCACCCCCATCTTCAGGCAAAGCAAAAACCTAGTCATTTTTGTGGAAATGTTTGTGGTGAATAAAAAAAAGAGGATGAAGAGGAGTAGGAGGGTGATGAGGATAGAGATCAGTTCTATAATTCACTAGGAATTGTAAAGCTTTAACACTGCTGTCTAAACTTTTTGTTAATTGTTGTTTCTCATTTGTTCTCTATTTATCCCTTGCTGTTTCATTTTTTGAGTCCAGAAATTCTCTTGCTGTGTCAGACATTTCCTTGTCATTTTTCCCTCTGGATTAGCTAAAATATTTATCACAGGTCTAGAAAGTTTACATTACCTGTTCCTAAGGATTAAAATTGGTGGTGTAGTTTAAGGAATATTTGAGTAGTAGTAAAGATTTGAGTTTTAATGTTTGTCCTAACATTAACAAGCTGTGTGACCTTAGGCTAGTTACTTCTACTCTCTGTTTCAGTCCCCTCACTTGTAAAATAGTAATCATAATAACATAAAACATATATTGAGCATGTTGCATGTGTCAGACACTACATAATAATTTTATGTAAATGGTCTTATGTAATCCTTACCATATTTCTATAAGGAAAGTGCTATTATTCCCATGTTATAGATAAGGAATCTGAGGCTCAGAGAGGTTAAGATACCTGTCCAAGGTTATAGAGTTTATAATCTAAGTCTGTCTGACTCTCTGACCTGCAAAATATAGAAAATGGGTTACTTAATTTTTAATATTCTTTAATTGCATGATCTAGCATCTATAAACTATATTGCTCTTATCACTCTGCATGGGTATTTAAATATATATTGAAATTAGAGTGAGAGAGAAAAAAATAAGAGTGAGAAATCACATTTAATCAATAGCTGCTCTCTAAACCAGAATTTGGTAATTTCAGAAATTCCTTAAATTTAAGGATTATATTAAACAAGTTGCTCTCTCAATTTTATATGTTTGAAATTCAGGGCTCAGAACACATAGTTGGTGTTCAATAACTATTTGTTGAATAAACCAAATAATAAAAATCTTTTTAAGCAAACATGCTATTGCAATAAAACTTTGCATTTATGTGAAGAAAGCCTTTCTTCTTCTACTCAAGTCTACATAAAACTCTTCCTTCTTGAAAAAAAAAATGTCAGACCTTCCTGATTTTAGAGGCCAGTTCGTGTTTTGGCCTTCCAAACTCAGAATTACATGAGTTTAAAGGAACAGGTCACCTCAACCTAGTGTGTACTAGTATTTCAGTTGTATAAGCCCTGAGCAACTACTCAGATCTATATGCAGAATTAAATTTAAAAATGTCTTTACTTTGTTTTTATATGTAGACCACTTGCTCAATTCATTCAGATGCAAAAAAGTGATTATATCTGCAAAATTAAATAAAGTATTTATCTCTTAGAAGTCAGAGAATTAAATGGCACAGTCTGTGTAAACATTTAGCCATGTTCCCAGATCAGAGTTAGTGCTTTAATATTGTAACTGCTAATATTGTCATTGTTGTTGCTGCTGCTATAAGGATGACTCACTTGCTGAGTTGTTAGTTGGCTCTTCCCATTCTCCCAGCCAAAACATTGTTAGAGTCCATCACTATTTTTAAAAAGGACAAGGACTATTAGAATACTTTTTAGAGATTCCATGTCCTTTTTTTTATACTAAAGTGGTTTTGACTTTTTTTTATTTTATAAGAAAATACACTAAACTATGAGTTCTTTTTTTTTTTTACTGACTTCAGACAGAAAAGAAGAGGGAGAGAGAAAAACATCAATGATGAGAGAGAATCATAATTGGCTGCCTCTTGTACACCCACTACTAGGGATCGAGTCCGCAGCCTAGGCATATGTCCTTGACCAGAATAAAACCAGGGGTCCTTGAATCCACAGGCCAACACTCTAGGCACTGAGCCAATGGCTAGCTGGCTAGCGTTGCCTTTTTCTTTCAGTTTGGAATCCCTTTATCAAAGGAGGAAAGCTTTATCATATGCAAAAACCCTCCCTGTAAAACAGGAGCTGTTCCAGTGAAAGCCTAGAGAGAGAGGCCCAAAATTTCTGTCAAGGTGGCCTTCCTCTTTTTCAGCATCTCATCCTCCACTCCCTAAACCCATTTCCACTGTCCTAGGGGTTAAAATTGTGGTTGACTTGGAGTTTGAGAGGATTGAAGTTTAACATCTCCAGACCTTAACCTTCAAATCCTTGGGGTTTTTGTGATTACCTTCCCTTAGCCCTTCATTATTTTAAAATTACTAGAGTTCTAAACCTAGAATACCAATATCTTGGGTTATGCGGAATTGCCAAGAATTCCTAATCCAAAGAAATTAAAGACTCTGAAAGTCTAGGAATCAGTTATTAACTAAAAAATGAACTCTACTCCTCACTTCTCCTTCCCTGGTCTTATTGCACACATGCAATTGTCTAGTGGGAACCATTTTTCCCTTCCTTTTAACTCTTGTCCCAGAATTTAAAATGGTAATATCCTCCTCTACTTCACTTCTCACACCCAGTCCCTACACCAAACATGCTGTTAGACATTTATAATTCATTGCTTTGACCAATAAGTTGTTGGTTGTCCCAACTTCCAGTCTTTGTAGAATCCTTAATTCAAGCACACATACTCAGGCATAAACCTGGAGAGTAAAATTTAATGCTATCTCCACTTCCTTCTTAGCACCTCTAACAACCTCTCTGTACCCCAATTCTGATGCTTTTCCATATTCTAACTGGCACATATGTGAATTTCACTTCTCTTATCAATCTGTTAAAGAACTCTCTTTGTTCACTGATGGGTGAACTCAAATCTTCCCATGTTCAAATCCTACCAGTTCCTAGTTGTGTGACCCTGGGTAAATAATTTAACCTCTCTGTGGCTCAGGATTAGAGGATCAAATGTATACAGTATTTAAAAAACAGTTCTGACATATAGTAATTGTCAATAAATATTAGCAAACATTATCATCATCATCTATCTTCATCATCATTCACAGACTATAATTTTATTTGTATGCCACTTTATTACATTAATTTGTATTTATTCCTCTTTTCCAATTGTATTGAAGCCAGAATGCAGAAGGAAGAACATTTTTTATGATGGGCTTTTGTTTATTTATTACAAGACTCAGTCATTTAGATGATATAAATAAATCAAGCATTATGCAGACTCAAGGAAAAATAGTGATAATCTAAGATGGCACAGCTAGTATGTAACAAAAGCCTCCTAATTTTGAGGAACAGATTTTCACTTAACTTATACTGTAGTTCAAGAATATTAAATCAACCAATTATTCAACTGTTGGGTCTCACCATCAATTATAATGTGATGTTTACTGCTGGGTTTGTGGCATTACATTAAATGATTTACCAACAGTTTCTTCTTGACCTGACCAAGCACTTAATACCCAAATGAAAAAATTGGTATATGCAGTGGTTCTCAACCTTTCTAATGCTGCAACCCTTTAATACAGTTCCTCATGTTGTGGTGACCCCCAACCATAAAATTATTTTTGTTGCTACTTTATAACTGTAATTTTGCTACTGTTAATGAATCATAATGTAAATATCTATCTCTTCTGATGGTCTTATGCTCTACAGAAGCGGTTCTCAACCTGTGGCGACCCACAGGTTGAGAACTGCTAGCAGAGTCACCTAAGACCATCTGAAAACACAGATATCTACATTACGATTCATAACAGTAGCAAAATTATAGTTATGAAGTAGCAATGGAAATAATTTTATGGTTGGGGGTCACCACAACATACAGTTCCTAAACTGGCTGGATGAGAAATTCAACTTATGTAAGACTCAAGAGGAAATGAAGAATGATATAGTTACAATAAAAAACACAATGGGAGGTTTCAACAGTTGACTAGAAAAAGCTGAGAACCAAATTAGTGAGTTAGAAGACAGCACAGGAAAATACCGAATCTGAATAGCAATTAGAGGAAAAAAAATGAGAAAGCAGGAGAACTTACGGGAGATTTGAGACAACACTAAATGAAGTAATATCTGTATAATAGGGTTGGTTGCCAGAAGGACAAGAAGAGGAGAAAGGAACAGAAAATCTATTTAAAGAACTAATGACAGAAAAGTTCCCTGATTTGGGGAAGAAAAAAGTCACACAAGCAGAAAAAATCCCAAACAATATGATCCCAAAAAAACCCAACACCAAGACATGTTGTAATTACAATGGCAAACATTAACAACAAAGAGAGAATTTTAAAGACTGAGAGAGTCAGAGTTACCTAAAAGGGATCTGCCATTAGAATATCAAATGATTTCTCAACAGAAACACTTCAGGCCAGAAGGGAATGGGATGAAGTATACAAAGTGATGCAAAGCAAGGAACTGAATCCAAGAATACTCTATGTAGAAAGACTATCATGAAAAATTGAAAGGGAAATCAGGAGCTTCCAAGACAAAGCAAAACAAACAAACAAAAACCAAACAAACAAAACACACACAGAAACGACAACAACAACAAAAAACACACCAAAAACTAAGGTAGTTGATCACCACCAAGCCAGTAAAGCAAGAGATGCTAAAGCAACTATTATAAAATAAGAAATTGAAAGAGAAGAAAGAACGCAGACATAAAGAATAAAAATTGACTACAAACAAATACTTATCAATAATAACCTTAAATGTAATTGGATTAAAAACTTCAATCAAAAGACATCTAGTGGATAAGAAAACATGACCTATACATATGCTATCCACAAGACACCCATCTCAGAACAAGGGACTCAAACAGAGTGAAAGTGAAAGAATAGAAAAATATTTTCAGGTAAATGGAAATGGGAAAAAAAAGCTGGGGTAGCAATATTTATATCTGACAAAATAGACCTCAAGTGAAGGCCATAACAAGAGAAAAGGAAGAACACTTCATAATACTAAAGGGATCAATACAACAAGAGGATATATAACACTGGTAAACATATATGCACCCAATGCAGGAGAACCCAAATACATTTAAAAAAAAGTTTTGAAAGATATCAAGGGAGAAATCAACAGCAATATAATCATAGTAGGGGATTTTTATACTCCATTGACATCACTGGATAAATCCTCTAGACAAAAAAATCAACAAAGAAATGACTCACTAGATCCTAAATGTAATCCTAAATGACTCACTAGATCAGATGGACTTAAATGACATCTTCAGAACATTTCACCCCAATGCTAGAGAATATACATTCTTTTCAAGTGCACATTGGACATTCTAAATGATAGACAACATATTGGACATAGGTAAAGTCTCTTCAAATTCAAGAAGATTGAAATCATATCAAGCATCTTCTCAGATCACAATGACATCATATTAAAAATAAACTAATATAAAAACAATCCTAAAATAAAAATAAAATGCTTGGAGGCTAAATAGCATGTTATTAAACAATGATTGGGTAACCAAGAAGACCAAAGAAGAAATAAAAAAAAATCCTGGAAAAAATGACAATAAAAACACAGCAATTCAAATCTATGGGACATAGTGAAAGCAGCCCTAAGAGGGAAGTTCATAGCATTACAGGCCTACCTCAAAAGGAAGAAAAACTGCTAGTAAATTATTTAACTCTACAACTTAAAGAATTAAAAAGAGAGCAACAAGAAAAGCCCAGAGTGATGAGAAGGAAGTAAATAATAAACAAAGCAGAAATAAATGACACAGAAACAAAAAAATACAAAATATAAAAATAAAACAAAACGAAACAAAAAGCAAAACAAAACAAGAGCTGCTACTTTGAAAGGACAAACAAAATGGACACAGACACCAGGAGAGTGAGGGCATGAGTGAGGGGGGTGAAAGGGGAATGGAGGGATAAGTACACATATGTAATACCTTAATCAATAAAGGGGAAAAAAGATTGATGAACTTCTAGCCAGGCTCACTAAGAAGCAAAGAGAGAGGGCTCAAATAAACAAAATTATAAATGAAAGAGGTGAAGTAATAACAGAACCCACAGAAATACAAAGAATTGTAAATAAAGATAATATGAACAACTCTATTCCTACAAACTGGCTGACCTAGATGAAATGGACATACACCTAGAAAAATACAAGTTTCTAAAACTAAATCAGGAAGGATAAATATTTCTGAATAGTCCAAAAACTATGGAGGAAACTGAAGCAGTAGTTAAGAAGCTTCCAGCAAACTAACACTCTGGGTCAGAGGGCTTCACAGGGAAGTTTTACCAAAAATTCAAAGAAGAATGAAAACATAACCTCCTCACACTACTCCAAAATATTCAAGAGGAAGGAGTACTTCCAAGCTCTTTCTAGGAAGCCAGCATTCCCTAATCCCCAAACCAGATAATAATATTATAAAACAATATTCTTGATGAACATAGATGCTAAAATCTTCAACAAAATTCTGGCAAATTGGATCGAGCATTACATTGGAAAGATCATACATCATGACCAAGTGGGATTTATCCAGGGGATGCAAAACTGGTACAATATCCACAAATCAATAAATGTAATATATCACATAAACAAATTGAGAGACAAAAATCACATAATGATATCAATTGATGTAGAAAAAGCATTTGACAAAGTCCAACACCCTTTTTGTGTTAAGAACAATCAGCAAAGTGGGAATAGAGATCGTACCTCAAAATAATAAAGGATTATAAGACAAACCTACAGCCAACATCATACTCAATGTGTAAAAACTAAAACCATTTGCCCTAAGAAAGGAAACAAGACAGGGATACCCACTTTCACCACCCCTATCCAACACAGTATTGTAAGTGTTAGCCATAGTAATCACACAAGAAGAGATGAAAGCATAAAAATTGGAAATGAATAAGTAAAACTGTAATTATTCACAAATGACATGGTATTGTACATAGAAAACCCTAAAGACTCCATCAACACACTACTAGACTAATGAATTCGCAATGTAGCAGGATACAAGATTAACACCCAGAAATCTACTGGTGTTTTTTAAACACCAATAATAAACTCACAGAAAGAGAAACCCAAAAAAAAATCTATTTTCCATTGCAACAAAAAAATTTAAGATACATAGGAATAAAAGTAACTAATGAGGTAAAAGACATGTAATTGGAAAACTATTGGATAACGGAAAATATATAAAGGAAAACATAAACAAATGGAAGAAAATACCATGTTCATAGACTGTTAGAATCAACATCATTAAAAGGTCCATATTTCCAAAAGCAATCTATAGATTCAATGCACCTTCCATTAAAATACCAATGGCATATTTCACAGATCTAGAACAATTCTCCAAATATTCATTTGACCCCGAATAGCTGCAGCAATTCTGAGAAAAGACAATGTTTGAAGGATCACAATACCACATATAAAGCTAAATTACAATGCCACTGTTCTCAAAACTGCCTGATACTGGCACAAGAACAGACATATAGATCAATGGAATAGAACAGAGGACCCAGAAATCAACTCAATCCATTATGCTAAATTAACATTTGACAAAGGAGGCAAGTGCATACAATTGAGTCAAGACAGTCTCTTCAATAAATGGTGCTGGGAAAATTGGACAGATAACATGCAAAAAATAAAACTAGAACACCAACTTACACCATACACAAGAATAAGCTTAAAATGGATAAATGGCTTAAAAGTAAGAAGGGATACCATAAAAATCTTAGAAAAATCCATAAGCAGCAAAATATCAGACATATGTCATAGCAATATGTTTATTGATACAGCTCCTAGGACAATAGAAATGAAAGAGAAAATAAACAAATGGGACCACATAAAAAATACAAAGCTTCTGCACAGCAAAAGAAACCATCAAGTAATCATTAAGAAACCCCACTGAATTGGAGAACATATTTGCCAATGTTATTTCCAATAAGGGTCTAATCTCCAGAATTTATAGGGATCCCACACAACTTAACAAAAGGAAGATAAACGATACAATCAAAAAATGGGCAAAGGACTAAATAGACACTTTTTGAAAGTGGACGTACAGAAGGCCAAAAGACATAAGAAAAGATGTCCAAAGTCACTTAACATCTAAGTGGTCAGCAAACTCATTAGTCAACATAGGGGCAAACAGTGCCTCGTGAGCCACATGTGGCTCATGAGCCATATTTTGCCGACCATTGATGTTAAGAGATGCAAATCAAAATGACAATAATGTACTATCTCACACCTGTCAGAATGGATATCATTAACAAAGGACAAGTGCTGGTGAGGATGTGGAGAAAAAGGAACCCTTATGCCCTGCTGGTGGGAACACAGACTGGTGCAGCCACTGTGGAGTACAGTATGGAGTTTCCTAAAAAAATTAAAAATGGAACTCCCATTTGACCCACTAATGCCACTTCTAGGAATATATCTCAAGAAATCAGAAACACCAATCAGACAGGATATATGCAACCCTATGTCTCTAGCAGCACAATTGAAAATAGCTAATATTTGGAAACTGTTGCTTCATTACCTGGTATCTGGGAGATATTTGAAAACATCACTTACTTTGTTCATTTTTTAAATTCAATGCTATTTTTGGTGAAATTGGATCTTAAAATGAATAATCAAAACAAAATTATAACATCACCCACTCCCCATTTTCCCAGAAACAAATCTAAAAAGTCCACTTCACGAATCTATACTAATGAAAGTATAGGTGGCCCTCATGTGTGACATTGTCACAAGATGGCCACCACACAATGGCAACCACAAGATGAATACCACCAGATGGCCATGTGCACAGCAGAGGCAGAGACTGGTGGCTGCTTTGCACAGTGAGGCCTGGGGGTCCCCTGACTCCATGAAGCATGGAGGGGGCCAGTCCCGGTGTCTCCACCACCTCATGTGGAAGAGGTGGGTCCTGGCAGGGGAGGGCAGTTGTGGACAATCAGGTTGGCAGGCACAAGTGGTTAGGGGCAATCAGGCAGGCAGGCGAGTGGTTAGGTCCTGGATTATGAGAGGGATGTCTGACTGTGGGATTGGGCCTACAACACAGGCAATCGGACATCCCCCTAAGGGTCCCAGATTGAAGAGGGTGCAGGCCGGGATGTGGGATACCCCCACTTCATGTACAAATTTCATGCACTGGGCTACCAGTAAATAAATAAATAGCTCCCATATTTAAACTTACAACTAGAGCAGTGATATCCATTAGAAACATAATGTCAGTCATATTTTCAAATTTATTTTATTTTATTTTATTTTTTTTATCTTTATTGTTCAGTTTATTAATTACATTGTTTCCCCTTTTTATCCCCCTATAGCTTCCCTCCACCCTGTACCTATCCCACCCTCCACCCTCACCTCCCCCTCCCCACTGTCCTCTCCCATTGTTGCTAGATTTTTGTCCAGTCTCTTGCTGCACTTCCCACAACCCTTTTCTCCCCAAGAATTGTCAGTCCATTCCCTCTCTATGTCCATGTCTCTGTTATATTCACCAGTCTATCCTGTTCAACAGCCTATCAATTCACTTGATTTTTATGTTCATTTGTTGATAGATGTGTATTTGTTGTTCATAATTTTCATCTTTACCTTCTTCTTCTTCTTCTTCTTCTTCTTCTTCTTCTTCTTCTTCTTCTTCTTCTTCTTCTTCTTCTTCTTCTTCTTCTTCTTCTTCAAGAATATCTTTCAGCATTTCATATAATGTTGGTTTGGTGGTGATGAACTCCTTTGGTTTTTCTTATCTGCGAAGCACTTCATCTGACCTTCAATTCTGAATGATATCTTTGCTGGATATAGTAATCTTGGTTGTAGATTCTTGCTGTTCATCACTTTGAATATTTCTTGCCACTCCCGTCTGGCCTGCATCGTTTCTGTTGAGAAATCCGCTGACAGTCGTATGGGTGCTCCCTTATAGGTAACCAACTGTTTCTCTCTTGCTGCTTTTAATATTCTCTCTTTGTCTTTTGCTCTTGGCATTTTAATTATGATGTGCCTCGGTGTGGTCCTCTTAGGGTTCCTATATATTGGGGTTCGGTGCACTTCTTGGAATCCTAAGTCAATTTCTTTCACCAGGTGTGGGAAGTTTTCAGTCACTATTTCTTCAAATAGGTTTTCATTGTCTTGGCCTCTCGCTTTTTCTGGCACCCCTATAATTTGGATGTTGGTATGCTTGAGGTTGTCCCAGAGGCCCCTTACACTATCTTCAATTTTTTGGATTCTTTTGGTTTCTTGCTTTTTCAGATGAGTGGATTTTACCTCTTTGTATTTCAAATCTTTAACTTCGTTCTTGGGGTGCTCCAGAGCACTTTCAGGTCTTTGTATAATATTTTTTGTTTCAGTCAGTGTATGCTTAATTTCTGGTTGGTCCTTTTTCATATCCTTGAGAGTCTGCTTTATATCCTTGAGGGTTTATTTCATTTCCTTGTAGGACTCATTCATTTCCACGTTGATCTTGATCATTTCCACATTGGTCTTGATCATTTCTTTGAAGCTCTCGTTTATATCCTTGAGGGTGTTGTTCATTTTCTTGTAGGACTCATTCATTTCCTTTGTGGTCTTGCTTATTTCCTTATAGGCCTCGATCTTTTGTTGGAGCCTCTTAAAAAACCCTATAACCGTGGTTCTGAATTCCATGTCCAGTCGTTTTTTTTCCTCCATTTCTTTCACATCTGATTTCTTTCCATGTTGCTGCATGGTGGCTGCTTCCCTGAGTTGGTCAATTAGCTTTGTGTGGTAGACTTCCTACTAGGGATAGTGGCTCAGCCTCCCCAGTTACCTGAGGTGGATATGGGCTGCACAGTCTTGCTGAAGTTAAGCTCAGTTAATCGTTGTTAGCACTTGGAGGGTTGACCTCCAGGCCAATTGTCTGTGAAGCTCAGCTGTGCTCAGGTTGGGTGGGCGGAGTCTCGGGGCCAAGCAGACAGCATTAGCTCCGCCCTATGCGGCCCAAGGGACTCTGTGCCGGGGGCAATGGCCGCCAGCGCCTCTGAGAGAGAGCCGCTACGGAGCTCCACCGGCTGCCGGTTGCCGGGGAATTCAGACTTTCCCAAAATGACTCTGCATGCACAATGTCTCACCCAGGGTCGTAAAAAAAAGCAGTCTGATGGTTTTCCGAATGAGAGGCAAGTCGCGGTGCGCTCTCTGCTCCGTCACAGAGCCGAGCTGTTCGTGCGGAAGCTGCCTTCTCCACAAGCCGGGAGACCCGGCAGCACCCGAGCTTCGGCGTGCCCTCCCACTGTCCAGTTTTCACCCTGTGTGATAGTGGGTTCTCTGGACTTCGCCCAGAGCTGGAGAATCAGTCCAGTGGGACGCCTTTGTCTCCCTGTTCAAGAAAACTGGCCGGTTTTCAGCCGCCCGCCCTCTCCGCGGCGCGCACTCCAAACCTCTCTCCGTGAGCATCTTTCAACGCTGTTCGCTGCCTCTCCTCCGAGTCACAGTGTCTTATCTTCACTTTTGTTTGTGGAATTTTCACTCAGCGAGCTTTCTGGTGATTCTGGAAGGTGTTTGTTCTTTCGTTAAGTTGTAGTACTAAAATTGCTGATTATGACGGCAAGATAGGTGTTTTGCCTTTGCCGCCATCTTAGTTCCTCTCTCCATATTTTCAAATTTCTAAGAGCTATATTTTAAAAGTTTAAAAGGTGAAATTAAAAATGTCTATAAAATCTCATCTTAATGTATAATTAATATAAAATTTATTAATATTTAATATTCATTTAATCCTATGTTTTAAAAATTAATTACATATTTTTTACTTGTAGCATATCTCAATTTGGACCAGCCACATTTCAAGTGCTCAAAACCACATATTTGCTGTATTTGAAAGCAAAGATCTGGAATGCTACTTCTCTGTGGATTGTGTATTCTTTCCTATTGTTAGCTACACCAAAGATTCAACCTGACCAAAATCAAATCTAAAATTCAACATTTATGTTCTGAACCCCCTTAATACATAATATTGTGTTTTTTACAATCTGCCTTGTGGAGTTTCCTTTTGGGGCATGAAAAAACAAGTTGAGGCTCACATATGAACATAAGAAGGTATGGCTTCCTTACTAAAGTTGTTTTACCATTCCATCAGAGGTTAAGAAGGAAAATTCTAGGTGGAAAATAATGGCTATAGAAGCTTGCCCTGCTGGTGAATTCAGTAGGCTTGTCTTGATATTCTCCTTACACCCTGTATTGCCCTTTGTCAGACATTTATCATAGTAAACTTTAAGTTCTTGCCCTAACCAGTTTGGATCAGTGGATAGAGCATCGGCCTGCAGACTGAATGGTCTCAGATTTGATTCTGGTCAAGGGCATGTACCTTGGTTGTGGGCACATCCCCAGTAGGGGGTGTGCAAGAGGCAGCTAATCGATGTTTCTCTCTCATTGATGCTTCTAACTATCCCTCTCCTTTACTCTCTGTAAAAAATTGATAAAATATAATTAAAAAAATAAGTTCTTGAGGGCTCATACCATCAATACCCATCTCTCTGTGTGTTTAAAAATAAATTAATTCAACGAAATAATTTCTCAGTTGCATTAGACATGTTTCAAGTGCTCTATAGCTGTACACACTAGTGGTTGTGATATAGGATGATGCAGATAGAGTATATCTCCATCATCACAGAAATTTCTATTGGACAGCACTGAGAAATGGGCAGACATACTATTTTATTGGGTAAGTGATAGGGGGCCCCTAGAGATCACAAAACACTTTTTTAAATGAACAAGTGAGAATACCAGTGGTATCAAATGACAAAGAAAGAAGCAAAAGCACAAGTAGGTAACGTCCTAGAAATGCAGCACCATTATGGCTTCTATTGGGAAAAGGTTGGCTATATATTTCTCACTGGTCTTATCTTGATTCCCACAAATCAAAATCTCCACAGGTAAGGGGGTAAGATATGTCCCTCTTATCCTCTAGCAAAAATGTAATGAATGCTTCCCTTATTTCCCAAGATAACTTGACAATTTCAAAAGAAACTTTGCTACAAAAGCTAGGGGGAATAAATAAATAAAATATAAAAATCATGAATATAGTTAAGCTTACATATAATATATAATTTTCTGAACCTAAGAATCGCAGGAAAAACAGTGAGGTTCTTGAAGAAACTCCTACATTAATTTATCGAAAAATGAACTATTGGCTGAAGGGATAGCACAATTTTGCAGGCACATTAGATATATCCCTTCCTTCTCAGTCCCTTGTCTCATCCAGGAGACCTCGGAGGTACTATCCTGGTTTCTGTCACACAATAATTGGTGCACCAAAATATCTTGTCCCTTTCTCCTTTTAAGGGAGCCATGAACATCACTTCATTTCTTTAAAGAAAACTTTTCCTTATTTAAAACAGTTGACAACTGAAGCCCTTCCACTTAGTTTCACATTGAGGCCTGAGAGACTTACCTAATTACAGCTGATTTGTAGAACTGGTAACTCCTACCTTCAGCTCTGGTGAATGAGCCCCATTGGTTCACATGTCTAATTAATGGTCAGGATTAACTAAAAAACTTTCCCAAAGTTTAGTTTCCTGGTCCCCACTCCATACTTCTGAATCAAGTCTCTGGCAGTCAGGCATTGGAATCTTTATTCTTTTTTTAAAAAAAGAAATCTTTATTTTTGAGAGAATACAGATGTCCCCCTGTCCCTCCGTTGACCCCCTCCAGCCAGTACCCACCACACCCCAGGCCTTTACCACCCTATTGTCTGTGTCCATATGAAATGTATAGAGCACATAAGACCATTGGTTAATCTCTTTCCATCCCATCTCTCCACTTCCCTCTGAGATTCATTAGTCCTCAGTCTGTTCCATGTTTCCATGCCTCGGGTTTTATTTTATTCATTAGTTTATTTTGTTAATTATATTCCTTGGTTTATTTTTATTTATTTTAAATATATTTTCTTGATTTTTCACAGAGAGGAAGGGAGAGGGATAGAAAGTCAGAAACATCAATGAGAGAGAAACATTGATCAGCTGCCTCTTGCACACCCCCTGCTGGGGATGTGCCCGCAGCCACGGTACATGCCTTTGACTGGAATCAAACCTGGGACCTTTCAGTCCGCAGGCCAACACTCCATCCACTGAGCCAAACCGGTTTCGGCCTTGTTGTTGTTGTTGTTGTTGTTGTTGTTGTTGTTGTTTTAGATTCATTTGTTGATAGATATGTACTAATTGCCATTTTATTTTCCATATTTTTTACTCTTTCTCCACTTCCTCTTCTTCCTCTCCCTTTCCCTCTCCCTTTCCTTCTCCCACTCCTTCTCACTTTACTTCTCTTTCTTCCCCTCCTCCTCCTCCTTCTCCTCCTTCCCCTCCTCCTCCTCCTCCTCCTTCCCCTCCTCCTCCTCCTCCTCCTCCTCCTCCTCCTCCTCCTCCTCCTCCTCCTCCTCCTCCTCCTCCTCCTTCTCCTCCTCTTTCTCCTCCTCTTTCTCCTCCTCTTTCTCCTTCTTCTCCTCCTTCTCCTCCTTCTTCCTGTTCTTAAAGAATACACTTCAATATTTCATGTAATACTAGTTTGGCGGTGATAAATTTCTTTAGCTTTTTCTTGTCTGTGAATGTTTTTATCTGACCTTCAATTATAAATGATAGCTTTGCTGGGTGGTATAATTTTGGGTGTAGGTCCTTGATATTCATTATTTTGAATATTTATTGCCACTCCCTTCTGTCCTTCAAAGTTTCTGTTGAGAAATCAGCTGATAGCATTATGGGATCTCCCTTATAAATAACCAACTGCTTTTCTCTTTATATATATAGAGAAAAGCGGTTGGTTTTATATATATACATCTATCTATCTCTATCTATCTATCTATCTATCTATCTATCTATCTATCTATCTATCTAAATTTCAGAATGGACGGGAGAGGGAGACAGAGATAAAAACAACAATGATGAGAGAGGCTCATTGATCAGCAGCCTCCTGCACACCCCACAATGAAGACTGAGCCTGAAACCCAGGTATGTGCCCCAACTGGAAATTGAACCATGACCTTCTGGTTCATAGGTTCACACTCAACCCTAAGCCATACCTGGCAGGCCCGTGATGCTTTTAAGATTCTCTCTTTGTCTTTAACCCTTGGCATTTTAATTATTATGTGTCTTGGTGTGGGCCTGTTTGGGTTCCTCTTGTTTGGGACTCTCTGTGCTTCCTAGACTTGTACTTCTCTTTTTTTCCACCAAGTAGGGGACGTTTTCTGTTATTATTTCTTTAGATATATTTTTCAATATATTGCTTTTTCTCTTCTGCTACTAGAATCCTCATAATGTGAATGTTTGTATGCTTGCAGTTGTCCCAGAGAATACTTTATTCTTTTTGCTCTTCTAATTGGGGTTTTTTTGCTTCCTCATATTCCAAATCATTGGTTTGATTCTTGGAATCTTCTACTCTACTGTTGAATTCCTGTAAATTATTCTTTATTTAGGTCAGTGTAAGCTTAATTTCTTACTGATCCTATTTAATGTCTTTGAAATTCTCACTAAGATCCTTGAAAGTCTCTCTATGTCCCTTAAAATTTTCATTAAATCCCTTGAAGTTCTCATTAAGATCATTGAGTAACCTTAGACCAATTGTTTTGAACTCTGTTTCCAGTAGTTGGCTTGCTTCCATTTCATTTAATTCTTTTTGTGGAGATTTCTTCTGTTCTTTCATGACATACTTCTTTGTCTCCACATTTTGGCTGTTTCCCTGTGTTTGTTTCTATGTATTAGGCAGAGCTGCTATTTCTCCTGGAATTGGGGAAGTGGCCTTGCATAGTAGGTGGTGTGTAGGGCCCAGTGGCTTAGCCTCCCCAGTCACCTGAGCTGTACACTCTAGGTATGCTCCTGTAAGTGTTGTGTGCACACTTTTGATGTATTTGAGCCTTGAATGCTATTGGCGTCAGTGGGAAGAATTGACCTCTAGGACAATTGGCTATGAGGACCAGCTGCAGCTATACTGGAAAATCTGCTGTGCAGGAGAAACCCCTATGGAGCAGGACTTATTTCAGTGGAGCTTTGGTGCTCACTAAGTCTGCCCTTGAGTGTGTTGCTTGTAGATGTGTTGAGTTATATTATATGATCTGAAGCTGTCCACTGGGTGCACTGGCTCTGAGGCCTCTTGAGAGGTACAAAGTTAGCCAGTGCCTGAGGCCACCCAGCAGGAGCTACATATTGGTGGAGCTACTATACTAAATCTTCAGATGGCTGCTATTTGTATTAGGATTGGAAGTGCCAAAGCAAGGCCAAGCTGTGAAGCAAGGCAGGCTTTGCTAGTGTTGGGTCTTGTGCCTCTTATTGATAGGTATGTGGCATGCTGATGCCAGTTGCTGCTTGTTTGAGAGATTTTAAGTCTGAAGCCTGAGCCAGGACAGGCCATTCATATGAAAAAGCTGCTGCCAACACCTTGGGTGGGGCTGCAAATTGGATGGGTCGGGGTCTTATGGAATCACCAGGATAGAGCAAACAGTGTGAGCCAAGCTGATGCAAATTCAGATATGGCTGTCAGTCAGCCTTGCAATGGGGGAAATCCAAGCTCAGGAACAATTAACCCCACAAGCACCCTACTCTGAGAGAAAGCCACCCCTGAGTTCTTGCTTTGATGCCTGAAAATGCTGTTCCTCCTAATATGCCCCTGGATCCTCAAATGCTGCCAAATATCACTGGAGCCCAGAAGGAATAGAACTCTGTAAGTTAAAAAGGAACTGGCCCTTTGAAAGAAACTTAATGGGACTCCACTCAGCCACAATCCCCAATGGTTTTTATAGCCTGAAATTACTTGGACTCCTCTTCTAATCTCTGGAACCATAAGATGGGCATCTGGTGTGTGGCTGGGACCCCTTGCTCTCAGGGTAGGTTTCCACAGCCAATCCATCCCTCCCAATTTAAAAAAAATGTTGCACATGGGTGCCGGACCAGCTTGTTCTGCACCTCCACCCCTCCTACCAGTCTGAATGTGCTTTCTTTACTTCTCTAGTTATAGACTGCCATTCACCCAGATTTCAGGCGGTTCTGAATGATGGTTGTTCTGTACTTTAGTTGTAATTTTGATGTGATTGTGGGAGGCATCAAGTACTGGCATTTATCTGTGCTACCATCTTGGTTCTCCTAAAATCTTATTCTTATTTAGCATAGTAGGTGAAAATGATGCACTCCATCTCTTTTAGGGATTATTGATCAGTTTCCTCTTTACTCAGATATTCACCTCTGGATCATTCAATAAGGACGTTCCTTACCCTCACTCTGTCACTTTCCAATTTGACAAAGAAGTGGTATCTTAAGCATAACATTCATACAAGTATATAGGGGCAGGGATAAAGGGGGTTTCATACATACAAGAGGTTTCTGGTAACTCTACTACTTTTCTAGAGAAATCAGTTTGAATCTTTTAACCAAATGGAATCAAAATGTTCCTAATAATTCCTTTGTCAGCCCAACAATAGAGAAGATTCCAGCAGGATATATTCTGGTTGGCCAACGAGAAAGGCCAACACTGAGGATGAAAACATGAATGTAACTCAGAAAGTGAGGAGCATAAATTATTATAAATCCAAGCTGTTATTAAATTTTAATGTATATCTTTGATACATATATTTTGATATTTTAATTAACAGTTACTTACCCTTGGCCAATTTTTTCAAATCTTGTGTACTTTTTCTTTGGATCACCAACACTCACAATGCTTCCTGAGTAGGGGAGGGGAGGAGAGAGAGAGAGTGAGGTTAAAACTGATTGATTTATCTTTATGTAATACTAATAATTAATATGACAGAGTTAATGACAAAACATTAGAACAACATTCCTGTGTGATTTCTATAATTTATATTGAAGCATCCATATTATATAAAAACTGCTGTTTGAAAATTTAACCCTGCTATTTTGGCTTCTGTAAACACTTGCTTGCTTAAATAATAAGGAAAATAAGACTACTCCCATTCCAGAGAGGCCGTGAACTATGCACCCGAGAGAGTTGTAAGTGCGGACACCAGGCCAGGTTTTGAGATTTGGTCTCATGGGCCCTTCCCAGCATATAGGGCTTCTTTCACAGAAGGTACGGAAGTATCATTCCAAATTTGGGAGACAAAAGAGCTAGGAAAAGTATAAATAGAAAAGGTTTCCTCCATGTGGGTGGGGGCCAGAATTTGAAAGGCACATTTTTCTCTGGCCCTGCCCTTAATAAAATGTAACTCCCTTTCTCTAAGCATGGCTGTTTTTTTTTGTTTGTTTGTTTTTTTACCATTCTTCTGTAACATCAAATGGTTCCCTGAACAAGAAGAAGGCCAAACATGCTGGCCTTTTGGCCTCCATCGAGTGGACCGGTTTGGGGGCCTGGGGAAGCCAGACAGGTCTCCGGAGGTACCGCTCTGCTGATTTAGTAAAGCTGAACCATGGGACTCTGGGCACTCCCATACCTCAGCCTAGGACCCGGCCGGCATCTGGAGAGAGTGGATGGACACTTCTGGACCTGTCAACAGAATCAGTAAGGCAGGGGCCCTATCAGTCAGGCCCACTCTGAGTGAGTGGAAGGGGGAGCTTGATCACCTCCCTGGAAGTCAAGAACTTCCTCAGGCAATTAATCAGGAATCAGGTGGACTGTTTAAACTCTAAGTAAATATCTGGTATAAGTAAAAAACTCAGACTGTCTGGTGTATAAATGTAAGTGTGATAGTCTGTGTGAAAAATAGTGCAAACCCTACTTCAGGGAGAAGACAATAGAGAATTTTTAATTGTTTTTCCTTGATTTATAATTTTGTTGTGTTAGTTTAAAATTTTGAAATTCTAGGGTTAATTTAAAGGTATAAAATTTGTGAAGGTTGCCAATCCAGAGAAGTTTAAACAAAGGCTTGTTGGGTTAAGATTAATCATAATTAACTGCTTTTAGGCAGGCTTTTTCAGCCCTGCTGGCAAACAGAGAATCCCAAGAACTGTGACCTGCCTGCCCTTCCTGATAGATTTACATTGGGTCTCTGGGGGAGGAAGAGAGCCAAAACTGCTGCAGAGCAGGTGTGAGAAAGGGTAGAGGTGGTGGAATTCACTCTCAGCCTGCTGACATAGAGAAGCCCTAGGCTAGGTAGGGAACAGGGAGATGGTTGAAGATATCAGAAGTGGTGAAGGAGGAGGAAGATTTGAGATCTTCTGGGGCCTTGGAGTAAAGAAGGAAAATCTGGGAGGGAGAGCAGCTGTACCTTAAGTGTAAAAAGCCTGATTATACAGGATCTCAGACCACTTGCCTTATTTCCCCTGCTAAGGACAGAATAAATGGTTAATGCAGAAAAAGGGGGGGGCTCTGGCGGGGAGAGCAGGGAGATAAAGGTTTTTGTAGATTTTGCTTGCTACAACCTCCTCTGCTGGCGTCCTTGGTTTCTTACTTATTTGAATTATGCTGGACTCAAAGCTTTCTGCAAAACACAGTGGATCTTCTTCTGCCCCATTTTCTTATTTTTAACCCTTCCAATACACATAAAGAAAATCTCATTGTCCGAGCCTAGCAGGGCAGGTTACTGGGTACTTCTTGGGCAGTGGTGGAATATTCAGCAAAGGAACTTTAAGATATAATATCTTTAATGTTACAACTAGTTTAAGTTTTAAAAATCTCTGTCTCTCAAAAAGAAATATTTACCTGCTCTTAGTTTTATCACAGAAGGTCTAAGTCATAAATGTTAATCTAAGAAATTCTGGCTGTTTGCTTTTTAGAGATCATTAAAGGATTGAGGTTTCAAAGAATAAGGAATACAGAGTAGAAGGTCTGAGGCATGGTTATGCATTTTAATGGTATCCTGTCTGATAGCCCTGAAAATATCTGGTGCTGGAGCATCTGGCCCATACCCTACCATCACTGGCAGTTGGTCAGAGTACAAGGGGAGCAATAAGGGCACCTCTGTGTCCCTTCAGGACCTCCATGCACTCTGAGCCGCAACAAGTAGGAGTTGCGATGGGCCTTAAAGCCTAGGGCATGGGCCCGGGAAGTCCCATTATAGATGAGGACTTCACCTAAATCAGCAGATACTACAGGCAGGCCAGATGGCAGCTGGATGGCTTGGCTTCCTGGCCATATGGGGCACATTAAGATTCAATCATGAAATTCCGGCAAAAGTAGTCAGTTACCATTCTTATTATGTTTATGCAAACAATCAGGCCAAATTAAATACAATAGATAAATTAGTCTTGATTTGGCTCTTTTGATAAACATGGGGGTAATTTTGAGGAGAAAAATTCTATTTCAACAGAAGTTACTAAAACTAAAAGGTTTTCTTTCCCTTCCACCACACCATTTGTTACAGTTTGTCTCTGCCATGTCACAAGCCCACCTCCTTCAGTGCCCAGGCCTCATTGTCCCTCTGACAGACAGCAAAGATCTCTTGGCTCTGAGAGAAACATCTGATCTCCCTCAGCAGGAAGTAGCTAGAAGAGTACACCAACGTCCATTTTCCCTAAAAGAATTCAGAGCCAGGATCCTTGAGATAATATATTAGACAGTTAGACAGATATGAGCAGAGCAAGGATGATGGGCCAACTAGCACTACCAGATGTAATTAAGTCTTTCCATCTCTACCTTTGTGAGACAAAGGGACTCCCCAGAAGCAAGAGGGAACGAGGCTGCAGATGAAGCAGCCCTAGAGGCTGCCTTAAAACCAGTGGGGCCTCTATAGATTCTAGTGATTCTTCCAAACCCTGACCTACCTACCTCACCAGCTTACATGGAAACCCAATCTAGAAAACTGAAATCCATAACCAATCTTTACTAAAATTCTTAGAGGCTTTACAGTCCACCCAGAAAGCAGTCCAGAAGCATGTTCAAGGTACTCTGTCTATACCAACTCTGATCTGGTCCATCCCTCCACCCTGGTGAGTGTTTGGGTAAAGAAATTTGCTGCACAAGGACTGACTCCTACCTGGAAAGAACCACCCCCAAAGCAGTCAAGGTCGACGGGATCCCCACCTGGCTTCATCACACCTGGCTTAAGACAGCTCAGGCAAAATAGAGAGTCCAGGACTCTCCTGGCCCTCATTCTGGGCCCTTATGTTATAAACAGGCCCACTGAATTTATTCAGCAGAGAATTAATTCTATCAAACTTATAGTTCTCATGGGTCAATATAACTCCCTCACCAACACTGACCCAAAAGAGTCAATGATTTGACGCATGTACATAAAATCAGTGGGAAATGAAGCATCCGTCTTATATAAAAACTGCTATTTGAAAATTTAACCCTGCTATTTTGGCTTCTATAAACACTTGCTTGCTTAAATAATAAGGTTACTCCCGTTCCAGAGAGGCTGTGGACTATAACCCAGACAGAGTTGTCAGTGCTGAAACCAGGCCAGACCTTGAGATTTGGTCTCATGGCCCCTTCCCAGCACACAGGCTTTATTTCCCAGAAGGCACAGAAGTCTCATTCCAAATTTTGGAGACAAAAGAGCTAGGAAAAGTATAAATAGAAAAGGTTTCCTCCATGTGGGGGGGAGGCAGAATTTGAAAAGTACATTTTTTTCCCTCTGGCTCTGCCCTTAATAAAATGTAACTCCCTTTCTCTAAGTATGGTTTGGTTTTTTCTGGTCTTCTGTAACAATATGGATAATGATAGATTTTCTTAAACAAATAGTAATCTATTAATTTAACTACTAATAACAATCTATGCTGTTTGTAATAAAAATGTTGATGTTTGTGAAAAATAAAGAAAGGACTGGTCATAACTCAACATCTATTGGAAGTACTCACAAATTACACTGTGCATTAGGAGATAGATAAAAACATCTAAGAAGTTATACACACTATTTAATAGAATCATCATCTTCTCTGAAATGAAATAAAATTGAGTATATAGTACATTCAATTATGCTGGACACATAACTAGTAAGCAATTACTATGAGCTCAGTACTGTACCAGGAAAGATGCAGATGAAGATGAAAACAAAGTTTAATCATAAAGTGATGAGAGTCATGCTTTAAAAAGTATACACCCCTCATCCTAGGGTCTTCCTGGCACTCCAAACATCTTTAAAATATTTACTAAGGTATGATTTCCACAGCATAAACTTCACCCATTTAAAGTGTACAGTTTAACAACTTTTAGTAAATTTTTAGAGTTGTACAAATTTATTAAATGTTATAATGATCTAATATTAGAAGATTTTTACCGTACAAAGAAAGAAACCTTGTACCTGTCATCAGTCCCTTTTTATCCCCCCTCATCTTTCCAACTGATTCCTAGGCAACCACTATTGTATTTTCTGTTTCTATAGAAACTACTCCAACTTTGTGGAGTAAGTTCATAAGTCACATAAGAAAACTATTAATTTGTCATGTTTGAATTTGGAAAAAATATTACTTTTATTATTTCAAAATATCCAATATACTACTTAGATGATGAATACTTTCATCATTCAGAATAAATCCAGAGGAAGTGACAGTTGTCTATTGAATGCACTGCTCAAATAGGTGCAGAAAAATTCTGGGCCATATCATTATGGGAAAAAGGGTATAGCTTCTCAAGGGAATTACTTTGAAAGGAGTAATTTATTTGGATGTCTCTTACCCTCCCCTTTTTTCTTTTTAGAAGCAAACATATTAGTATCATTACCTTTGAGTTATATTTTACTAATATGACCGCTGTCCCAAAGAATAGTAGAGTCAGTTAGTAAAACAAGATTTACACACATGAACTAATCAGGAGAAGGTCTATAGATTCTGCATCCTCATTGTCACTCTTATTTACCTGATATTCTTCATGGCCAGGCCACTGTCATTGTTCAGGTCCTCTACACCTGCCTTCCTGTTAGTTGCTAAATACCTCTACACCTGCCTTCCTTAATTCCTCTTCCACAATGCCTTTGACATATGGTAACTACAGTATATAATTCAAATATGAGACTGTCCTGGATAAACTTAAATGTATGGTCAACCTACCATACATTTGAACCATTGTTCTTAATTCCTGAAAAGTTCCTCCTCTCTACAGGATCAAGTTGAAATTCCTTAGTCTGGCATAGAAAGCTCTACCATCAAGCACCATCTGGCTCATACTTGACCAGTCAATTCTTCCAACTTTGTATCCTAATAATACTATCATTGTCCAAGGCTTTGCAGATGCTCCCTCTCTCCCCTTCCTATTTAACAATGAATTCTTATTTACCACTTAAATATAATCTCAAGTCATTATCCTTTATGAATTTTTTTCTGATCCTTCTAATATCACTAATGTGCTTCTTCTTGAGGGCAGGAACTTTGTCTTTTCATTTCTGCAACTTCAGTGCTTAAAATAGTGGCTGCTACTGAATAAATATTTGTTTAATAAATGAATAAGAATAAAAATATGTAAAGTACTAAACTGTATGATACATACAATGCCTTATGCTCAGTTTAGACAATGATCCATTTTCTGGGCTAGTGAAAAACTTAATTTAGAGCTACCTAAAAACAGTCTATCTTAAAAATAATTAATTAAAAAATTCACTCATGGATTGCTCATCAACTTTGTTATTGCTTTTTTGTTGTTGCTTGTTTTTTTGTAATAGGATTCCATGTTTCAGTTAGGTTAAATTAAGACTTGCATGATTTGTGAATTGTATTATAATTCTTTTTCTCTTGTATTTTCAATCTCAGTCAATGGTACTTCCATGTATCTACTCAGCCTGAATCAGAAACATGGAAGTCTTTTTTTGACTCATCCATTACTTTCACTCCCCACATGCAGTTGTCCACTGAGTCTTGGGCCTGTATCTGCTTACCTCCTAGATACTATTTGAATCTGTTCCTTCCTTGCTACTACTCTTTTAGTTGGGCTATCATTATTTTTACCTGGCCTATTTCAAATGCCTTCTAACTGGACTCCTTATTTCCAGCCTTTTCCCACTTCAGTCTAGGCTTCATACCTCTGTCAGGATGCTCAAAGTACAAAGCTGATCATATGATTATATGGTTGAAGAGTCATTGATACTTCCCCAACACCTCCAGGGTAGAGCTCAAACTCCTTGACATGAAATATAAGTTTTTTTTTATGATCTGGTTCTTTCTTTATTCTCTATCTTATCTGACCTCTTTTCCCCAAGAACCTTATTCTTTGACTATAACAAATTATTTGTAGCTCATGATCAGCTCCTGCTTAACCTTTTAGCTTTCTTTCCTAAAACTTTAGTACCACCACCACCCACTAATTTTATATTCAAGTAATATTGAATAAGTTAAAATTATTAGGTATATGCTTTCATACCTTCTTTATATGCTGTTCTCAGACTGCAATGTACTTATTTTCTTCCTGGCAAGTTCATATTCATGCTTCAACTCAGCTTCAATGTTGGCAGTTCTAGAAAACCTTCCCTCATTTTTTGAATAATCTTAATAATTTCCCTCCTCTAGACTACTACTCTGTTCTCTCTCTCTCTCTCTCTCTCTCTCTCTCTCTCTCTCTCTCTCTCCCTTCCAACCTCCATCCTTCTATCTCTTGCTTTCTTGTTTTTGCTCTTTCTTTCTATCTATCTTTCTTTCTTTCTCTGTACTTAATATGATATATATATGACACTCCCTTATAGACTGTATCTTAAGGACAGAAGCCATATCTTATTCACCTCTGTATCTTCAGTGCCTCATCACACAGTATTTTGTATGGAATATGTTAGGAATTCAGTAAATGTCTGTTGAATTAAACTCAAATAAAAGTATGCATTTCCTTTTGTACTGCATTGTATATATGTACCTTTTGTAAATGTCCCATATTTTAAGACAGGGATTGAAGAATGTATTTTACTTGAGTTATATCTATAGAATGTCATCAAATTAACATTTTTTACTACAACCTTTTATTTAATTTTTAAACATCATTGCTAATAGCAAAAATATAAAGACAAAAACCAGCTCAACTTTTTTCACTTTATCAAAATGGGTCTGGGGATTTATGACTTACGTTTTCTTTATAATCAGGAAAACACAGTAAAGTAAAATACAGATCAAACCTTCATGCACTTGAACTACCATATGCTCTTGTGCTTTTTGTAGCCTATCTGGTATGCATTTCCAGAGTTCACTTTACTCCATATTAACCACACACCAAAAAAGGAAATTAAATGATAATAATGCAGAAAGAACTCACATTGAACACTGAAATGCATTTTAAAATGTGTGCATGTACACAAACAGATACATACAAAAATTTGCCTGGACACATTGAGATGCCTCAAGTTCTTATTTTAGAAGTAAACTAGGTGGACAGTTCAAAAGCCAGAGTCATTTAGGATGTTAAAATCATGTGTTCCTTTAAGGCAGCCATAGAATCAAGGGACCAATTATTATTGTTAATTCTAGTTACAAAATGTCTCATTTCGCATTTGGTTAAATCTCTGAATGCATTTGTTATAGTTTCAAACAAAAGTTTCATCACAATTATAAATGTTTATGAAGTAGTTAGTAATACTTTATGAGTTGGATGATACTTTTAAAACTGAAACATGTACTGAACATTAATTGAATTTGACCTTCTAGAGAGATGATTCTCTGTTACTAAATACAGGATACCACCAACCACTTCACAAAACTCAGACTACTGTTCAATCAATGGTGTGTCTCCATCACACAGTTGGTAGTTTTTGTACTGTTTCTTTTATGCACAAATGTTTTAAAACTCACAACATAAATGCACATAAAAATCATATTTTAAATATATTCACAAAATAATGCTATCTCAGTATCAAAATTAAATTGCATTTATTTGAATCTATAGTTACTATAATATCTACCCATTTATTTCTGATCTTTTCAATACTTGAAGCAGTGCAAGTCAGTTGTCAATGAAGTTCATATTTATAAAATATAAAGAGCTTTTTCTTTACTGCAAAATATTGGCAAACTCATAGAGCATACCAAAAGCTCTAATATTTAACTTTAAAAAATTAAAACTTTTACAAAATGTTCATAGCTCTAAAATATATTATTTTAACCTAACGGCATGAAGCTTGTGCTCTCTCTAAATTCCAAGAAGGCAAAAATTCATACTGAGACACTATTCATTTTCTTAAGAGTTTGAGTCAAAGAACTGCTATCTACTTCGAAGTGGATTTCTGTCATGGTCTCCATTCGTAGACACATAGACTGCCATACCAAACAAAGTGCAAGTAACTATTTCCAAAAACTACAATGCCTTTTTTTAGACAGCCATTTACTTTATGAATAAAATAACACAAAAATATCTCAAATTCTTCTACAAGCTATAAAGATGAGAGATAAGGATCGTGATTTTTACAGGCCATGGAGCTGAAAGGAGTTGATTCAGAGTGTCATAGTACTACAAGTTTAAAGGTCTTATGCCTTTCATAAGGTTTTTTGTAAATCACCATAGAAGTTGATTAAAGTGGTTGGTATAGCTGTATCTACTGCAGACTGAGGAATCATCCCACGCAGATCCATCTGAATATAGCCTGTCAAAAGTCTCTGGTTTGTATTGTCTTTAAGTGGGACACAAAACCAACCTTAGAGATGGTTATATCCACAAACAAATTCTGCTCTCTTCTCACTCCAGTCAATGCTGATCCCACAGGATAAAAGCCCTCCATTATAGTCCAAAGTGTAGGAGAAATAAACAAACTCTCTTGGGGAAATTATAGTCCAAAGCTGATGCACAGTGTAACGCATCACACAGCAATTCTGTTCAAAGTTCTCCAAAATGTCCAATGAAGTAATTAAGCTGTCCCAATCCAAGCAACAGGAACCTGGGCATTTATGGTCCATTATACCATTAACAACACCATCTACAATATCTTGGGCTTTGAAAAGGTACCCATTAAATTCTTCTGAAGGTGTTCTCCAAATTGTGACAACTCTTGTTTTCTTTGCAACATGCCACTTATCATCTTCAATGCTATGGTACTGGGTGAGAGTGTTTTTAAGTTTAGTTGAAAAAGCAGCAGTATTGGGCAAGCCTTCCATTTTTTATTTTTTTCCCTGAGAAGAGAGGAGTGAGAGGTACAAAACTAGGAAGCATCAGACCAGGAACTGACTCCCAAAATTAACAATTTCTGAGTTGCAATTTCATTTTTCAAATTGTCCCACAGACTTCTACATCATTGAGAACAATCTTTATCCAAGTCAGCTATTAATTGGAAAGGGCCTGAACTTCTTTTTTTTTTAATGAAATATCAGTTTTAAAGTCACTTGAAACCATAGTTCTTTTAAGAAATTTCTAATCTTCTACTAGTAAGAAACTTTTGCTATTAATTTGCTCAGCAAACTCTTTTTCATAGATTGAACAAAAGCAAATAAGCTTCAGCCCAAGCCACTTTTTAAATTATAACCAATTCCAATTGGCAGGATTCAGTTAATGAGGTTTTATGGTAGTAAATTATTCAGCCTTTATTTCCATGGTATGCATGGTAAAATAAACTAGAAATAAATCCTTTCATAAGGATTACTAAAAGACAACCATTTTTATGACATTCTGTTTCTGAATTTAACTGCTATTCAAATAAAATGGAATCCCAACACCCATAACCCTTCATAGGAGAGTGTTTGCTGCCATCTACTGATGTTACGCAAATATACAGGAGGCCTTGTTTAGTATTGCAAAACTTAAAACAAGCTTTCAAAGTGACCTCTTTTATGGGAGCCATTATAATTTGCTTTTATACAATTTAATAAAGGAAAAAAACATTGTGACACAATAGGGGGAAAAGAGACAAAAATGAGCAACTCAAAATCAAAAGGAAAAAAAAATGATTGCAATACCAGAACAACTTCCTACCAGAGTGATTTCCTAAATAAGAAACACATTATTCTTTTTAAACTACAATGATTTAAGAAATCACGAAATACTAGTATTTGGAAATAGGGTTCATGATGTAGTTTCAATAGCAGAAAAGCCCATCAATGTATTCTCCTACATATTAAACTAAGTTGAACTCTAACTACTAAAACATTATCACTTTATTATAATGAAAAATTTTGATTCCTAAGAAAATAAAAAATAATTATCTGACTTAATTTCAGTTCTATGTGAGGGCAGATTAATAGAAAGAGTTTTGAGTGAGGAATGTTGGGAGTGGTGAGGAACAAGACAGGAGAGTGATTATGGGGCCTGGAAGAGACAGGCCAAGGACAAATCTCCTGCATTGCACAATTCTTCTGACAGTGAGTGCCTTTTAAAAAATGTCACTGAAATGTATGGTTTTCTTTTTCACAATTTTAAAAATCATTACCTGAGGATATGCTTTTATTGATTTTAGAGAGAGAGAGGAAGGGGAACAGAGAGAGAAAGAAGCATTTCTATGAGAAAATTATCTATCAGTTGTCTCCCATATGCTCCCTGACCAGGGATCAAACCTGCAACCTGGGTATGTGCCCTTACTGGTAATCTAACTCTCAACTCTTCAGTGCACAGGCTGACACTCCAACAAACGGAGCCATCTGGCTAGGGTTGTTTCTTTATTTTCCAACAAATTCAGACAGACTACAATGAACAAGCCAGGCCCAAGCTATCCATCTGTGTAAAACTAAAAGATGATCTGTCCATTTCTACCATTAGTGATCCCATAGTCTGATCCCTACAATCATTATCTGCATAAATGATAAATAGCCTGGAGGCATTTTTATTTGAACTGTCCACCTCATAGTAATTGGATCCCTCATATTGAAGGTGAGGCCACCATTACCTCTTCTCTATGTCTATGATGGGGGGTCCACTTTGGTATGGGCTATAGGCATTTCCTCTACCTTCTTGTCTCCCATCCCTATTTCCTTTATATTTAAGCACAGGCTCTTCTATTTCTTCCCCAAGTTCCAAAGTTCTCATTGACTGCAAGGTTCTCACTGACTTCCGTATAGGGGCCATACATCTGCACTTACTCCTGATTTTAAACATTGTGTTCCACTAGAAGATCTCATGCCCCATTTATAAAATCTATATATAAAAGCCCATGGACCAGAACAGTGGAATGACCAGAATGACAGGAGGCTATCCTGTGCATTGTGGCAGCCAACCAGGCTGATCCAGGCCCAGCTGGCCTGGCCTCCAATCATCCCCCAACACCCTAATCAGAGGTAAGGCCAGACACCAACTGCCTGCAACCCCACCCCCGCCAGTCTGGCCCAATGGGCACCCATTGAGGCAGGCCTGCTGGACCCCACCCATGCACGAATTCGTGCACTAATCCTCTAGTATTGAATAATATGGTTGCTCCCTTTTTGAAAAAGTAAGATAATAATAATAATCCACTATTTATTGTGCTAGATGTCTTACATACTTTATACTTTATTTAGTCCTCACAAAGCCCCTATTATATCAAATTATTATCTCTATTTTTTAGATGAAGAAATTGAAGTTCAAAGTTGAGTGATTTGCCTATATAGACATACAGCTAGTCTATATTTATGACTCAAACTCAGTTGTGATTCATTTCAAAGCCTATTTCATTGTATTATCTTAATAAGGCTTTTATACTTATATAATAAAATAGTTACTACCACTTAACTTTTTTTGCATTCTAATCCTAGATTTATTCAACACAACTCTTTTACTGCACACAACAAAGTATAAACACATTATCTAAAATGTTACAAAATTACCAAAAAATTCAAACTGAAATTTATAGTACTGACTGTACAATATAGCCCCCAAAAAAGCAATGTAGACATTGTCAAGATAACCTCAAAGATCACCACAAAGAGGGAGAAGGTCTGTAATGACCTTGCAGAGCTCTCAATTTGCTCACCAATATCATAGAAAAGGGATATGTGCCATATGGATATATGTACATGAATAAATAATATGGGATGTTTAACTCTAGAGGTCAAAAGAACTCAAGCAGGGGAGCACCACCAGGTTAATAGAAATAGCAGCTTCACAAAAGCATACCCTTTCCTGGAGGATCCTCAGGCAACTAGACTGGCCCTAGGTCATTGATGGAATGGAAAAATGTGCTCCCAGGCTCGGGCAGCACTGCCATCTTGAATCCAGCTCTGTTCCTGCTCTGTTAAACTGACTCTCAGAGACTGGGATGTGGGAACTTTCTATTCAGGAAACTGGAGAACATCTTCATAGGCACAACCCCAAATTAACAACACTTCTGCAGCCAAACTTGGCCTTCAGAGGAAATGTCTCAATGCTCCTTTGGAAGCCTGCCCCTGACTGAGGATTTGTTTCCTATTGACTTTCCTTCAGCTAGAAAAGTGACAGAATTGATTTGGATGGGATATAAGTTTTGGGGCAGAGCTTCAGTGGCTTGCTTATTAGGAGGAATTGGAGCTGGAGTGGCTTCTGTGGCTGTAGCAGCCGAGGGAGCAGGCACCAGGGACCTGTGCCTCTGGGAGCATGACCTTCTCCTCATCTGTAGGGGTGACTGACACCACATGGGAGGTGGTGGTAGCATTCTCTTGATAGGGCTGAATTGCTTGGGGGGTGGCCTAGGCCAGGGGGACTGCACAGCAGTGGTGGTGATTTCCTGGCCATCAATTTGTTCTCCATCCATGTGCTTCAGCATCTTCTCAGCTTTATCTGGATTCTCAAATTCCATGTATGCACAGGCTTTAGATAGATGGGGGTGCATCCTTTATACAGGCATGCCAATCATTTTAATTTTCTCATAAGTGGAGAATATCTCCATGATATGAACCTTAGTCACATTCCTGGTGAGCCTACCCATGTGTACTTTGATGGGTTTAGGGGAAGGGGTCCACCTTTAACTTTCCTTTTCATTTCTTTTGGGTGGTTTGGATTTGGAGCGGTTACACTGCCTGTTGTTATGTCTATACCGAGAAGGACTTGGAGAGCTGGAAGAGATGCTAGAACTGGAGTTTCTGGATGTACTGAAACTTTCTGAGCAGCTTGATGCTGATGAAGAGGTAGAGATGCTGCTTGAGCCAGTGCTCGTACTGGAGCCAGATCTGAAGGTAGAGCTGAACCGAGACCTGGTGCTGCTGCTACCAATGGAAGCACTGCTCCTTTGAGTTTATCCCTGCCACAATCCTTCTTGCTTAACTTCACGGTGGCCCCTTTATCTTGAGAGCAATCTTTGGACTTCTCTTCAGAGTGGTCTTTGCATTTGGTAGGAGAAGGAGCCCTAGTGCTGAATTTTTTATTATTTTCTTTGACTCCTAGCAAGATCTTCTTTACACTCCTGATAAATCCATTCTCCTCTTCTGAGGTATTCAAAGCAGCAATGGCGGTCTCACTTATCTAACTTCTAATTTAAGTCACGGAAATTATACCTAATCAATTGCAATGTACACCAACATGCAGCATCTTCCTGCCACCATGCTTCCTCCTGCTCCCCTCAGCCGCTGAGGTCAATACTGCTCAGTATTCAGGGTTAGGGAGCAGGAATGTTATTACCACTTATTGACCAACTATTTTGTACAAGATTTTTACATGCATTATTCTCATTTAATTATTAAAATGCTATGAACTTGGTACTATTATTATAGCTATTTTTGTATGAGGAAAAAGAGGTCCAGAAAAGTTAAATAACTTGTCCAAAGTGAGATACCTGTTGACATTGCTTTGTAATTTAAATTGGGGCCTTTCTGACTGCAATACCTGTTCTTTCAGCCATTGGTAGAGCTACATAAAATCCATCCTATATGGAGAGTACTAATGTGTAGTTATGATTTATATCTCAATTTGACAGATAAGGGACTGAGGCTTAGAGGGGTTAAATAACTCATCAAAGGTCACACACAGAGTGACAAAGTGGCAGAGAAAGGGCGTTAGAGGGTGCTGATGGAGCAGGAATAGGAAAGACTGACTTTGCAGATTATGAAATATAGCTCAGCCTGAATCTGATTCATGAGAAGTAATCTCCCATTTCTTTAGAGGTTCTCCCTGCCAAGGTCTTATAAATACAAGGTAAGGTTGGCTGTTATAGGTAGCCCATTGGCTAGGGGAAAAATGATTCTCTCTAGTCCCAAACATTTTCCAACCAAGAGGAAAACAATGTTAATTTTTAAAAAATCAAAGGTAGTTTTTGCCTCTTCATCATGTTGCTCAATTCAGAACAGAGTAAACAATAAATAATAAAGTAAACAGTTTCAGTACTATTATTATTTACAAACAAAGCCAGATTTTGGCCCAAGAAAGTAATGCTTGTTTCTGTCACTGAAATTAAGAATTCTATAAATTTAATTATAATGAATCTAAAACAGATACCAAATTACAGTCATTTTTACTAAAACGAGGCTATTAGATTTTTGACATCTAATAAATCTCATAGGTTGTGTCTACATGTATAAGATAAAGGAGAAAAAAATGGGGCAATTGTCTGAGTAATTGAACTGAAATTATTAAGACAATTCTTTCATTTTCCCTTTATTTTTACATATATAGACAGTTGAGACATGCAGATGCAAAATGGGTAGTGGAAATAGTGTAATATTCAAATGCAAGCAGATTTGAATCCAAACTCTGGCTCTGTGAGTCATTAGTGACACTATTTTGAGGCATACATTCACTGATTTATAAAATGAAGCTATTAAAATCTACTGCATGAATTATTGTGAAAAGTAAACCTAATAATGTATGGCAAGTGGCCACCACATCCTATCTAATAAAAGAGTAACATGAAAATTTGACTTCACCACACCCACAAGACATGCCCACAGCCACACCCACCAGCCAATCAGGAGCAGATTATGCAAATAAACCCCAACCAAGATGGCAGCCACCACTGAGAGCTTGGGTTCCCCAGCAACAGAGGAAGCAAAGTTTTCCTCCTGCCATTGCCTGCCTAGGCCTCCACTCAATGTTACAAAGTTTCAATTATAAAAGATACAGAAAAGGTGGCAGCCACTGAGATGTAGAGAACAGAGGCTTGGGTTTCCCTGGCAACCGAGGAAGCCAAGCTTTCCACCTGCTGTTGTCGGCCTAGGCCTCCACTCAATGCTACAAAGTTTCAAACAGAAATGGCTGCCACCCCGGAGTGAGCAGAAGGCTTGGCTCTGCTCCAGGCTACAAAGTTTCAATTGTAGACATACATTAATCCCAGATCCCAGGGCCTCTGCTTGGGTCGCTGGAGGATGTGGCCAGCCTGCAAACCACCACAGGCCCCTCGCCTAGGCCGCCGCTTGCCCCAAGGGAACCCCCACCCTGATCTGGGACACTCTTCAGGGCAAACCAGCTGGTCCCCACCCATGCACCAGGCCTCTATCCTATCTAATAAAAGAGTAATTTTCAGATTGACCCATCACTCAAACACACAAGAATCCTGCCCCCATGTGGTCAAAGATCCTGCCCCCATGTGGACACGAGATGGCCACCACAAGATGGCCAGCAGGTGAGGGCCGTTGGGAGGTTCCAGACCCTGCAAGGGAGGGCATTTGTGGGTGATCAAGCCTGCAGGGGAGGGCAGTTAGGGGTGACCAGGCAGGCAGGGGAGGGAAGTTGGGGGCAAACAGGCTGGCAGGGGAGCAGTTAGACATCAATTAGGCTGTCATGGTAGTGGTTAGGGGGTGATCAGGCTGGCAGGCAGAAGTGGTTAGGGGCAATCAAGGAGGCAGGCAGGTGAACAGTTTGGAGCCAGCAGTCCTGGATTGTGAGAAGGATGTCTGACTGCCCGTTTAGGCCCAATAGGGCCTAAACGGGCAGTCAGACATCCTTCAAGGGGTCCCAGATTGGAGAGGGTGCAGGCTGGGCTAAGGGACATCCCCCACCCCCTGTGCATGAATTTTGTGCGCTGGGCCTCTAGTAAAATAATAAGTGGGAATAATTTTTGTTATTTCAGCAAATAGTATTAGCACTAGAGGCATAAATAATCATGTATAGTAAAGTCAGTTGGCTAAGTTCAGCAATTCCAGTTCTGAGTGCTCACAGACATCTGCAACATGAACCTTTATCTTTCTTAAATACCCGTAGCTCAGAATGTCTCAACCTCAGCATTACTGAGGGGAAAGGAGGGTGTTGTCCTTTACACCGTAGAGTACTTAGAACCATCCTCAGTCTATCCTACCAGATGCCTGCAGCACTCCCTGTGTTGTGACAATAAACATGTCTCTAGACATTGCCAAATGACCCAATGACCATGTCTGTAGAGTTTTCCTGTGACCTATAACTCCCCTGAACTGCTCTCTTTCTCTTCAGCAACTGTTTAGATAGACATTTTCTTGAAATTGTATCACACAATTAAATCTTTTTTTTTGCTTTGAAATTTAGAAACAAATTTTGTTTAAGATCTGAAATACAGTTCCTAAAATATCAACTTCTCCAGAAAACTGTGGCTACACAATAATGCATTGCCTCTATCATGTTAGAACGTGCATTAGACTCAAATACAAAAACCATGAGACAAACCACCATCCTTCAACAATTTGAGCAAAGATAGAATGACTAAGGAACAACATAGATGGACTTGCAGAGGATGGGCTATTTTACTTAAAGCACCATTTAAAAAAGAGCACAAATGCATGGGTTTTCAGGTATATACATTAAGTTGAACCTTTGGCACTAGGAATCAGGGCATTTTTATCATGTAGCATTAACACATAATTAGAAAATTATGTAGTGTCAAAGGGATAGAACCATCAGCATTTAAGCGATGTTGTCAACTATGCAAGAAAATGGTCTACTGAATGTTTCTTTTTTTTGTCTAATTACTGCATACACTGGTAGCAACTTTGAAATGATAAAAGGAGCTTGTACTCCTCCTTTTATTTTCTGTTTAAAACAAAACAGTAAAACTGAAATATAAGCCCTGTTATACATTAACAATTTTAAAGGACATCAATTATACAAGAGAAGGACTAAGAACAAAGAGTGTTTACAGATACCAGACATAATAGTGAGTGGTCACTAGACCCTCACAGGGCTTTGCAGTGGTACTCAGCTGAAGCTACTTTGTAATCACTAGCAGTAAACAGAGATGCAGCATTCTTTGCCAGATATTTTAGGAAATCATGCAAATAGCCAACAACAACGCAAGGCTCTTCTTTCTCATCAAGGGGTGTATATGCCAGGATTGCTCCAATTCTTACGAATAATCTCAGTAGGTGTGGTGCTCCATAAACCTGGTACATGGGCGCATCAGGGTGATCCAAGAGGATTTCAGCATACTGGGGCCTCTCAGATTTGTAGAGCAGCTGAGTGCCCAACATCACATTGAAGTATTCTTTTATTCCTGCAACAACTACATTCACTGCGTATTCCTTATTGTTGACATTTCCCTGTGATTTCTTGCAGCTTGCATACTCTTCTAGAATGGCATCTACATTTTTCTTAGCAGGGAGTTGAAACAGCTGCTTCTGCCTGGTAACTAAGTCCTACTCCTCAACAAGCCATGGTTTTAATTCTTCAGGAATCCTCACTTTAACTTCCATTCTATTCTTAAATGCATCTTCGCTTTCAACAGTGGGGTCAGCCCGGGCTCTTTTCTTCCGAGGTGGCTGAGGGGCTTCGCTGGTACTGCCACCATCTCTGTTTCCAGGAGTCTTCTGCTTGTTCTTTCTGGTCTTCCTCACGGATCCAGAAGGGGGATTCTCTGCAGGGCGACCCCCCCATCTGCCCGGGAGAGCTGGTTCCAGATTCTTCTGCTGTGGACCAGTTGTCTTCTTTCCTGATGAGGCCCCTCTCATCTTACTTCTCTGCATATTGCTTCTAGTTGGCTTTTTGAAGTTGTCTTCTGCAGATTGTTGTCCACAAATTTGAGAACCCTGCTTTCTGGAACTCATTCAACCCTGTTTTTATTTCAACCAATAATCCTTTCTTCTTGGTCTTCTAAGAATTTCTAGTGCTTTCCAAGATGGAATATTACAGATCTTCTGAGAAGGTATGGAAGGATGAGGTGGGAGACAACCCAAGATTCTGTAATCAGGATAAGACCTTCTGATCCTTACTATGCAGCAAACTTAGATTTTTTTATAATGGCCTGAAACGGGAATCCACTTCTTCCCAGCAGCAGACATGTGATCACCGCCGTCCCTCCAACAGCCATAGTCATACAATTAAATCTTATCTTCAAAATAAAATTGCAAGTTTCTTGATGTCAGGAAATTGTTTTTCTATTGTTTCCTTAAAATATTCTGTTATACAACAGACAAGGGGGAGCTCAGTAAATATAAATTTGTTTGCTTATTTTTTCATCCACTTACTCAAGAAGAATTTGTTAAGTGCCTTTATACTCAGTGGCCAGATTATTATGATCTCTGAATGCATAATAATCTGGCCACTCAGGGTGTGTGTGTGTGTGTGTGTGTGTGTGTGTGTGTGTGTGTGTATTAGAGGCCCAGCACATGAATTTGTGCATGGGTGGGGTCTGGCTAGTCTGGCAAAGGGGAGGGGATTTGGGCAGTTGGCCAGCCTGCCTATTGGTCGAACTTCTGGTCAAGGGGACAATTTGCATATTAGCCTTTTATTATATAGGATATACAATGAGTGGCCAGATTATTATGCATTCAGAGATCATAATAATCTGGCCACTCAGTATTTATGTACCAGACACTTTATTAGAGTTGGATATACAGGAAAACAAGACACAATCCCTGAGGATTGTGGATATTGATTGCAGATAACTAATAGTTTGTTAAATGCTCTTGTAATATGATTTTAATGAATATATTTCATAGACTTTTGACTCTTTCAGCCGAGAAAGTTTTTTTTAAAGCTCTTTTACCCAGCAAGCTAACTGGAAGAGTGTTTTGCAAAACTGGAGTGACTGTGTATACACAAGCATGTACACACTAATGACACTATGAGAAGGATGGATTATTAGCATTTGCTGACCATAGTCTCTCTCCATATAAAAGTGCTCCTAAATTAAGGGAAAAGGATATATTATTGTGGCTGCCAGTTTTGATGGACTCTGAGGGGTTTTTATAGACTTATTTATCATGATTGGTCAGTTGAGAACCCTTGGGGTATGATAATAGAATATGTCATCAGGTTGTTTTTTTTTTCCTTTTGGGAGTGTAATCTTAAAATAAAACTTACTACTTAATTCATTTTGTCAAATTTTCAGCTTAATTTATGTTTCAAGTGAACATATTTAGTTTCTGTCAAATTAGGAATGTGAGAAAGAGAGTGATCTAGAATACACAGTAAATCTCAAACTTTACCTCTTGTGACTTCTGGAAGTCTGGAGTTCATACAAGCAGATTCAAACTTCTAAAGAATCAATTCCAATTCTACTTAAAGATAAACCATTCCATGAAAAAAGTAATGATGGCAGAAGACTGACTCACTCAGCTTCTCTAGGATCTCCTCATCTGTCATCTTGGATTTTTTCCTTTGTCGATCTGTGTTTCTGTACAAAGTACTGGAGTTGGCATTCTCAGCAGAAGATGATGTGACCTCTTTACTTGGCACTGCTGGTGAAGCAATGGATTCAACCACAGAACGAGTATAGATCTTAAAGGTAAGAAAAATAAATGTTCTACAATTAAAACAGCATCCCAGGAAAGAGTATGAAGTCAAGACACTGTCATATCAGCGAGTGTTTTTTTAAAAATAAAGATAAATTTTAAATAAAGTTTTAGGTTCACAGCAAAATTTAGGGGAAGATACAGAGAATTTCCATATACCCTCACCCCCACACATGCATAACTTCAGACATTATCAATATCCCTTTACCTGATTGGTGCATTTGTTACAATTGATGAACCTACACTTACATCATAATCACCCAAAGTCCATAATTTATATACAGTTCACTCTGAGTGTAGTACACTCTATGGGTTTGGATAAATGCATAATGAGATTTATCTATCTTTATGGTAATATGCAAAGTATTTTCACTGTGCTAAAAATTTTCTGTGCTTTAGCCAAGACCGGTGTGGCTCAGTGGATAGGGCGTTGGACTGCGGACTGAAGGGTCCCGGGTTCGATTCCGGTCGGGGGCATGTGCCTTGGCTGCGGGCACATCCCCAGTTGGAGGTGTGCAAGAGGCAGCTGATCGATGTTTCTCTCTCATCGATGTTTCTGACTTTCTATCCCTCTCCCTTACACTCTGTAAAAAATCAATAAAATATATTAAAAAATGTTTTTCTGTGGTTTGTCTATTCACCTTTCCTCCTACCCTGCACCCCAACCTTCAGTGAGTTTTATAAAACAAGTGATTTATATAGAAAAAATACACTTTATGTTGCTTCAAATATACTGCCCTTGAAAGCTCTGAGGAGCTAGTCCTTTGTGACCCCCATATAAGCTGTCCTAATTCTAGTAATAATGCCTCTGCTCATGATAGTCTTTCTATTTGATTCACATGAATTTTCTTCTCTATCTTAACCTCTGGAGCAGTTTTATAACTTAACACTTATTTGTGTAGTAGAGGACCAGTACAAAACATTCTTGCACTGTGCAGCCTGAAAGCTCTTACAGTCCGGGACCCCTTGAGGGATCTGGCCTAAGCCAGCAGTCAGACTCCTTCTCACAGAACAGGGCTCTCCCCTCACTCCTTACTGCCTGCCTGCATCAGAGGTGGGAGAGGTTCTCGCCGCAATTGCTGACCTGGCCAGCCATAAGCAAGGCTTCTGCTTGAGCAGCACTCCCCCTGTGGGAGCATACTGACCACCGGGGGCAATTCCTGCATTGAGCTTCTACCCCCGGTGGTCAGTGTGGGTCATAGCAATGGGTCATCTGTCATTCGGTCAATTTGCATATTTGGGATTTATTATATAGGATTGTTTGGTATTATTCCCTAATTGTCAAGTGCTAATCATGTATCCCAAGTTTTGGAATATAGTAAGATGATCATAGGTACTAGTTGATTAACTAAACTCTGATTATATGACTGTTGGAAATGATATCTTTTGAATCATTGGGAAATAGTCACTTGTCACTTACTGATTTTGTATGCTCAGGTCTTGGTGCTATAACTGGTGGGGGTTCATTGTCATCTTCTTCTTCTTCCTCTTCTTCATCTTCTTCTTCAGAGACAGGAGGAGCCAAAGGAGGCTCTGATGCTGTTTTTGTACTCTTATGACAAAAACAAAGTTAAAAAAACAGGTATTAACTCCTCATTGTTTCCCTTCAGAAATGAGACAAGGGAAATGAAATATTTAAACATGTAGGGTTAGGAGGGAATTGCATCTTTTACAAAGGAGCAGAACCATCTAAAATTTGGTGTCCAGGACTTGCCCACATCTAGAGATACATTCAGATTATGGTTTAAACAAATTAATTTTTTAAAAAAATTATGCTTATTTTCCACTGACCCCCCAAAAATGAGCTATTCATTTATTGTTTTAAAGTTTCATTTTTTTGTAAAATCAATGAATACATTTTAAAAATCAAATGAATTACTATTAAAGCTTTGAATTTGTTCTGGGCAGATTGTCAATTTATTGATATATAGGTTGTTAACCAAAAAAAAGAGGTTATTTTGTGCTTATAGATCAGATCATGTATATGGATATCATATTAAGACAGCTCTGAAAATACTAAGTATAAGCAAGCCTCTGAATGTTTTTTCCCTGTTCTGCCTCCTGAAATGAAACACTCAAAAAGTAACAGACATGAAGATCGAAGGAATATCCAACTTCATAAATAATTATTCAATTTTAACCAACAAATGAACGGTGACTTGTAATGCTAAAAATGCAATAACACCAGCACCAAAAATGACCATAACATCTAGGGTCAGTTCTTGATCGTTCATGTCAATACAAGGGTAAAATGGTACTAAATATGAATTTTGAAAGAACTATGGTCATGGTTCTAAAACTGTGGTCCCCAGATCAGCATCATTAGCATTATCAAGGAACTTATTAGAAATCCCAATTCTCAGGCTCAGTCCAGATCCATTAAAAAACTCTGGAAGTAGGGCCTTGCAATCTTTGTTATAATAAGCTTTCTGGATTATCTTAATACAGATACAAATGTAAAAACCAGTGAACTATGATATAGATATGTGTTGCCCAATATGGCAGCTAGTAACAATACATGGTTATTGAACACTTATAACTGATTAGTCTGAATTAAGAAAAGTTGTAACTATAAAGTGCATACCAGATATTAAATAGGCAATTTGAAAAAATTGATATTTTCTTATGCTTTTTATAGAGTATACTAGAGGCCTGGTGTAAAAAATTTGTGCATGGGGGCGGGGGATGTCCCTTAACCCAGCCTGCACCCTCTCCAATCTGGGACCCCTTGAGGGATGTCTGACTGCCCGTTTAGGCCTGATCCTGGTAGCATCGGGCCTAAACGGGCAGTCAGACATCCTTCTCACAATCCAGGACTGCTGGTTCCAAACTGCTCACCTGCCTGCCTCCCTGATTGCACCTAACCGCTTCTGCCTGCCAGCCTGACTACCCACTAACCACTACCCTGCCAGCCTAATTGATGTCTAACTGCTCCCCTGCCAGCCTGTTTGCCACCAACTTACCTCCTCTGCCAGCCTGGTCACCCCTAACTGCCCTCCCTTGCAGGCTTGATCACCCCCAACTGCCCTCCCTTGCAGGCCTGGTCCCTCCCAACTGCCCTCTCCTGCTGGTCTGATCACCCACAATTGCCCTCCCTTGCAGGGCCTGGAACCTCCCAATGGCCCTCTCCTATGGGCCATCTTGTGGTGACCATCTTGTGTCCACATGGGTGCAGGATCTTTGACTACATGGGGGCAGCCCTCTTGTGTATTAGAGTGATGGTCAATCTGCATATTTTATTAGATAGGATAGAGGCCTGGTGCATGGGTGGGGGCCAGCTGGTTTGCCCTGAAGGGTGTCCCGGATCAGGGTGGAAGTTTCCTTGGGGCGAGAAGTAGCCTGGCCGATGGGCCTATGGAGGTTTGCAGGCCATCCGTAACCCAAGCAGAGGCCCTGCGATCTGTGATTAATTTATATCTACAATGGAAACTTTGTAGTGTGGAGCAGAGCCAAGCCTTCTGCTTGCTTCGTGGTGGCAGCCATTTCTGTTTGAAACTTTGTAGCCTTGAGTGGAGGCCTAGACCAGCAATGGCAGGCTAAAAGCTTGGTTTCCTGTGTTGCCAGGGAAACCCAAGCCTCCCTCCTGCTCTCAGTGGTGGCAGCCATCTTGGTTGGGGTTTATTTGCATAATCTGCTCCTGATTGGCTGGTGGGCGTGGCTGTGGGTGTGGCTTGTGGGTATAGCAAAGGTACAGTCAAATTTGTATATTACTCTTTTATTTGATATGGATACATTGACATGAATATATTTTGAATATATTGGGTTAAGTAAAATATTCTCTTAAAAATAATTTCACCTACCTAGCCTAGGTGACTCAACTGGCTGGAGCATTGATCCTTACACCAAAAGGCTTGAGTTCAATTCCTGGTCATGGTATATACCTAGGTAGTTGGTTTGATCCCCGGGCGGCAACCAATCAAAGTTCCTCCCACTCTCTCCCTTTATCTCTCTAAAAAATCAATAAAACATATCCTTGGGTGAGGATTAAAAATAATAAAAAATGATTTCACCTATTTTGTCTTATGTTTGGAAATTTGTCTACTGGGAAATTTAAAGTTACATATATGGCTTTTATTAAATTTCTATTGTAAAGCACTATTATAGATGTTTTTTTATTTTTTGTTTTGTTTTTGTACATATGTGTGTGTGTGTGTGTGTGTATGTGTGTGTGTGTGTGTGTGTGTGTGTATTTGTTCTTTGTTTATTCCTTGAATTATACTAGCTTAGGCTAATCTTAAAAAGAATTTTCATTTTTTGAGGACAAATCTCCAAAGTCACATAAAGGCTACTAGTAGATTTACATAAAAAAACCTTAGTCTATGATTACAAGTTCACTGTGGATTGTATACAATCATGTAGAAACATATGATAAAATAATAAGGTATAATTGTATATTTGATTGGAACCAGAAAAGTTTATCTCTTGTGAGAAGGAAGACACCTTAAAGTTTATAAATAAGTACTTGAAAGAATATTTGATTGCCTGATATACATACTGAGTGGTTTATAGATTGAAGTGTATATGCTTACTTGATATTGGTTTTCTTATTTATACACCTATATGTATTGGCCTGTGGGATTGGACCAAAACCAGCTCTCTGACATCCCCCAAAGGGTCCTGGATTGCAAGAAGGTACAGGCTAGGCAAAGGGACCCCATCAGTGCATGATTGGGCTGGGGAGGGACTTGGTAGGTTGGTCAGATGGAGAGGGACTGCGGTAAGGCTCCAGGGCATGTCTGGTCCATCTTGCTCAGTCCCAACAAGCCAGACCACAGCAGCAAGCTAACGTACCAGTTGGAGTGTTTGTCCCCTGGTGGTCAGTGCATGTCATAGCAAGCAGTTGAGTGGCCTTAGCATATCATTAGCATATTATGCTTTGATTGTTTGAATGGATGACTAGACAATTAACATATTAGGCTTTTATTATATAGGATTGTGGCTGTATAAAAAACATATGGATAATGACATTAAGTTTCCAGATTTAAAAAATCAGCTTCTTCTTGTGAAAAGATAACTCTTCAGGGCACTTCGGTGGGCTCAAGGAGAAATTGCTTTAGGGTATTGGTATTTGCTTTTATATTCTTTTGTTCTATCTTATGTGAGCTAGGATTAAGAATTCAACTAATCACTGTTCCTTGGTAAAAGGAAAGAACTTGCATATAAACTGAAAATACTTTATATGGAAAACAATGCTATTTTATCTATTAGGCAATATGAATCATATACAAGGATAATAAGCCATACGTGGGCCTGGAAAAATGTTTTAAGTAAGAAATAAATCATTAACTCCAAAATACCACAAGGAAACTATAAATTAATTAATGTCTAATTAAATTTATATTAAGCATAACTATATATTAACTAGTCATTTAAATTTAGTAATTATAGGAATTTTATTACATTAAAGCAAATAGTAAGGTAGATTGTCTTATTTAGCAACAGTTCTTGAGTATTCACAATGATTTCCAATAAATTATATCTAACCACAAATAAAATGTTATCTGTAATAAAATAATTTCAAAATCATTATTTTAAAAATCATTTTTAAAAGTTTACCACAAAATATAAAGTGGGATATAGTGACAAGTTACACAATGGACTACTTGGGTGTAATATATTTGATACAATGCATCATGTGCCATCCATAAGAGACAGATAGAGAGAGAGAGAGAAAGAGAGAGAGAGAGAGAGAGAGAGAGAGAGAGAGAGAGAGAGAGAGAGAGAGAGAGAGAGAGCCTATGAGTATCTAAGAATGGTCCTGATGGCAAAATGGGCCATCAGGTCTAGGTATCTTGGCCCAGCACTTAAACTGGTACAAAGACCTACTGGCCAAGAGGCAACCTTATACATCTCAATTCTTATTATTTTACTAAAGAAAATCCTTCTGCAATATTTCACTGATTATTTATATCTTCACTATTCTAATTTCACATGGGGGACATTCTCCACACCCATGGATGGACTAAGGAATTAGTTAGAAAACTTAAAGGTTTTTATCCTCCAAAAGTTTGCAGGGTGAAGGAAGACAGATTTTATAATGCATTTGGATCCAAAAACTATACTGACATGATGGTTGTTTGGTTGGAGAGAATGTATGGCCTCCAGTGAACAGTCTGTTTTTGATGTTAGTTGGGCCAGGGAGAATTAACTAACCAGCAATACACCTAGAACACTAGACCACAGTACTGAGAACTGATATTAATATGATTTACTGTCCCAGTTAAATAATACTGGGACCTGGTATACTTTTCTATTTCTCTATAAATAATATTGGGACTGAGCACACTTTTTCTCCTGTGTTAAATAATACAAAACAGACTGTATTTTTCTGTTCTTATATTAAACAATATTGAGAACAAACAAAAATGATGTAGCTTCTTATTTTAAGAAATATTTGTTCTGTAAAGATAAGACTGAACCAACTAAAGTACCATGGGAATGCAGATTGGTGCAGCCACTGTTAAAAGCAGTATGGAGTTACTTCAAAAAAATTAAAAATGGAATTGCTTTATGACTCAGCTATTTCCCTTCTGGGAATATATCAGAAGAAACCTGAAACACTGATTTGAACGAATATATGAACCCCTATGCCCATTGCAGTGTTATTTACAACTCGAGGTCTGGTGCATGAAATTTGTGCACTCTGGGGGGGGGGGGGGGTTATCCCTCAGCCTAAATTGTGAGAGGGCACAAGTCAGGGACCCCATCTGTGCCTGATAGGGTCTGGGAGGGATGTGGAAGGTTAGCCAGCTGGGGAGGGACCACAGGAGGGCTCTGGGGTGTGTCCAACCCATCTCGCTCAGCCAAACCCCAACAGCAAGTTAACCTACTGGTTGGAGTGTCTGTCCCCTGGTGGTCAGTGCATATAATAGCAACTGGTCCACTGGTCAACTGTCTGCCCCCTCATGATCAGTGCACATCATAACGACTGGTCGACCAGTGACTGTCTGCCCTCTGGTAGTCAGTACACATTCTAGAGAGGAGTTGAAATGCCTTGGCATATCATTAGCATATTATTCTTTGTTTGGTTGAATGGCCAACTGGATGACTGGGCAATTAGCATATTAGGGTTTTATCATATAGGATAGCCCAGATTTGGAAGCAGCCCATATCCATCAGTAGTAGATGAGCATATTAAAAAAAAACAACTGTGGTACATTTACACAGTGGAACTACTTGGGTGTAAAAAAAGAAGGAACTTTTAACCATTTATGACAGCATGAATGGATCTGGAAAGCATTATGCTTAGTGAAAGAAGCCAGTCAGAGAAAGACAAGTACCATATGATTTCACTCATATGTGAAATCGAATGAACAAAATGAACTAACAAGCAAAATAGCAACAGATTCATAGAGAGCAGACTGACAGCTGTCAGGGTTGGTGGGTTGCTGGGCTGGCTGGAGTGGGGATTGAGCAAAAAAGAAAAAAGGGGAAAGTTCATGGACATGAACAATAGTGTAGTCATTGAACAGGAAGAGGGTATGGGGGGATAAATGGTTATGGACAGGGATTTGTCTTGGGATGGTTAACACACAATATAGTACTGATGATGTATTGTGGAATTGTACAACTGAAACCTGTATAATTTTGTTAACCAGTGTCACCCCAATAAATTCAATAAAAAATTAGCCTGTTTATCAGAACTCTCTTCAAGCCCCTCATTTCACTGTATTTGTTAATCCAAATCTATCTATCTATCTATCTATCTATCTATCTATCTATCTATCTATCTATCTATCATCTATCATCTATCTATCATCTAAAACCCTAATATAAAAATAGACCAAATGAAGGAACAACCAAAAAACTGAACAACTGCTCACTATGACATACACTGACCACCAGGGTGTGTGTGCGAACATGGTGGGTGTTGGCCATAGCGGGATGGTGAAGCAGGTGAGTGGGCGTGCCAGACCAAGGTGGGGTTCTTATTGCTATCATTGTGGTAAACCTCTGGTGGTTACTGAAAGTTCTTTGCTCCTGAGCACTGAAGTCCCACCTGGTGCTCACACCCACTGCTGGTGCCTGGCACCAGCCCCAATTGCTCAGCACCATCAACAGGTGTGAGCGGTGGCTGCTGGCCCCAGTCACCCCTGAAGGCTTCTGCACCTCCCCCTGCTCCTGAGGAGTGATTGGGGCTGGCAGCCGCCTCTCACACCTGCTGCCAGCACTGGAGCTGCTACCGCACCCTCTGCCAGCACCTAGCGCTAGCCCAATTGCTCGGCACTGTCAGTAGGTGCAAGTGGTGGCTGCTGGTCCCAATACCCCCTGAGGACTTCTCCACCTCCCCCTGCTCCTGAGGGGTGATCAGGGCAACAGCTGCGGCTCGCACCCACTGAAAGTGCCAGCCTTGCTTGTACCTGCTGTTGGCACTGGCCCCAATTGCTCTGTGCTGTCAGTGGGTGTGAGCTGGGCTGGCACTGTCAGTATGTGGGAGCAGCGGTGGTGAAGGAAATGGGGCTGCCGGCAGAGAGGGGACCAGGTGCCATGGCTGGAGGGGCCATGTAGAGGATGGGCTGAGACCCACCCCTGTGCTCACAGCAGTCCCACTCCCCACAGTTCCTTTCAAGGCGCACAAATTTGTGCACTGGGCTCCTAGTTTTATTGTAACACTGTACAATTCTAACCTGTTCTGTACCTTGCAAGACCAGCTTCAAAAATCACACAGTCATGCACTAAAACCCTATAAATATTGCCCCTTGACATCCCCTTTTAAATATCCAGCTAACGTTACTGAGGTAGAACTCTTTCTTACTACTGTAAGTTTAATAAACTTAGCTTTACTTGATTAACAAGTTTTTCTGGTGGCAAAGGTATAATGTTGCTACACTTTTCCTTCCAGATAATTATTATGTCTAATATGTCTAAACTTAGAAAAATAAAGATATATGTATAGTGAATATTTTTGTCTTTTTGAAATTAGGTATTTTTGACCTGCATTATGCCATACAAGGGTCAGGGGAGATAATTCTTCATCTGGATTGGGTCCTGTAGTCTTATTAGAATCCCAAAGGGTTTGGTTCATCCCTGCCCCCAATACAAGTATATACATGCTCTTACATATAATTTATGTTTTTATTGTTTAGAGAATTACATATGTCTCCTTTTTCCCCACTTATCTCCCCCCGGTCTTGCCCATCCCCCAGCACATGCCCAGACACTAAGGTGTGAGGGTACAGGTCTTACATATAATTTCAAAGGTTCATAGATCTTTTGAAGACTATCCATGAACGCCAAGTTGTAAACCCTGTTCAGAGAGTAAATACACCATCTAGAGAAACTACCTCAGAAAACTCTCCTTTCTTTGAGTTAATTTTTTTAAAATTACATATATTCATTTTTCAGTTTTAATTTTTAAAGGTCAAATGAATTAGATTTAAGGACTTTGGAGACTTTAGAGAATGCAAGGTGTCATCTGGGCCACTTTCAGTGTTTGTTTAAAATGCAGATATAAAGGTTCCATTTCATAACTACTCTGAAAAGTAGAGTCTTGAAATCTGCATTTTATCAGACTTCCCAGGCAACTCTGATGCACAATAAAGTAAATGAACAACTAATCTAGATGGAAAAAAGTAATTCAGCACTGCAAATAAAAAGCACAATATGTCAAGTGAACATCCAGGTTCTCTAGGCACAAATCATGGAATATTCATATTGTTGCTATTACATTCCACTTGGAATATTGGCCCAGGATTATAAATGCACTAGAGGCCTGGAGCATAAAATTTGTGCACAGTGGAGGGGGGTGTCCCTCAGCCCAGCTTGCACCCGCTCCAATCTGGGACCTCTCAAGAGATGTCCAACTGCCTGTTTAGGCCCAATCCTACCAGGACTGCTGGCTCACAACTGCTTGCCTGCCTGCCTTCCAGATTGCCCCTAACAGCATCTGCCTGCCAGCCTGTTCACCCCCTAACCACTTCCCTGCCAGCCTTATTGATGTCAAACTGCTCCCCTTCCAACTCAAATGCCCCTAACTGCACCCCCTGAAGGCCTGGTCTCCTCCAACTAGCCTCCTCAGCCAACACGGTCACCCCTAACTGCCCTCCCCTGCCAGCCTCATTGCCCTTAATTGTTGTCCCCTGCTGGTCTGGTCCCTCACCAAACTGCCCTCCCCTGCAGGCCTAGTTCCCTGCAACTTCCCTCCCCTGTAGGCCTGGTAACCCCTATCTGCCTTCCCCTGCAGGTTTGATCACCCCCAACTGCCCTTCTCTGCAGGACCTGTCACCCCCAACTTCCCTCTTCTGTTGGCATGGTCACCCCCAACTGCCCTCCCTTGTAGGCCTGGTCACCCCTGACTTCCCTCCCCTACGGTTTGATTGCCCCTCCAACTTCCCTCCCTTGCAGGCCTGGTCCCTCCCAACTGCCTTTCCCTGCTGGCCATCTTGTGGTGGCCATCTTGTGTCCACATGGGGGCAGCCACCTTTGACCACATGGGGCCAGCCATCTTGTGTGTCAGGGTAATGGTCAATTTTCATATTACTCTTTTATTAGATAGGATTACTTCACTATCAATAGTATAATACAAATATAAAAAGCAGCCTCAAATTGAAGAGCAGGACTATGAACAGTTTTAGCATTTAATACAATAATATGAAAGAAGCTACCAGAGTGAGCAGTAAAGCAGATGTTATATGTTTAAAGGAGGTATCACTGAATTCACTATTAATTTTGTAGCCAGTATTTAAAAACATTTAATGACTACAACAGTGATTCTATTTTAATTCCCATCAAGGCTACTAGAGGATGCCAAAACTCATGATCACTTCAGGCTATGTCTATAAAGGGTTGTCAATCCCATTAAATCAGATACTGTAGGATACTGTGGGAGTGTTTCTAATGCAAAATAATAATCATAATAATATCAATAATAATAATAATAATAATAATAATAATAATAAAATAAGAAGTGCAAAGTGCAGTCTCCCCTTAGAATAATAAGAATACAAGGTGCAATTATCCATTCTTAAGTAACTGAGTCCCACAGAAATGATCCCACCTGAACTTAAGGGTCTAATTCAGTTCATTCAGTCAATAAAAATACAGTCATAGTCAATCATTTCAATCAAATATGTCCACCTTAAATCCTGCCAGCCTTTCAAACTCAAACTGTTCAAGAGGAAACTCAGCATTTTCTCACAGAAATTTGCAACTCCCGAAAGATGACACCCTATTTCTGGCCAACCACACATCATTTTTAATCCTGCAATCACCTTTGACTTCAACTTCTTCTCCAACATCTAATAATTAACCTAATCATCTTGGAAATTTGAATTTAATCTCCATTCCTACTGCCACTATCTCACTTAGAACCTCATTACCTCTGCACTGGGGGCTTGCAATACTCCCCCAAATTGTCTCCTTTTATCCAGTCTCACCTTCTGTCCTTAATTCATTCTGAACATTTGATGTCAGACTATTCTTCTCAAGGCATAAACTTTAATCATTTAACACTCTTATTCTAAAAAAAAAAATTGACCATTCCACTATACACTGCAAAAAGCCATATTTCTAAGAATAACATTTAAGGGTCTCTATGATTTGGCTCCAAGTTAACTTTCAAGGCTTATTTCCTACTAGAGGCCCGGTGCACAAATCTGTGCATGGGTGAGATTCAGGCTGGTGATGAGGGCTGACTGGGGCCATCTCACCCAGTCCCCATCAAGGCCATAGGAGGTTGGATGGCCATGGGAGGTTGACTGTGGGAGCGTACTGACCACTAGGGGGTAAATCCTGCATCTGCTCTCAGGTGGTCAGTGTGTGTCATAGCAACTGGTTGACTGGTTGTTCTGGTTGTTTGGTCATTTGATCACTTAAGCTTTTATATATATACTAGAAGCCCAGTGCACGAAATTCATGCATAGAGGGGAGGGTAGAGGGGGTGTTCCTCAGCCCAGCCTGCACCCTTTCCAACCTGGGACACCTCGAGGGATGACTGACTTCCGGTTTAGGCCTGATCCAAGTAGGATTGAACCTAAATGGGCAGTTGGACATGCTTCTCACAATCTAGGACTGCTAGCTCATCTGCCCACCTCGCTGATTGCCCCTAACCGCTTCTGCCTGCCAGGCTGATCACCCGCTAACCACTACCCTGCGAGCCTAATTGATGTCTAACTGCTCCCCTGCCAGCCTGTTTGCCCCCAACTTCCCTCCTCTGCTGGCCTGGTCACCCCCAACTGCCCTCCCTTGCAGGCCTTAAACCTCCCAATGGCCCTCCCCTGGTGGCCATCTTGTGGTGGTCATCTTGTGTCCACATGGGGCAGGATCTTTGACCACATGGGGGCAGCCCTCTTGTGTCTTAGAGTAATGGTCAAACTGCAAATTACTCTTATTAGATAGGATGGAGGTCTGGTGCATGGGTAGGGGCCAGCTAGTTTGTCCTGAAGGGTGTCCTGGATCAAGGTTGGGGTTCCCTTGGGGGGTGTGGGGCAGCCTGGGCGAGGGACCTATGTTGGTTTGCAGGCTGGCCACACCTCCCAGGGACCTAAGCGGAGGCCCTGAGATCTGGAATTAATTTATGTTCTACAATTGAAACTTTGTAGCCTGGAGTGGAGCCAAGCCTTCTGTTTGCTCCATGGCGACAGTCATGTCTGTTTGAAACTTTGTAGCCTAGAGTAGAGGCCTATGCTAGTGCTGCAGAAGTTTGGCTTCCTCCATCGCCCCAGCAGCCCTAAGCCTCTTCTCTCTCCAGCTCTGTGGTGGCAACCATTTCTGTTGTGATTGTGTATCTTCTATAATTGAAACTTTGTAGTATTGAGTGGAGGCTGGCAAACCCATTGCCAGAGAAACCCAAGCCTCCCTCCTGCTCTCAGTGGTGGCAGCCATCTTGGTTGGGGTTTATTTGCATAACTTGCTTCTTTTTGGCTGGTGGGCATGGCTGTGGGCGTGACTTGATCGGAGATATGGTCAATTTGCATATTACTTTTTTATTAGATAGGATATAGCCCAGAGGCCTTGTACATGAAATTTGTGCACTGGGTGGGGGGGGGAGGTTGTCAGCCCATCCTGTACCCTCTCCAATCTGGAATCCCTCAAGGTATCGGGCCTAAACTGGTAGTGGGAAATCCTTCTCACAATTCTGGACTTCTGGCTCCCAACCACTCACCTGCCTGCCTGCCTGATCAACCCCTAACCACTCCCCTGCCAGCCTTATTGATGCCTAACTGCTCCCCTGATGGCCCAATTTCCCCCCAACTGCCCTCCCCTGCTGTTCTGTTCACCTCCAACTTCCCTCTCCTGCCAGCCATCTTGTGGAGGCCATCTTGTGACCACATGGGGGTGGCCATCTTGTGACCACATGGGGGCAAACATATTGTGTGAGGGTGTGATGGTCAATTTGCATATCACCTCTTTATTATATCTGAAAAACTAGATATGCACAATTGTGTTCTATTGGACTACCAGAAACACTGATTACACAAGACTGTTTTAAATTTTTCACTTACCGAAGAATGGGCTGCTATGTATCCATGAGCACTTTTATCTGAAAAGTGAAGATAAAGCTGTCACCTTTGTTTCATAAAGACTGTGTTATGTAAAGATGATACTTAAAAAAATAATAATGACTTCATGTCTTTGACCAGAAGGGAATTCTCCAATTCATTATTAAATAGATATTATGAAAATTATATTTTTCTATAATTTACACCCTTACAACCCCAACATATTATCACAACATTATGTTATCGACCTTTAATGAAGGCCTCTAGTGATTTTCATCTATGTGGAGAAATGTTAAGATTACCTACTCTTGGATTGCAATGATTCCATACAATTGTTCCCCCAAAGCAGGGAATATATTCAGGTCTGAAACCTGAGATAATAATATGTCTTGTGCACGTGCACACAGATACAAACACACACACACACACACACACACACAAGCACACATGCACACGCACATACACACACACACACACACACACAGCAGGTCCTGAAATAACATTATTCATTCCACATTGCTTTCTAATAATGTTTATGAGATGCTATAGAAACTTAACTCTTGTTTATATCAATTAGCCTATGGTAAAATTGGTTTCATTAAATACTAGAGGCCTGGTGCAAGAAATTTTCCATGAGTCGGGGGAGTGTCTCTCAGCCCAGCCTTCACCCTGTTCAATCTAAGACTTCTTGAGTAATGTCAGACTGTCCTTTTAGGCCCTATCCTCAATCAGACATCCCTCTCACAATCCAGACTGCTGGCTTCAAACTGCTTGCCTGCCTGCCTTCCTAATTGCCCCTAACCACATCTGCCTGCCAGCCTGATCATCCTCTAACCACTCCCATGCCAGCCTGATTGATGCCTGATTGCTCCCCTGCCAGCCTTTTTGCCCATAACTACCTTTCCCTGCAGGCATGGTCACCCCTAATTGCCCTCCTCTGCGGGCCTGGTCCCCACCAACTGCTCTGCCTTGCAGGCTGGGTCCCCCCAAACTGCCCTCCTCTGCTGGCCTGATCACTCACAACTGCCCTCCCTTGCAGGCCTGGTCCCTCCCAACTGCCCTCCCCTGCTGGCCATCTTGTGTCCACTTGGGGGGAGGATCATTGACCACATGGGGCCAGTGATTTTGTGTGTTGGAGTGATGGGCAATCTGCATATTACTCTTTTATTAGATAGGATAGAGGCCTGATGTACAGGTGGGGACTGGCTGGTTTGCCCTGAAGGGTGTCCTGGATCAGGGTGGGGGTTCCCTTGAGATGTGGGGCAGCCTGGGTGAGGGGCCTGTGGTGGTTTGCAGGCTGGCCATGCCCCCTGGTGACCTAAGCAGAGGCCCTGATATCTGGGATTTATTTATCTTCTACAACTGAAACTTTGTAGTCTGGCGCAGAGCCAAGCCTTCTGCTCTCTCTGTGGTGGCAGCCATTTTTTTGGGATTTATTTATCTTCTATAATTAATACTTTGTAGCCTTAAGAAGAGGCTTGAGCCAGCCAAAGCAGATGAAAAGCTTGGCTTCCTCCATCTCCGCATGCAACTCAAGCCTCCTGCTCTCTCCAGCTCTGTGGCAGCCGCCATTTTTGTTGGAATTTATTTATCATTGAAACTTTGTAGCATTGAGTGGAAGCCTGAGCTAGCAAGGGCAGGTGCAAAGCTTGGCTTCCTTCATTGCCAGGGAAACCCAAGCCTCCCTCCTGGTCTCTGTGGTGCAGCCATCTTGGTTGGGTTTATTTGCATATTTGCTCTTGATTGGCTGGTGGGCATGGTGGACATGGTTTGTAGGTGAAGCAGAGATATGGTCAATTTGCACATTACTCTTATTAGCTAGGATTATTTGGACACAATTCCAAGAAACTATGGAAGACATTAAATAAGGAATTATGCAATCCAGTTTTTCTGTTCATGCCATCTACTCACGAATTTAATGTCTTTTCCATTTTATCTAAGTACCTATCAAACACTATGGCTGTAATTTTTGCAGTTTGAGTTGTGACAGAAAAACTAGCGTGAATTTATTCTTCATAGCTATGAATAGAAGATTCATTCTTCCCATAGGTCTTAGCAACTTCAGCATATGTTTGTTTTTTTCCCTATTAAATTGACAACTTTATCCTTTTCAATTAAATAAAGCATTTTATGGATTTTCTTTGGAATATCTGAGTTGCAAGTATTACTCTTCTTGTGCTTTGTTTGAGAAGATTATTAAGTAAAATAAGGGTTACTTAACACAAGCACTACAATACCTCAACAGCTGATCTGATAACCTAGATGGCTACTAAGTGACTAACAGGTGGGGAGTGTATGCAACATGGACACACTGAACAAACAATGATTCATGTTCCATGTGGGATACATCGGGACCACACAATATTTCATTTCATTACTCAGAACAGCACAACATTTAAGCTTTATTTTTGAAATTTTCCATTTAATATTTTTTGTACCATGGTTGATCATGGATAACTAAAGCTACAAAAAGCAAAAGCATGGATAAGGAAGGACTACTGTACATATATATCTAGAATTTTTACACCACTTCCTCCTTCTCTTTACCCCTAACCCCCTTTCTCTTCCTCCCTTCTATTCTTCCTTCCACTCTCCTACTCCTCCTTTCCCTCCCTATCCTATTAGTCAGTTGTGACATTAGAGCATCCAGGAAACATATGGTGGCATTTCACTCAACGCAATAATGCAATAACTCAGATACTATTGAGTTTCAACATAACTTTTAGGATTGATTCTTTGTAAGTTGAGAGAATTCAACACAAAAATAAAAGGGTTAAAAAGCAATGGCAACATGGAATAAAGACAAATTTTGAGAATCTGAAAAGTATTAATGATTACACTGAAATGATTTCTTGAACACATTTTTTGTTTTCATAGCCTATGGTTATACACTGTACTTGGAGCATAGCTCTAGATTTCTTCACATTAAGCATTTTTTGATGTGTCAGCAGGATCTCTTAAATATTTTATTCCATGTTATAGGCTAAATATCATAAAAAGTTCTCCTTGATGGCTGTTTTTATTCTTTTGGGTTTTTGCCATTGAATAACAGAAGTTAAATCTTCTGATTAAAAAGAATCCTATTGAGCATGAAAATTGCCATATGCCTTTAAGTTTGGTCTTTGATATTTGATATGACCAAATCAGAAACCCAGTGTATTCTTGTATCATTGTTGAAGTGATCAAGCTTGCCCTGCAAATGGAGAGCATTGTGCTAAGTGAAATAAGCCAGTCAGAGAAAGATAACTATCACATGATCTCACTCATTTGTGGAATATGATGAACAATATAAACTGAAAAACAGATCCAGATACAGAGAAGCATTGATCAAACTGTCAAACTTCAGAATGAAGGTAGGAATGGTGGGGGTAAGGGGAAGAGATCAACCAAATGACTTGTATGCATGCATGTAAGCCTAACCAATGAACACAGACACTAGGGGGGTGAAGGTATGAGTGAAGGGATAAGGGACAATAGGAGGATATGGACATGTATGTATTACCTTAATCGGTAAAGAAAATAAACCAATGCCAGAAGGTATGGGCTCATTATAGGTGGGGCACTAATTATAGTATTCTCTTCTTTCTTTAAATGTTGAATAAGAAATTGCTCTTGAGAGGCAACCTAGATAATATTTCTTAAAATACAGAAATATCAATTGGTATATGTATTGCAGTTGCCTATAGTGCAAATTTGAACATCAAAACTTAACACAAAGGCTAGCTCACAAATGAAGTCAAAATTTGGCATACTCATAGCCTTTCAGTCTCTTAGAATAGCAAATCATGATTTCTTCGTTAATGTCTGATTTTGAATAAATTTTTGATAAAAATAACCTGACAGCCACAACATTTGCACTGCATTATCATGGTTCAATTAGATGATTCTAAAGAATAAAACAAATTTCAAGAAACCATGGTTTGATCCATACATTCCTTACTTTATGAACACATCACAAGGCCTGATCATGAGTAACTGAGTTTCATGCCAGTGAAGAAACCAAACAATAATTGTGATTGCTGATTCAAACTGACAATTACTGCTTCACTGAACAATTACCTTATTTCAGTTCTAAAATTATCCAAGCACTGTAAATCTATTAACATCAACTTCAACTTCCAACTCATCATTTGGTTTAATTCTTTTGAAGTCATTCAGATAAGGAACTAGAACTGATATCAATTACCATACAGGTATTCTCTTCTAATCATGAGGCTCTGATATTAGAATTTTTTAAATGTTTTTGATATCCTAGATTTACTCTTACCTCCTGATGTAAAGCTCATGTATTTCTGGTTGTTGACTGTTTCTTTGGAATCATAGAATTTGAGAACATCTAGAACTGCTTGTGGATTCTTCTTCTGTTCCAGTTTTGTTATGTTGGAGGTTTGGAGTAATCGTGCCCATTGCTCAGGAATTCCCTGTGGACAACCAAAGGCAAAAAATGGCATATCAGAACATTTCAGCAGTTACATTTTTCTGGTCCAGTAAAGTTCTTCACCAAGAAGCCCATGCTACCTGTAGAATTTCACTTGGAAAACTGAAGTTACACTCTAGATTTAAAGTTAGTAACTTAATGCAATCATTCTCTTCTCTAAGTAAAACACATAGTTAAAACTAGGATCCAACTTAAAAAGGATAGGTGGGAGTATGAGTGTGATAGAAAAAAAAAGTGCATGAAAATCACCTCCATATTAACTCTGCTCATCCATGAAATGATGTTTATAGCTTAGCTTATTTTTTTTCTGGTGACTCAGGGCAGACATAGCAAGACTTCTCTAAATTTGTGCACAGTATATTAGTGTGCAGATCAATAAATTTTATTTTACTGTGAATAACATAAGCTGTTTCTGGGCATGTTGTAATTATATCTTTTAGAATAAAAGGAAAGTTCCATCCTTGGTCAATTCATACTTTTTATCATAAAATATAATATGGGAGGTTTAGAGATTTAATAGAAAGGGTGACTGAGAGGAAACAACAACAGAATTGTGGGGGAGCAATAACCACTGAGATACCAAAGAGTAACATTAATGCTGCTTTGGGCATTTTCCCTGCAGCTTTGTTGGCTCCTCCCTTCATTCCCTCCTTCCCACTCCATTCACTGGCCACATAGAAGAACCTGGGGACTGTGACAACCATGCCAAAGCCTTGTGAAAATTTGAAATAATCAGAAGCATTTAGAGCAGAGAGGAAGGAATATTTGGAAATCTAAACATGGAGAATTGCAAAAATTACATAGAAGTTAGTTTGCATTAGGCAATCAGTATTCTTTCCTAGTTGTTCAGCCTACAGATGTCCCCATTTCATGATTATTAAACTTCCAATAGAAATTTGGAGTGAAAAACAGATACACTACTCCTGAAGTGCATCTAGATAAATTTAGGTGGATTTGTCCTATGAAGTCTCGGCAAACCAATGTGTGACGTGGGCCTCCAGAGTTTGGGAATGACAACAAAAAGTGAGATAAGCCAAGCAACAACTCTACTGCACACACATGAACCTGCTGCTGCAGTGCTATGACATCTCAAAGAAGCACTTTGATGCAAGCTTCTTTTGGGCCTGTGACGCACCTCTGGGAGCTTCCCTGGGCACATCTGTGAGCCATAGAGATCTGGCTGTAATGGACGTAAATAAAGAAAGAAAAGAAAGTTAAAACAGAATGTGGGACAACTTAGAAGGTGGGAAGAGATGAAACCAATGGGTCTGAATGGGGTGGGGGTAATCCCATCTAAAGTGGTTATAAAAGTAGGGAGGTATTACCTAATCAGGGGCAGGATAGACTATAATATAGCATATTAAAAACAAAACAGAGAAAACAACAATATTCCAAAGTTTGGATGCATAATTCCACTTTTGGCCAGATGCTTCCTTCATAAATACACACTAATAAGAATTATCATTAAATGACTGAAGAAGTTACTAAAAGATAGAAACATGAATTTGGAAGGAAGAAGGATGGCATTATGAATAGTTTTAATAATAATTTGTAAGTTATTTTTGTAAATATTGATCCATCACAGGTAGCCAATGGCCATGAGATGAATTTATAAATTTAAATTTCCAATTCTAGTTAATCATTTTCAGTTTCACATTTGAAGTGTGTATGTGACTAAAATTCAAAGTATGGCTATAGGGTAATGTTGAATTTAACATTTACTATCATTGATGTGATTATTCTGTATTTTGTAGCTAAAATCATGGCTGGATTAGAGAAAACTAGATGGAGGATTTCCTACACAGGCAGATTTTGTATTTGAATTTCTTAGACATTTAGGCCAGGGAAAGGGAAAACATTTTATTTCAAACCATACAGGGATAATTTCCATTTTAATTCTACAATTCTGAAGTCTTGCTTTCTACAAAATAAGATCAGATATAAGGTAGCAACTTTTTAAAAATAAAGATATGTCCAATGCTACAGAAACATGCTTTGACCCAACTGGTTAATTTGGGATATGGTTTGATTCCTAGCATTTGGGGTTACTACAAGCACAGTGAAACAACACTTTTACATGCATTCATCACGCAATTCAATGCTAAAGCATTAAGCCAAAAATTTGAACTCAGGAGCCCATGCATGATACCAGTTCTGATTCTAAGTGCAATTAATAGCATTTGGTTAATACTGTAATGGCCAAAGGAGTTATTAAATATTACAAAACCAGGTATGCATTGTACATAATCAGTAACATGATCATTACCATAATCATTCGAATATTTGAAGTTATTATACATTTTCATAGTACTTCTAAACTTTTATGATAGTCTTGTGATCACTAGACCACAGGGGGAAAATACTATTTACTATAGAAGATCCTTCAGATAACTCTACTTACCACATGAGTACACTCATGACATAATTTCTATTTTCTTTTCTAAGTTGAAATAAACCAGTTAATCAATAAAACTTGAATGTATGCCACAAAGGCACATAATCAGAAAGCCGTATCATTACTCCAAACTGAGGTACAAATTCAAAAGTTAGACAGCTAATGGAGACTTGGATGTGAGAGCATCAGAAGCAGAAGCATGTATAAATGCCTGTCCATATATACAATAACAATTAGATGTACATCAAGCTGGGGATTGGACAGTATATTCCAGGAGAATGGCAGCATGATACAACAGGCCAAGCATCTATGTTATCATAAGAAATTATAATTTATATCACTCATACCATTTTTCCCTCTGATTGACTTGAAGCGACCGTCACAGGTCTAGAGGTCTGGAAGGGGGAGTTCTGAAGTATTTGGGACAAAAATGGTAATATAAAGGGTAAGGACTTGTCAAAATTCAATACTCCAAATTTCACCTCCCAACTTAATTTTAATATCAGGGTCCAAGTATATAAACAGGTGTACACAGTTATAGAGACCAATTAGCCATAGTTTAATCACCAAGCAATACACCAAACCAGTGTCCAAATATTCAAAATAACAATACCTTGTAAGACAGCTGGACTATATTGCTCAAAATTCAATGTGAACAACTGAAATAATCAAATTAGCTATGTACACAATGAATTAGTGGTACTGTGGAATTAGGACCCAATTTTAATTCCTACAATGAAATCATTTTTAAAAAATCATTTTGAGAGGAGAGAGAGAGAGAGAGAGAGAGAGAGAGAGAGAGAGAGAGAGAGAGAGAGAGAGAGAGATGGATTTTTTGTTCCACTTTATGTATTCATTGGTTGATTTTTATATGTGCTCTTAGTGAGGATCAAACTACCAACCTTGGTGTATAGAGATGATGCTCTAACCAAATGAGTTACCTGACCAGAGCCCAATAAATTTATTTTTTAAAAGTTTATTGTCATTTTGTATTTTAGTTTGTAAATTTAAATAATAGGTTAAGGTGGTAAAAAAAAAAAGAGGCAGAATTTGGCATATTTAAAAGTAATATATGGACAAGTAGTTGTAAAAGATCAAGATGACTACAAAATGCATCCGATTTCCAAATTTAGCCTGTGTCTTATCAATATATTCAAATGGATTTCTAACAGATGATTACATCCAAACAACTTCTTTATTTCAAATTAGATTTTTGGGAAGAAGGGACAGGTTTGTTTCTTTTGTTTGTTTGTTTGTTTGTTTGTTTGGTTGGTTGGTTCAGTTGCATCAAAGTGTATTTTACAATTAAAAAGATTGCCCACAACATGTCCCATTCTATTCCTCTCTAGTTAGTTCTTTTGGTTCCAAATGATAGAAAAGTGAAATTAGCTGACTATAGTCAGCAAGATGATGATGATTCACTTTCCTTCATTTTCATTGAGAACTCGTAAAGAAACAAGAAAGAGCTAAGGATAGATTATATAAGATTTCAAGCAAGATGGAAAAAATTGGGGAAAATTGGAAAGGAAACAGAATGTCACATGAGAATAGTGGAGGAGGAAACTTTTACATCAGAAAGTGAAAAGGAAGAAAAATATAAAATGACAGTAAAATATAAGAGATATTTAAGCAGAGGGAATGCACTTTGAACATGAAAAGTTCAAATACTGGAAAAATAAAGTTCATCAAATAAAAAAGGGAGGAGATATCAGACAAAACTTATAAAGTTTAAGTGTTCTACTATTATATCCTATCTAATAAAAGAGTAATGTGCAAATTGACCATCACTCCAACACACAAGATGGGTGCCCCCATGTGGTCAAAGATGGCTATCCGCCTGTGGACACAAGTTGGCCTCAACAAGATGGCCAGCAGGGGAGGGCAGTTGGGAGGGACCAGGCCTGCAACAGAGGGCAGTTGTAGGCAATCAGGTCATCAGGGGAGGGCAATTAGGGGTGACCAAGCCAGCAGAGAAGTTGGGGGTGACCAGGCCTGCAGGAAAGGGCAGTTTTAGGGGACCCAGGCTTGCAGGGAAGGGCAGTTATGGGCAAACAGGCTGGCAGGGGAGCAGTTAGGCATCAACAAGGCTGGCAGGGGATTGGTTAGGGGATGGTCAGGCTGGCAGGCAGAAGCGGTTAGAGGCAATCAAGAAGGCATGCAGGTGCACAGTTTGGAGCTACCAGTCCTGAACTGTGACAGGGATATCCAATTGCCTGTTTAGGCCCGATTCTACCAGGATTGGGCCTAAATGGACAGTTGGACATCCCCTGAGGAGTCTTAGATTAGAGAGGGTGCAGGTTGGCCTGAGGGATACCCTCGTGCAGGAATTTCATGCACCAGGCCTCTAGTATGTAATAAACTAGTCATTCTATGACTTTTAAAAAATAATCTTAACTTGCTCAGATTATAAATAATATTATTTGATGGTGATTATGGTGGTCATAGTGGTGACCATGTTATATTTCCCAGGTATAGCTTAGAGAATATTATCACATATAGTAGAGAACAGAAGCTGGGTTCAAACACAAGGCCATTTGAATAATGTCTCTGACTTCAGTGGTAAAATTGGTTAAATCCTACCAGTATCTCAAATTTGTCAATGTCATCATTTCTTAATGTTCTCTTCTTCTTGTTACTGAGAACATAGAAATAATTAGCTCATATCATTAAGTCTAAGAAGTTTACTCAATTTCCATTTCATTCTCATAGTGCTTACTTCCAGAATTGAAAAAAAATAGTATAATTTGGCTATCAACCAAGTATATGGTCTCCTTCTCCAAATTAACTTAATGTGTCATCTCTTCTTTTCTTTCATTTAATCATACAATAGTATACTCATTAACCATCATGTTATATAATAGGAGATTCAATTATTTAATATATAAATTTATCTCTGGCTTAAGAACCCATGAATCACTTGTGATGGTCCTATCAGAGGTGTTTTGTTTGAATGCATTGAAAATTACTAATATCAGAAGGCACATTGTGACTGAGTTCCTTACTAGTGTGGGAAAGATAGTTGATCTTCCTGGGGACATATTTCTAGCCACATCTTTTCCTTCTTCAATCTAAAAAAAATATGTCAGATCTTAACTATAAAATGCCATTGAGCTGAGAACCTGTGCTATTTTGACCACTATAGACATGTGGGGTTTTCTATAGAATTCTTATTGATATTTATTTTGGTCTATATATAACCACTAAAGCATACGTAATACGTATATCCATCAATATTCCTTCCTAAAGCGTGGAATTTATTTTTTTAATGTCTATAAAAATATACTTGTTAAGCTCCAAAATAAGTAATGTTCTTGAAATCAAAGGGAGAAACAGGTAAATTTTACAGGGTTGTTTGTTTGTTGTTAGTATATGTGGTAAGGTGATCTGGTTAATTGAGATTCCAACATAAAGCCTGAATTATTTAGAAAGATTTTCTTCACTGTCTAATTAGAGTTGATGATTCTCTGATTAACTTCAAATGACAAATGATAGGCATAATCAAGCAGAGTCTAACTACTGGGACTACCTCTTCTATGCAATGGTAAATTAGTATTTTCAATCAAGTTGAAGACTATACAGCCCTGAAACATTGTTAAGGTGGACAAAATTATTTTGCCATTATTCTTTCCATCAAAAACTTCAAGTCTGACATTTTGGCATATTGCAATTCTTGATTTATTTTAAAGTCCTATTATAATAAAAGATTTTTTTCATGGATTACAAAACAAAATAAGCTTACTTACAGTGAATTCCCCAGTGACTGCATCAAACCCCACATGAATCGTATGTTCAAAGTCTGAAGGAAGAGAGATCTCTGGGCGTTCTTTCTCTTTCTTCTTATTGGCTAAAGGCAAAATGTTAACATGCATTTATTTGGGATACAGTTTTGGATCCACAAGTTGTACAATTAGATTAATCTAAAATAGTTAAAAATTTGAAAGAGTTGTTTTGAACACAATTTTAACAACACTTAACTACAGAAATTATAATTTTATTTGCAGAAGTAGCTGACAGTTGGGCAAAAATTATGTCTAAATAATTTATCAATTTCCAAAATCCAACCCAAACAAAATCTGCACTCAATCTGATTTATGTCCCCTACATCTAATGATGTAGCCACCAGGTACCTAGGTTATTGTGTTTACCTAGCTTTGTTGAGTCAAATATTGCTTACTAAAGAAGAAATTCATTACACTCAAGTCAAACCAAGGCTTACTATCAGAAGAAAAAGAGTCGAAAAGAAAAGGTGTTATGAATTGCTTCCATGTTAACCATAATTAATTATAAAATAGGTAGCACATCTTTCATTTACATGTTTATATTATTAAACATGTCATAATAAACTCTTGATCTTCTTTCAACAAGAATAATATTGCAAATCAATAATAGTACAAATATTTATCATTAGAAATGTTTTTAATCATTTCCTACCCAGAACTTTGCTAGTAAAAAAATTACTGCTTTTTACTGAATTAATTTTATTTAGTTCTTAGAAACCTCAAACCAGTTCCTTGGTTTAGTCACTCTATTTTACTTATTTAGTTAATTATTTAGTTATTTTATTTTGGTTTAGTCATTCTAGTTTGCAGTTATCTTCCATGTTCCCGTTATATTTGGTCATATTAGCCATTCAAAATCATTGTCCTCAAGTAGCAGATTTTTTCATAATGACAATTATGAACATGCAATTAATAGCTAAGTCCAAAGCTTTTAAAAATATAATCACTGAAGAAATTAACTTGGGAACTGTAATGAAATCAGTCCATCTTGAAATTGATCCCAGAGAAAGTTAGTGTGAAAATATTGTAAAAAGATATCTAGTAGCTTCCATAATAGATATATCAGCAGATTTGAACATGTTTCTCTGTTAAGGCTGCAATTCACCCTCAAAAAATAATACACTCATCCTATATACTGGACAAGTCAGTATGAATCCATATGCTCAATTAAAACCGAACTTCAGCATTGCCAGGATGTTCAATATATAACATTCTGGTTCAAATAGATGTTTCCTTGGCCTGAATTTCAGACATTTAATTAACCATACATGAATTACTAGTTTTGTGGGATACCTAGTATAATTTTAACTTCAAAGCCTTTTACTTTTGAATGTCATTCTTATGGAATCTTTTCTGTTTCTGCCCTCTCTAACTGTTCCATATTGTCAGTCAGGGGACATAGATATTGGGTAGAAATATGTAAATTCAAGTACTGAGAGGATTTGGAGCTGAAGGAAACAAGGGTCACTCAAAGCCTTTGCCTGCCCATGGAACACATTTAGGACCCATTTTGAAAAGCACATATGTGCCATCTAACTTACCTTCAGTATAGATCTCAATATTAGAGTGGGACTATTTTATTTTTTTAAATATATTTTTATTGATTTTTAGAGAGAGAAGAAAAAAGGTAGAGAGAGAAACATCAATGTGAGAGAAACTGATCAACTGCCTCCTGCATGTCCCCTAATGGGGATCAAGCCAGAAACCAGGGAATGTGCCCTATCCTGAACCTAACTGGTGATCTCTTCTCAATGGCCAGTGGGGCATGGGACGATGCTCAAACAACTGAGTCATATCTGCCTGGGCAGTGAGCCCACTTTGTTGATGAATATTATCTTAACTGAATCATGAAATTTAGAATTTTCAGTTAGTACTTTTATCTCCTTGAATGTTTGTGGACTATAGCTACCATTTACACTTATTCAACTACCATTTTTACTTGTTCAGAAAGGCAAAAATAGAACAACCAACTTTCTGTTCTTGCCACTTTCTTGAAGGTGTTCTAGCTACTCATGTAATCAATTTCTTTATTTTCATTTTTCCTGATCTCCCATTCATGTCGAACATGGCTAACCATCTCTCTTTCTACTTCCTTGATAATGTGCTTTCAGTCTCCTCCTCTTTCAGACTATTTTTATTTGGTAGGCATTGCTTCTCCTCTGCCTTAGTGCACTCTTTGGCCTTTTACAACCTTTTCTTTACATTATTTATCTTGGATGGCATTCACTTCTAGATATTAAGTTATATTACATAATTCCCTAATCTGTGGCTGGTGGGGATATATCCAACTTTTGTGGGACCAGACACTTTATGTAATTTAAAAGGAGATGGAAGATGGTGATTGTCAGGAAGCCAATCACCAGGAGGGAGACAGTGAGGGAGCGATAGAGGAGTGTGTAGATGTTTGTGTCTATGAGCTAGGGACAGTTAGATTCTGCAGGTCTTCCGAGGGGCTGCCAAACTGGGCAGTCTTAGACAGCAGGGTGCCTGGCACAACGCGGACACTTCTGGATGGCCAGTGCAGGCACAGAGACCACAACATCTTGAGAAACAGAGCTTCTTGAGACTAGAATCCTGGCTTCAGAACCACCCAGTCTGGTCTCAGACACAAACCAGGGCACTGGAAATCTGCTCCTTGCAACACAATCAGGCGACCAAACCCGAAATCCACACTGGGCGGCAGTGACACCTGACTTCAATTCTAGGCAAGGGCACATGAAAATCTGTTTCCGGCAGCGCAGGAACAGACCTCTGGCCAACACAATGCTATTGTGCAATGCATTCTCCCAAGCTGACCAGAACCCCGACTCTCCAGGCAGGAGGCAGCACTGAGCACTACTGACTTATCTCTGTTTCTTATGACATGTGCCTGGGATCCCTGACTCCCAGTGCACTTCCATTAAGGGCCAGTGTCTCCACTTATTTGTGCATGCACACACAGGGACCCTGATCCTCAGCAAGAGGCCGCATGAAGCAACAGAGACTCTGATACTCAATTTTTGGTACAGAGTCAGGGAAACTCTGACTCCTGACATGTACTAGGGGACTCTGATTTTTGGCACATGCCAACAGTATGGTGCAGATGGGGTTCCTGATTCTAGGTGCACACACAAAAACAAACTGAGCACTGGTAACACTGACCCTGGGCAAGCCTGGTTCCCACCAACCCATGGCAGCCACACATTTTAGTCTCAGAGCACTTCAGTGACACTCGGGTGGTGTGAAGTTCCCACTGCAACTCAAAGTTTGAACCTTCTGGTGATAGTCAGAATGGGGAGATGACACAATCCCTAGAGGAAAGAAAATAAGGAGTTGCCAAAAAAGGAAATTAGTGAAATTAAAGCATGCAGCATGACAACAAAATTTCAGAGTAATGGTCATGCAATTCATACACCAGATGGATGAGAAAATCAACAAGCTATGTAAGAATCAGGAAGAAATGAAAATTGATATAGCTACAATAAAAAAAATGGAAGGCTTCAATAGTAGACTAGAAGAAGCAGAGGACCAAATTAGTGAGTTAGAAGATAATATAGAGAAACAAACTCAATCTGAACAGGAACTGGAGAAAAAAAGCAGGAGGAGAGCCTAAGGGAACTTTGGGACAACATGAAATGAAGTAACATGTATAATAGGGCTGCCAAGAGGACAAAAAGAGCAGCAAGGATTAGAAAATCTATTTGAAGAAATAATGCCAGAAAACTTTCCGGATATAGGGGAGAAAAAAGTTATACAAGTACAGACAGTACCAACCAAGCTGAATCCCAAAAGACCCACACCAAGACACATCATAATTTCCATGGCAAATGTTAATGACAAAGAGACAATCTTAAAGGCTGTGAGAGAGACAGAAAATTACATACAAAAGGACCCCCATCAGATATATTATTTCTCACCAGAAACACATCAAGCAAGAAGGAAATGGAAGGAGGTATACAAAGTGTTGCAAAGCAAAGGACTGAATCCAAGAATACTCTATCCAACAAGGCTATCAATCAAAATTGAAGGGGACATCAGAAGATCCGCAGACAAAAAAAGCCTAAGGAAGTTTATCACTACCAAAGCAGCAATGTAAGAAATGCTAAAGGGAATGCTGTAAAAAGAAGAAATTAACAGGTAAGAAGGAACAGACACAAAAATAGAAATGATTACAAACAAGTACCTTTCAGTAATAACTTTAAAAGTAAACAGATTTATTGTCCCAATAAAAAGACATCAAGTGGATGAATGGATAAAAAGAACATATATATACTGTCTACATGAGACCCAACTCAGAACAAGGGAATCACATAGACAGAAAGTGAAGGGATGGAAAAATATCTTTTAGGCAAAAAGAAAGGAAAAATAAGCTGGGGCTATCAATACTTATACCTGACAAAACAGACCTCAAAGTGAAGGCCATAACAAGAGATAAGGAAGGCCACTTCATAATTCTAAAGGGATCAATACAACAACAGGATATATTCCTGATAACATATATGCACTCAATGCAGAAGCACCCAAATAGATAAAGAAAAAAAATACTCCTGGAGGATATCCAAGGAGAGACAACAATATAATCATAGTACTGGACTTTAATATACCACTGACATCACTGGATAATTACACTAGACAAAAAATCAGCAAAGACAGCAATCCTAAATGACTCACTATATCAGATGGACTTAAATGACATCTTCAGAACATTTCACCCCAAAGCCACAGAACATATGTTCTTCTCAAGTAAACATGGGACATAATCAAAAATATACCACATATTGGGTCACAAGCAAAGACTCCCCAAATTCAAGAAGATTGAAATCATACCAAGCATCTTCTCAGACCACAATTGCATAATAGAAATAAACTACCATAAAAACAATCCAAAAAATTCAAACACTTGGAAGCTGAATAGAATGCTATTAAATAATGATTGGGTTACCAATGAGATCAAAGAAGAAAATAAAAACATCCTGTAAACTAATGACAATAAAAATACAACAATCCAAAATTGATGGGACAAAATGAAAGCAATCCTGAGAGGGAAGTTTATAGCTCTACAGACCTATCTCAAAAAAAAAACTAGAAAAAATGTAGTAAATTATCTAACTCTGCAACTCAAAGAATTAGAAAGGGAGTAACAAGAAAAGTGCAGAGTGAGAAGAAGGGAGGAAATACTAAATATCAGAGCAGAAATTAATGACATAGAGACCAAAAAAAATAATACAGAAAATCAATGAAACCAAGAACTGCTTCTTTGAAAGGATAAATAAGATTGATAAACCTCTAACCAGGCTCACCAAAAAGCAAAGCGACAGGACTCAAATAAACGAAATCAGAAATGAGACAGGCTAAATAACAACAAACCCTGCAGATATATAAAACATTGTTAAAAATATTATGAACAATTCTATTCCAACAAACTAGACAGCCTGGAGGAAATGGACATATACCAAAAAAATACAACCTTCCAAAACTCAATCAGGAAGAGTATAAAAATCTCAATACCAATAGCTATGGAAGAAAATGAAGCAGTCATCAAAAAGCATCCAGCAAACAAAAGCACAGGGTCAGATGGCTTCACAGAGGAGTTTTACCAAACATTCAAGGAAGAATTAATCCTATCCTTCTCAACCACAACCAGTTTAGCTCAGTGGATAGAGTGTCAGCCTGTGGACTCAAGGGTCCCAGATTCCATTCCGGTCAAGGGCATGTACCTTGGTTGCAGACAAATCCCCAGAAGGGAGTGTGCAAGAGGCAGTTGGTTGATGTTTCTCTCTCATCAATGTTTCTGACTTTCTAACCCTCTCCCTTCCTCTCTGTGGAAAATCAATAAAATATATTTTTAAAAAATAAAGCCTATCCTCCTCAGACTATTCCAAAAATTTCAAGATGAAGGAATACTTCCAAGGTATTATATGAAGCCAGCATCATCCTAATATCAAAAACAGATAAAGGCAACACAATGAAAGAGTATTATAGGCCAATATCGCTCATGAACATAGATGCCAAAATTCTCAACAAAATTCTAGCAAATCAGATCCAGCAATACATCATAAAGATCAAACACAATGACCAAGTAGGATTTATCCCGAGGATACAAGGAAGGGACAATATCCACAAATCAATAAATGTGATACATCACATAAACAAATAGAGAGATAAATATCACATAGTCATATTAATTGATGCAGAAAAAGCATTTGACAAAATCCTATACCCTTTCTTGATAAAAACACTCTGCAAGGTGGGAAGAAAAGGATCATACCTAAACATAATAAAAGCTATACATGATAAACACACAGCTAACATCATACTCAATGGGCAAAAACTAAAACCATTTCCTCTAAGAACAGGAACAAGACAGGGATGACCACTCTCACCATTCCTGTTTGACATAGTATTGGAAGTACTATTCATTGCCATCCAACAACAAGAAGAAATAAAAGGCATTCAAATTGGAAAAGAAGAAGTAGAGCTGTTTTTATTTTCATGTGACATGATACTATACATTGAAAACCTTAAAGACTCCATAAAAACATTATTAGACTTAATAAAGGAATTTGGCAATGTAGCAGGATACAAAATTAATGCCAGGAAATCTATGGCATTTCTTTACACCAATAGTGAACTTATAGAAAGATAGACTAAAAAAGCAATCCCATTTATCATCACACCAAAAAAAAAAAAGATACATAGGAATAAACTTAACTAAGGAGGTAAAAGACCTATATGCAAAAAACTACAGGACACTGATAAAAGAGATAGAAGAAGACAAACAGATGGAAGAACATACCATGTTCATGGATTGGTAGAATCAACATCATCAAAATGTCCATACTACCCAAAGCAATCTATGGATTCATTGGAATCCCCATTAAAATACAAATGGCATATTTCACAGACCTAGAACGAACTTTCAAAAAATTCATCTGGGATAAAAAAAGAGCTTGAATAGCCACAGCAATCCTGAGAAAAAAGAACAAAGTTGATGGGATCTCAATATCAGATATCAAGCTGTATTAGAAAGATACTGCTCTTAAAACAGCCTCGTACTGGCACAAGAACAGACATATAGATCAATGGAATAAAAGAAAGAATCCATAAATAGACTCAAACCACTATGCCCAATTAATATTTGACAAAGGAGGCATGAACATAAACTGGAGTCAAGACAGTCTCATCAATAAATGGTGTTGTTATAATCGGTCAGATACATGCAAAAAAATGAAACTAGCCCACCAGCATACACCACACACAAAAATAAACTCAAAATGGATAAAGGAGTTAAACATAAGTTGGGAAACCATAAAAATACTAGAGGAATCCACAGGCAGTGAAATCTCAGACATACGATGATGTAATTTCTTCACGGATACTGTAGCTAGGGCAATGCAAATGAAAGAGGAAATAACCAAATGGGACTACATCAAAATAAAATCTTTTGCACAGCAAAAGAAACCATCAACAAAACAAGAAAGCCCATTGCATGGGAGAATATATTTGCCAGTGTCATCACCTATAAGGGTTCAATCTCCAACATTTACAGAGAACTCATACAATTTAACAAAAAGACGATAAATAACCCAATCAAAAAATGGGCAACTGATCTAATAAACACTTTTTGAAAGAAGACAGAAGGAAGGTCAAGAGACATATAAAAATATGCTCAAAGTCACTAATCATCAGAGAGATGCAAATCAAAACAGCAATTCGGTACCATCTCACACCTGTCAGATGGCTAACACCAACAAATCAATGAACGACAAGTGTTGGTGAGGATGTGGAGAAAAAGGAACTCTTTTGCATTGCTGGTGGTAATGCAGACTGGTGTAGCCATTGTGGAGAACAGTATGGAGCTTCCTTAAAAAACTAAAAATGGAACTCCCATTTGACCCAGTGATCCCACTTCTAGGAATATATCCCAAGAAACTAGAAATGCGAATTAGATAGAATATATGCACCCCTATGTACAGAGCAGCACAATTTACCATAGCTAAGATTTGGAAACAGCCTAAGTGCCCATCAGCAGATGAGTGGATTAAAAAACTGTGTTACGTCTTCACAATGGAATACTATGCCGTGATAAAAAAGAAAGAGCTCCTACCATTTGCAACAACATGGATGGAGATGGAGAGCATTATGCTAAGCGAAATAAGGCAGGCAGAGAAGATAAATATCACATGATCTCACTCATCTGTGGAATATAATGAATGGCATACACTGATGAACAAGAACAGAACCAGAGACTGAGAAATGTCAATCAGAATGAAAAACCTTAGGGAAGGTGGAGATTAGTGGGAGAAGGGAGAGGGATCAACAGAGGGACTTGTACGCATGCATATGAGCTTAATCAATGGATACAGACAACAAAGGGGTGGGGCATGAGTGGGGGGATATAATAGAGGAATAAGGACACACACATAAAAAAATAAAAATAAAATTATAAGAAAAAAATAATAAATAACAAAAGTAAAATATTAAATCTAATCCATACTAGTGGTCACCATAAACTTAAGATCAATTGTTTCATGTGACAAAGATTTTCAATGAAACACTCTATAGCTTGAAAATTATTTTGGAGGGAAATAAGTAGAGCTTTCCTTCAAATGTCGTAAGGACGGGTATGGAAAGTCAATATATTTGGCCTCTGGAACTAAGGTAATTAACTTGTGTTTTTGTCTCTCTTACAAAGTTTATACAAAATTACAAAATGAGCCAAGACCGGTTTGGCTCAGTGGTAGAGCGTCGGACTGCGGACTGAAGGGTCCCGGGTTCGATTCCGGTCAAGGGAATGTACCTTGGCTGCGGACACATCCCCAGTAGGGGGCGTGCAAGAGGCGGCTGATCGATGTTTCTCTCTCATTGATGTTTCTGACTTTCTATCCCTCTCCCTTCTGCTCTGTAAAAAATCAATAAAATATATTAAAAAAAAACAAAAAAAAACAAAGTTACAAAATGAAATAGCCAGTTTGAAATTGAATAGACATGGCCTAGAGCAAAGAATATCCTTGCATAATATTATTCCACAATATCATTAAATTTTTTTATATGCAACAACAGCTTTTGTACAATTGTCCCAGACATACAAAATAATTCCTTAAATATTTGGCAGCAATTTTTAAAAAGGACATGAAAGGATTTAAGGAACTAAGGCAATGGGAAGGCACTTGAACATTCTATATTGGCCCCTCTTGCCCTTTTTGCCAAGAGGGACCCTCTTCTCACAATGCAATAACCCATAGCTGTTGTCTGAGTTTTCTGTTCAGGTTGAGATTGAAGCCTTGTGGTGTGGACTGGGCCCTCCCTGCAGAAGAAACCTGAGTCCCCTGAGATGTGTGACCAGTGCCGGAGCCCTGCCAGTAGGCGAGGGAAACCCACTGCACATGCTGGGTGCGGAGGCCATGGGGGCATAGGCTACCAAGGAGACAGAACTGAACCTCACACCACCCTGCTTGGCCCTAGCAAATTGCTGGTTAGCCAGAGATGGGTAAGATTCCTCAGGGAAGGAACAACCTAAGGCAGGCACAGTCACAGAGGGGCCATCAGGAGTGAACTTGGGGGTCCACAGATGAGGGACACAGAACCTCTCCCCCAAACCTTGCAGAAGTCTTATCCCTCACCCCTTCTGAGGGAGGTCTACTACCCCCATGGCTGCCTTGCTTCCGACACCCAGCACAGACCAGGACCCAGATAACAGACAGAGACTTGGCTGACAACAGTTGCCCTATATCCAAAACCAGCCTAGCACCAGAAATGCTCAGGGCCTATCAAGAAAGCAAGCAATCCTTTCCATTAATATTTACAGGGTAAACTAAGATGGTAGTTAGAGTATTAAATTTGACAGTAAAATAGTAATCAAGTTTTCAGATTAATTTAAATTCACTAATTGAAATAAGTGAATATTCAAGAAAATTTAATTGTACTGGACAAAAATCTGTTCCTAAAGTATTAGCTGAAATTTCTATTGGTAGTTCATCTAATGGTAAAATGGCTTAACATGCAATGAACCTAAATAAGTCATATTTCTGTGCAAAAATTTAAAACTTAAAAGTTATCAAGACTGCATTATAAAATTTTCAAAAGCCCCCATTAATAATAAAAAAAAGGAGCATGGTAGGATAATATCATGTAAGAAAAAAATCTTTTAAGTAAAGTACACCCAGGAAATTTTTACTTCAGAAAATTAATTTTTATTTGTAATACTAACAGCATGGTGGCAATATAAGCCAAATACTAACAGCATAGTGGCAAAATAAGCCAAAGGAAAATCGTCTGGGCAAAAATAAAAAGGATCCCAAATCAAATTTACAGAAAAATCCCTTTATTAACTTTTGGCTCGAGATTATGTTTGTATATTTTCAGAAAGCAACTCCAAGACCATGGTGGATTCCTGCAATGGAGAGGAGTTGACAGGTCTGCTCCAACCATGAAGACAAGAGGAGAGACAGTCCAAAGATGGAAGACGCTGATGACGCCTTGCCACCGTACCAGTCAGCAGCTGTGCGTCACTGCAGATTACCCAGGACCAAACAACAGAGGGTCAGACTTGCATTGCCAACATACGTCCACCATCCAGATACCATTGCTGACATGCACACATAAGGAACAGTTTGACATTGAAGCTGGGTCTCAGAACTGTTGGTCATTGAAATTGGGTCTGAAACATTTCTTGTGCTCATATGTTGATTCTAGTCTGGAGAGGCAAGATTTTTTTTTAAAGAAAGAAAATGTGGGAAATAAAAATAGATATAGAGGCAAGATTGTCGGACTACAGCAGGAAGGTGGGGCGGGGGGAAGGGTGCTGCTAGAAATCAACCAAAGGACTTGTATACATGCATAAAAGCATAACCATGGGACACAAGAAACTGGGAGGGAGTGGGAAGCAGAAGAGAAAATGGAATACTATGCTGCAGTAAAAAAGTAGTAATTCTTACCAATTGCGACAGCATGGATGGAACTGGAGAGCATTATACTAAGTGAAATAAGCCAGTCAGAGAAAGATAAATGCCACATGATGTCACTCATTTATGGCATATAATGAACAACATAAACTGACGAACAGGGACAGATCCAGAGACAAAAAAGCATTGATCAGACTGTCAAACCTCGGAGGGAAGGTATGGGTAGGTGGGGGTAAGGGAGATAGATCAACCAAAGGACTTTTATGCATGCATACAAGCCTAACCAATGGACACAAACACCAAGAGGGTGAGAACATGAGTGGGGAGGGGGGTGTTAGAGGGTTAATGGAGGGATGAGGAAACATATGTAATACCTTAATCAATAAAGAAATTAAAAATAAAACAAAAAGAATGCATCCTTTAAGCTAAATAAATAAATAAATAAATAAATAAATAAATATTGATAAGGCTCCTCCTAGGGGCTTGGAAGAGTCCCAGGCAAGTGAGAAACTCTGAAGAAGAAGCTTTATTTACTTCATAGTAACTCTACTCCTGGTGGTTGGTGATCTTTTGGGGGTCAAAGACCACTCTGAAAAATCTGAGGCTATAGAAGTTCTGCCCATAAAAAATGCACTATACATACATATGTACACAATTTTGAATGTAATTTTATAAGTTCACAATTTTCCTGAACTCCAGGTTAAATACCCACAGCTTAATATATATCTCCAATTATTATATCAACTTGCATTCATCATCTCTTGCCAGCAAATAAGTTCTCCCTATTAGTATTGGCTGCACATTTGAAGCATATTGATTTATACATAAACTAGGGTTCTGGTGCACAAAATTCGTGCACTGGGGGTGGGTGGTCCCTCAACCCAACCTGCCCCCTCTCACATACTGGGAGCCCTCAGGGATGTCCAACTGATGGCTTACCCCCAGCCTCTGATGAGGCTTTAGTCCTTGGGCACCCAGCCATCGCCCTGCTCAGCTTAGCCCTGGCAGCCTGCAACCACCTGGCCCCAGGGGCTGCATGCTCACCGCCACTGCTGTTTCATCTCCACCCCAGGCCTGGTGCTCATGCCACTTGGCCCCGCCCCTGCTCCTGATTGGCTGGTAGCATAGCCAATCAGGAGCAAAAGATATGATCAAATTTGCATATTTCTCTTTTATTATATAGGATACTTCATCTGATTTGAGCTATGTGAGCTGCTTCAATGGTATCTCTCTCGAAGGTCACCTGACTGTCAGTCCCTTATCAGCCTAATCATGTAATTTCCATTGCTCACAGCTAAATATAACAGACACAGTGAGCCAGAACTGGCCCTTTCTTCATTGTCCATGTTTTAGTGAAATGATACCGTTAACCACCCATATCAGAGAAGGATTAAGGTCTTACACTCCTCCTTTAGGAGGTTCTAAGTAATGAAAAGATTAGGAACACCCCCCTCTCTGACATTTAATTCAAATAAAAACAATATTAAAGCACAAAAAGGTAAGGAAGTCTAAAGAGTTCTGACATTACTATAATTATTAAGTCTTAAAAAAACCCACAATGTACCCCAAGTCAATGTTTTCACATTTTGGGTACCCATGATTTGCAATGCCTTAAGCGCACGCTCACTTTGGCTATTGGGTAATCCTGCACTGGCCCAACTGTCCAAACCATAAATTTGGGAGCTTCTTTGAGCCTACTTTACTATATTTTATTTTTTACAGAGAAGAAGGGAAAGGGATAGGGAGTTAGAAACTTTGATGAGAGAGAAACATTGATCGGCTACCTCCTGCACATTGCCTATTAGGGATGTGCCCGCAACCAAGGTACATTTCCTAGACCAGAATCGAACCTGGGACCCTTCAGTCTACAGACCAACGTTCTATCCACTGAGCCAAACCAGTTAGGACTCTTTGACCCTACTTTAATTCTATCTTAGTTTGTCACCAAGTTCTCTCTATCTATATCCCAAACTCATCTTAAATCCATCTTCTCTCTTATCCCCACAAACCATAATCTTGGTCCACTGTACCAGCATTACTCACCTGGTCTTACTGTCTTTAATTTTTCTCCCTGCAATTTATTATTCTGGGCCAGAGTAATCTTTTGAAATATTATAATTTCATTGCATTCTTGCCTTTGTTAAAGATGCTTAAATGGATTTGCATTATCCCTGCTTTTTAGCATGCTAAGTTAAAAATACATACTTCTTAGCATACAATCCAAGGGCCTGCATGATCTGCCTTCATCCCTCTCCATTGTTTATTCTTGCCATGGTCCCCAGTGTCCCATACCCATTTCATGCTCCCTAAACTGCTGGAGTTCTCTTTTTTAAAATTTATTTTTCAATATTGTATTATTTTCAGGTGTATAACATGGTGATTAGACATTTATATACCTTACAAAGTGAGGTAAGTCTAAAACCCACTAGAATCATAATATTTGTTACAATATTGTTAATTATATTCCCTATATAATTCACACCCCATGACTATTTTTATAACTGGAAATTTGTACTTCTTAATCCCTTTCACTATTTTCATTCATCTCCTGCTAGTATTCTCTTACTGCCAAACTTTTACACATGCTAGGTCAAGGCCTGGGAATGCTTTGTTTTTTCCATTTCCCTTTTGGTTTGTGTAGGTAACTTCCATTAATCTTTATTCTTGAAGACACCCTCCTGGGCTTCCTCCTGTAGCAAGTCTGTTCCTATATTCAGTCTGCAGACAAAGTTCAATGCCCTTCTCTTCATATTCCGATGGAATACCCAGTGTATACTATGAGCTTGACACTTATAAACACTAGATTGTTTTTCCTTCTTTATATACCTACTAGAGGCCCTGTGCACAAAATTCGTGCACAGGGTTGGGGAGTTTGTCCCTCAGCCCAGCCTGTACCCTCTCTAATCTCAGACCCCTTGAGGGATGTCCGACTGCCCGTTTAGGCCTGATCCCATGGAATTGGGCCTAAACGGGCAATCAGACATCCTTCTCATAATCCAGGACTGCTGGCTCCCAACTTCTTGCCTGCCTGCCTTCCTGATTGCCCCTAACTGCTTCTGCCTGCCAGCCTGATCACCCCCTAACCACTCCCCTGCAAGCCTGATTGATGTCTAACCCCTCTGCTGCCAGCCTGTATACCCCAACTTCCCTCCTCTGCTGGCTTGGTCACCCCTAACTGCCCTCCCTTGCAGGCTTGATTGTCCCTCCCAACTGCCCTCCTCTGCTGGCCATCTTGTGGTGGCCATCTTGTGTCCACATAGGGGCAGGATCTTTGACCACATGGGGGCAGCCCTCTTGTGTGTTGGAGTGATGGTCAATCTGCATATTACTCTTTTATTAGATAGGATTTTTCTAGCTAAAATTTGAGTTATTTGACATCAGCCACTGTATCTTATGCACGCTCACATTCCCTAGCATTTCTGAAACATTCACCATGTGCAACGTGCTTCTAAGATTATCTCATTTAATCACCAAATGCTTATAAGGTAGACCATATTATTATTTTTGTAGATGAGGAAATCAGACTCAGTGCGATTAAACCACATACCCAGGCTATATAGCTGGCAGGTGTCAGAATAAGGATTTGAAAAGAGGTACCAACTGGGGCTATAGAACCAGAGCTCTTAATAGCAACATTATTTTTTATTCAGTAGCATTTTTAAAACTTGATACATTTGAGCCCTAGTCTTCAGTAAATGTATAGTGATTGAATTGGAGCTTAGATTATTATTATTTTTTCTTTTTAGAAACACTAAGATGTCTCTATCTTCTTCAGAAAATTCTGTAAGCATTGGTCATTTCTGTTAAGATTTAGCCTAACCTGAACCTTGGGAATAATAAGAATCAGCCTCATCAGCTGTGTTTGTAGAGAGCAGAAGACCAAATGAGTATAATTTTTAAAAGCATACCATGCATATTTTATTGGAATCTAGAGCAGAGATCACAAATTGGTGACTAGACTACAAATTGCAAAGACTGTTTGGCTTTGGGACTCTCTAGGTGTACATGAGTTCTGATTTTAACTCACAGGACAGCTAATCTTTCTTGTCTCTCATTCTGACATGTTTTTTCATCTTAATACTTTTGAAAGAAAGAAAAGCCCCTCTAGATACCAGTCATCTCCCATATGGTCCACCACAGTGTTCATACTTCCTCCAGTGGTTAAAGCTTTTTTCATTACAAATTCCCTTACACTTTTAACCTCTTATTTTATTTTTTAATCCTCACCCGAAGCTATTTTTCCATTGATTTTTAGAGAGAGTGGAAGAGAGAGGGAAAGACAGAGAGAAATATCGATGTGAGAGAAAAACATTGATTGGTTGCCTCTTGCTTGTGCCCTGACCAGAGTCCAGGCTGGGGAGGAGCCTGCACCCTAGGTACGTTCCCTTCACTGGAATGGAACCCGTGACCCATTGGTCCACAGTCTTTATTGTCTATCCACTGAGCCAAACCCGCTAGAGCTCAACCTGTTCTTTATATGATCACTTCACTTCCTGCCTTAAGTTCTCAAATTTCACTGTGCACCACTCTTATCTGGAAAAATTAAAGAGAGATGTTAAAACCCCACCCACAAAGATTCAGATTCAGTTAGTCTGTGCTAGACCCAAGCACCTTTCATTTTTAAAGCTCCTCAGGTATTTCCATCGAGCCCCTGGGGTTGAAAACAACTGTAAGCCTTACTATCCAATTAAGCTACCCCTTCCACAAATATTTCTGATAAGTGCTGCTTATTCTTCGGCATCCTAAGTCCTTAGGCCTAGGGGGATGGGAAAAGACAGAATTTCCCTATTTTTTACTACAAAATGTGTATTTGAATCAGTACTACTGCACTTGCCCATAAGACGCCCTTCTTGAGGTTATTGCCATTTAGTTCTCTTGACCAAGTCCCCTTATCCATTGAGGTCTTTGATCCCTAGTCTTCATTACTGCACTCAATGCTGTGAAATGTAATATATACATGGATACCTCGTTCATACCCTTTCCTTTTAACTTCTTGACTTCTATAAACTCTACTGAACTGGACCACCCTTCCACATCCTCAATCAATTCTCATGAGCACCTTTTAAACCAGTAATTTTCAAATGGGGTTGCACATCAGCATGACTTGTAGAGTTCCATAAAATATCAATGTCTAGGGCTCACCCATGATTCCTGGGTGCAGAATCTGGGCAAATAATATTTAAGCTCCATAGATGATTTTCAGATCGACTGGAGGATCACAACTATCCCAGGCCTTTTCATTATCTAGAATGACCCTTTCACTGAAATATTCAACCCTGTCATCTCATTCTTTGAGCCCATCTTTCCATCCTGCTAACCTTCTCACTCTCTGAAGCCCTTACTCTATTTTACCTATTCTTTGATCTCAACAAAACCTCCAGTTCCTGTGTGCTTACACTTTTAACCAATTTCTTAGCTTCCTCCTTGGCCAGACTCTATGGCCCATCATTTAAATTGCTATTAAGCCCCTGCCCTGGAAATTCTTGCTCTTTGACCTTTTCTTGCAATTGTCCTTGTAAACCATACTCCGACAGAATCTAACTACAAAACCTCCACTTTCATATTGAAGCTACTAAAAGTTGTTGGGGTAAAACCATCCAGCTATGCATATTGGTGAAGACAGATAACAGTTGGTTCATAAATGGTGCTTGGTAATATTATTCTTTATCCCTGCCAACTTCAATTCCTACTTTTCTTATTAAATATTCCAGACTTTTATCACTTCAGTCAAACTTTTGCTTCACCATCTTCTCTCTTACTTACAGCATATGAAATTCCTTCTACTTCTAAGACAAAAATGGAAACCATTCGTTTGGAGCTCTTTTGAATTCACTCTATCCCCCAGTCTTTTCATTTATCTCACATTTCATTGGAAGCAGAATTCCATCCTTTTGTATAAGGTTTATTCTTCCTCTGGTGTCTAGATACCAGTCCCTCTCGCTTCTCTTATTTCTCATTTTATCTTCTATCTCAACCCTTCTACTGACACTCCTATTTGGCTTAAAAGACATACTAAGATCCCTTTTGTACTTAAAAATTAAAACCTTCTGTCACCTCACAGCTCTCTCTAACTGCAGTAGTCTCTTAGCCTCTCTTTCTTTAAACACCTTGAAAAGACAATCTAGACTTCCTTAGTCCTCTTTCTTCAAACCACTGCAGTGAGCTCCTGAGGGCACTGAAAATTGCTACTTTTTAGTCCTTACCAACAATAACCTCAGTCAAAACTGACATTTATGACCATATGCTTTATGAAATTAACTCTTTTATATCTCCTTTCATACAACACTTTTCTAAAATATATTTCAATATTTCTGGATCTTCTATCAATTCTTAAAATAGTATCCCCCAGGAGCTATCCTAGGTCTTCATCTCTTCTTCTTATAAGACCTCTTCTTTAGGTCACCTCATGTGCTTGTATGGTTTCAATTACCATCTACACTAGTGACTCCCCATATGCACCTTCAGCCCTGACCTTTCTGCTGTACCCTGATCCCATGGAATTAACTGCCTACTGAAACCCTCTATTTGGATGTCTCATAGGCCTCTCACTCTAAATGTTTTCCAAAGTAAACTATTCTCCACTGCCTTTCCTCACTTAAAACAAGAGCTACAACTCCCCGTGTTCTCTACCTCACCATCCTCCAGCTTCTCCTCCTACTTTCTGAATAGTTGCTTAGTTCTATTAATTCTTCCTCCTAAAGAATTGCCACTGTATTTTCTTCTCCTATTCATATAGATACTGGCCCTTAGCCAGGCCATTGCCATTTCTCACCTGCATGATTCCAATAGTCTGACTTGTCTCCTTTCATCTCTCTTCTCCCAAATCCATTTTTCTCCTGTGACTAAAGTGATATTTTGGCACACAAAAATGATATCATTCCCCTGTTTTAATGTTTCTGCAATCCCTCAGAATCAAATCCAAAGCCCTCAGTATGGCATAAATAAGTTCTCCAGGATCCAATACCTAATTTACTTCCATAGCTCCCTATCCCATCCCTCTCCCATTATCACTCTATGCACTAGGTAATCATTCATTGACTTGTCTATGTCTCTCACAAGGCCATCAGTTTCTTAAAGGCAGGAAATGTAACATTCACCTAAGTACTCCAACATCTATTTAGAACACTACATGGTTCAATAAATATTTAATGAATAAGCAAATAAACAAATGAATGGATAAATGACCTTCAGTATATGAAATGAGACCAATACATGGAGACAGGTCATGCATATTTGCCATTATGTGTTGGTGGATGAGGAGATAATGATCCAGGTTCTCAAAGAAGGCTGGGAGGTTGGAGAATATATTTTAGAGTGTTTATTATAGTTGAAGTTGGTGGTGGCGGCATTGTTGCTGTTTTTCCATAACAATGGGGATGATTCTGTATTCATCAGGCACATCTCTTCCCAGGTGCCACTTTGGAGACAAAACCATATATTGGCAACACTGATGGGCAGGGTTCAAGGTACAGCAAAACAACCAATTCCCCCCATGATGAAATCCCTAAATGGTGCTATACTTGTCTTCTGAAAGCATTTTAGAACACTGTCACCTGAATCTTCATTGTTGTAGGAATTCCACTTGTCATTTTCCCCTAAAATTCCTGGAAGTTTTGTTGGACATTCTTATTGGAAGTCATATTGGTCACATCCAGAATTATTTTTTAAGAAAACTTTCTAGATCCTTGAAAACAGAGCATGCAGGAAAAGACAGGAATGAAAAAAAGGACAGACATAGAGGAATGCTTTTCCACATGCATTTAGCTTGAAAGCACAGAACAATGATCATTAAAAAAAAAGAAATGGGAAGCATGCAGTCACAGTATATGACATGATTTAAAAAGCAACATTTATACACAAAGCTAAAAGCAAAATATTACAAAGAACATTTTTGAAATACAGAAATATTTTTCCAAAGAAAAAGGCACATATGCTGGCTAATTCTAAGCAGCAGGAATTTCATAACCTTGGCTCTAATGACCAAGCTCCCTCCTATTACTGTTCTAGACTCCTTTCCTTTGAATCAGTCACCGGGTCAGTTAACAAGTATACAGAGAATTGAGGATCAGTATAGTGACACATTAGGCTGAGTAACTTGTTAGGAACTTAATATTCTAAACTTGTGATCTAACTAGAGAAATAAACTAAATAAATAAAAATAGAAATTGATAATACCAGATCAAAGAAAATAAGTTGCTAATATGGGAAGAATAGAGCATAAATGCTGTAGCATGTCAAAAGAAGATCATAGAAACTTGTGGGAACAGTGAGGGCTTACTGATGGAGGTAAGACTAAAGAGATTGGACTTAAAGAATGGATAGGCAGGAAAGGATAAAGCATCTAATGCAGGAAAAATGGGAGTAGCAAATATTGGAAGTAAAAATGTGTATAGAATATTGATGAGGGAATGAGAAGACAGAAAGGTGAATAGATGTGGTATAGCCTTGGGAATCAGGAAAGAAGATGCAATTGAAGATAGGATGAAGAATTTACCAGGAAAGTTTTTTGAACAGATGGATGATATGATAGAAAAGGTATTTCCTCAAAGATGAGCCAGGTAGCTATGTACTTCTAGGTACACAAAGCAGGCTTCAAAATGGTTGTTATCATGTAGGCTGAGGAGAAAAATAAATGGTGGGAGAGGAATGGGGAGGACCTATCTGCCATTAAATCTGTTGCCTCTAAGATTACCTATTGGGCATTTCCTTTAAATTGTGCATGGCTGATTCCTGTAACTAGATTGAAAATTACCTTAGGACAAGAAAGCTTGTCTTATTTGTAGTATCCCCGACAACACTCAGCACAGAACAAGGCACATAAAAAGCAGGCAAAAGTCTTTTCTGAGTGAATTATAAAACACGCTCCAGGTTAGCTTATATTTACACCCACTTTTATTATATCTGATTTTTAAACTGAAATAGCTATTAAACTACATCTGCTCAAAATCAGCATGCAGCTCTGATTTATGCCCTGGCTCGTTGCACATAGGTTTCTAACCTGTGATCTTCCATGAAGACTTTTGAGGTAAAGGAGGTCTATTAAAATATTTTGTTAGAAGATTTGTACTGGAGTTGCTGATGTTGAAGATCTCCTTGGAGATTCCCTTGTGCCCACCTTGATACTAAAATCCCTTCCCCCTCTCTTGCCTACTTTTTTCCACTCCCCATGCTAATGTTCAATCTATACTGTGTTATATGTTCCTTAAGCCAAACCACATGTGCATAGATAGGGACCATTTATATTAGGGGCAGTGAGGAAGGCTGGTTAGAGTTATGCCATATTAAATGCCTGTTTTTCATCTCAGTATTCCTGTACTTTGCTCAGGGAAAGCCATTTTGGAAGGATATAGAGGTATTTTAATGGGTGATCCACTTCCCATGGGTGGTAATGACCACTTTTCCTAATAAATGATATTAGTGATTTAGTGACTCTTTAGCTAGATGATAGGTACTTTCAGTGGCTTATTAATTTCTTTAATTCACTAAGAGGCTGCTAAGCAATGCCTCATAGGGATCTTTTACAAAATATGGGATAGAACTAAGATGGTGGCATAGGTAAATACCTGCACTTACTGCCTCTCACAACTACATCAAAATTACAACTAAAATACAGAACAACTATCATCTAGAACCAAGAAAAAGCTAGCTGAGTGGAAGTACTACAACTAGAAGTAAAGAAGAAAGTGCACTGAGACTGGTAAGAGGTGCAGAGGTGTGGAAAAGGCTGGCATCCTTGGGCACTACTTTTTTAATCAGGAGGGAGATACAAGATCCCATTTGCTCTGAACACCACTTAGGGGTGAGACTCTGGGGGTCCCAGAAACATATAGGGAAAAACTGGACTGTCTGGCATCGAGGCAGGAATGAGAGGGTGGCTTTCTTTCAGATGGAGGTACTCTCAGAGGTCATTGTTCCTGCACTGGGACCTCTCTGGTGCAGGGCTGACTGGCAGCCATTGCTGTTTGCTCCACCCTGGTGATTCCCAGAGACACCACCCTACCCAATTTACAACACCACCCAAGCTGTGCACAGTAGCTTTTGAATATAAATGTCCTGTCTTTTATCAGCCTAAAACATGTCAAACAGGTTAGGGGAGCCCAAAGCTATAAAAAAAAGGCCAAAGGCCTGAAGCAGGAGCCTGCCTTGGTTCACAGCTGGGCCTCATCTGAGAACTTCCAAACCCAATAAAAAGAGGAGGAATCTTCAGATCTCTCTGAAGTTCCTGCTGGGTGGCACAAGGCAGTGGCTGACTTTGCACCTCCTTAGAGATCCAAAAGCCAGTGTACCCAGTGTACTCACTCACTGTGAGACCATACCAGATTACAATTCTTCACAACCATAAGTGACCCACTCAAGGGGCAGACTCAGCAAGCACCAAAGCTCCACTAAAACAAGTCATCGCCATAAGGGTATCTCGTATACAACAGCTCTTTCATTGTAGACATAGTTGGTCATCACAGCCAATTGGCCTGGAGGTCAATTCCTCCTAATTATACCAACAGCAATCAAGGCTTAACTACAATAAGACTGCACACAACCTACAAAGGGGTGCACCAAGAGAATCCACCTCAAGTGACTGAGGAGGCTGAGACACTGGGCCCTACAGGACACATACCACACAAGGCCACCCTATCAACTCAAGAAGACTTAGCAGCTACCCTATACATAGAAAGAAACACAGGGAAGCAGCCAAAATGCAGAGACAATGAAGCATGTCACAAATGAAAGAAATGGAAGAAAGAAAAATACTGGATATAGAGTTCAAAAACCACAGTTATAAGATTACTCAAGAATCTTCTAGAAATCTATGAGGATCTTAGTGAGAATGCCCCCCCCCCAAAAAAAAATTGAAAGGACCAGTCAGAAATTAAGCATACACTGACTGAAATAAAGAATAATATATAGAGATTCAACAGTAACTAGAGGATCCCAAGAATCAAGTCAAAGATTTGAAATATAAGGAAGCAAAAAATACCCAATGCGAAGAGCAAAAAGAAAAAAGAATATAAAAACACAAAGATAGTGTAAGCAGCCTCTGGGACAACTTCAAGATACCAACATTTGAATTATGGGGGTTCCAGAAGAAGAGAGAGAATAAGATATTGAAAACCTGTTTGAAGAAATAATGACAGAAAACTTCCCCTACCTGGTGAAAGAAATAGACTTACAAGTCAGGAAGTGCAGAGAACCCCAAACAAGAGGAATCCAAAGAGGACCACACCAAGACAGATCATATTAAAATGCCAAGGGCAAAAGATAAAAAGAGAATCTTGAAAGCAGCAAGAGAAAACAGTAAATTACTTACAAGGGAGTACCCATATGACTGTCAGATGATTTCCCAACAGAAACTATGCAGGCCAGATGGGAATGGCAAGCAATATTCAAAGTGATGAATAGCAAGAACCTACAACCAAGATTAGTCTACCCAGCAAAGCTATCATTTAGAATTGAAGGTCAGATAAAGAGCTTCACAGACAAGAAAAAGCTAAAGGAATTCATCACCACCAAAGCAGTATTATATGAAATGATGAAGGGTATTCTTTAAGAAGAGTAAGAAGAAGTAAAAGGTAAAGATCAAAAACTATGAACAACAAAGTGACAAAAAATACATATCTATCAACAAGGAAATCTAAAAATCAAATGAATAAAAAATCTGATGAACAGAATAAACTGTTGAATGTAATAGAATCAGGTGCCTCAAAAAGGAGTAGGCTGACAATTCTTGGGGAGAACTAGGGGTGCAGAAAGAGATTGGACAAAAATCTTTTACCTATGGATGAGGACAGTGGGAGACGGGTACCGAGGACCTGAGTTGGAGTGAGAACTGGGTGGAGGAGAGCTACAGGGGAGAAAGAGGAACTTCTGTAATAATCTGAACAACAAAGATTTTTAAAAATGTTTCCCTTTTGTCCTTTAAGAATTAATATGTCTTAGTGTTTACTTAACTACCAGAATAGTAAGTTAAGCAAGCACTGGAGTTGTTTTGCTCCACCTTCTGACTTGTGGGTCACAGAGCACATTGTGCCATAACCCCACAAGGGAAGCTTTCTGAAACCTTATACTTGGGAACAAAAGTACCTGAGATCAGTTAAAATATTCTGTTTGGCGGCATATTATGAGAAGGGATTCAAAAAAGTTTATTACTGCCTGGATTCATGAAATGTATACTTCCTCTTACATAGGGAGAAATTAATTTTCTAGTTTTACTCCATTTTTTGTTTAAAAATGTTATTTTGTGGGCAATCAAATTTATTTTTCCAAATGGAAATCTCCAAACTATATGTGATAATTACAGTGGAAAGTTAGACAAAAACATAATTTATTCCTGGCTTGAAGTATTTAAGAAATTGATAGTGCAAGGTGGGTAAAAGATTTAAAAAAGAGGTTCTATATAACAATATATTTCTGGTTTAAATCTACCTTCTTTAGCAAAATATATACTGCTTTTTACCAGATAAGAAGTAAAGGAGTCTTAATCTTTTAATACTGAATTATGAATGAATCTAAGAGGAAGGATGAGAGGTGACTGTCATGTTCTATTTTAATATAGTTTTAAAATAGTTTAATGGTAAGAGCATTAAATATCTTTGTAATAGAAAAATATTTCAAAGCCCCTCAAATAACAAAGAAATTGGGAGGGTTAATATTTTTTTACAAAGGCTGGTACTTTCTGCTAGCAAGTTAGGCCGTCTGGAGGAGTAACATGGAAAGACAAACGTATGACTACTGTTGTAGTGGCTGATTGAGAAAATGGGTTACATTCACCTAGGTTTCACCTACCTCTGTAAAGATTTCATTTTTATATATTCAATGGACTAAAACCTATTTTCAAAACAATCTAGGTAACTCCTATTTTATGGCAAGCTGTATAGTGTTCAATCACCACTGGACTACCGTTTGAGAATCTAAATTTTAGGTCTGCCTTGTTTTGTAGTTAGTAGTAGGGCAGGTTTGTAGAAGTCATTTAACCTCTCTAAACTCCTGCCTTCTGTAACATTGGGGTAATCCTTGACTCCATCATAAGGAGGTTTGAAGGAGGTAATTGATATAAAAACACTTTGAACATTGGAATATTCCTGTAACTGCCATCCAAAATACATTATCTTATTAACAATATACTTAGTAACAGAGTATCTGTGTTTGCTGGAGAACTAAGCAATCTGACACTTTTAAAATGTAGCACTTGCACTCTATAAATGAAGTCCTTAGAAATATAACTACCAAGAAAGAGGATTAAACTGAGCTGTTTTTAAACATTCACTGCTCTTATTATAGTATCTTACATTATATTAGCAAATCTCAGATGTATGTAGCTGGGAAGGCCCCTGGCGGAAGTTTCATTCTCCCATCCACAGGTAGGAAGACCTGCTAAAGCCATGAGAGACCCAATAGAGAACCTTGGTAATCATAATATCCAATCAGCACATCTGGAACTTCTTTTTAAAAATATTTTTTATTTATTTTAGAGAGGAAAGGAGAGGGAGAGAGAGATAGAATAATTAATTATGAGAGATAATCATTGATCAGCTGCTTCCTGCATACCCTCCTCCTACTGGGAATCAAGCCCACAACCCGAGCATGTGTTCTTAATTGGAATCGAACCCGGGACCCTTCAGTTCGCAGGCCAACACTCTATCCACTGAGCCAAACCAGCCAGGGATGGAATTTCTTTATGTCTAGTTTCATTCTCTCTGGTGAAATAAGGAGCCCATTTCCTCCTGCCAGGTCTTTAGTGGCTATGGGAAACAATATATGCCCTCCATAAGATTGCAGTCTTTAATGTATAGAAAAATAGTCTGAATGGTACCTGATTCTGCAATATCAGCTACACGCCCAGTTCACAGGCTGGGTGTTCCATGAGGATGATGGATGAAAGGAAATGATGGCCCTATGTTAGTCCTTCTAGTGATCCCCACTCACATATGCTGGCAGCCATCACCTCCAGTGGTATCATCTTCAAAGATATTCAGCAACAGTGATCATTCTGACAAATAATTAAGGAGTTGACTTTTACATCTATCTCCTCTAGACAACACACACTGGCCTCACTCTCATTTATACCCAGTTCACATGTGCAACAGATTCAATGGAAAATGTTTGAAAACAAAAAGCAAATATGAGGCAATGTCCTAAACCAAACACATCTAATCATGTGGATAAGTATGCATGGCATAAATTAGAGAGGAAAAAAATGGAGCCTCATTTGCTTTAAGCAGAAAAACAACTTTATATTTTTTAGCTAGCATTTTCTCCTTTCAAGACTTCATTTTAATTGGTACAACTCTTCTCTGTCTTCCCCATTCTCATCTATCCCTTGTGTCTTCTCCACTTCTTAATCTCCCTCTCAAAAATTTCTCTCAATTTATTTCTCCCTATAACTTATTTCATTTAGTGTATATATCTCCCAGTTCTGCCCTCCATGCTTGTCTTGAATTTGACTGCTGCTTTTAGTGCCCAATTTTCCTGTTTATTGGCCTTGAAATAGAAGCACAGGTTCTAGTAGATAGAGGACATCATTATCCCATCTTATTCCCATTTCAATCATAGAGGACTTAAAAGAGTAAAGGAGTAGTACATGAGGTTCTTCAGAGGCACAGCACTGACCTGGAGGACAAGCAAGATGTCATGTCCTTCAGGCTTTCCAAAGGGTAGTGCAATGATCTCCAAAGAGTACTGTTTTCTGAGCTGCATAAGATACTTTGGAGAACCAAGAGGAATGTAAACACAATTCAGGATACAGCAGTCTCTGACATCTGACATTTTGATAACAGAACCCAGGATTAATTGAGATTCCCATTTATTATTAATGTAATGATCATAACTTTGAGCTACTTCAAGATCCCAAAAGGTCTTCAGCACACCGAATAAAGACTGCATACTTTTCAGTCTAGTTATCACACTAAGAATTTTTTATTGTGTATTAATTAGGTGAAAGTTAGTAATGTGCATTGACCAAAACATTTGATTAACAAGACCATAAAGGATGAAAGTCTTCTTTAACATAATTTTTGCACAGTAATGCTTTCTGCTGTGTAGCATATATGGAAAATAGTATACTCTAAGAATTAGAGCAAACTATACAATAGCAAACTATATGGCACTTTAAAAAACTTTTCACATATATGAGCACACTCATTTATAGCCTCAATTTTCTCAAGTAAGCAGTATGCAAGCCTGTAAAGCTGGGGTGGGGAATACTCGGCCTGCGGGCCATATAACACCCACGAAGTCGTTGGACTGGCCATGCCAAGGCATTAGAGGTGAGCTAATTAAGTGTTTGACCAACTATAGCAAGCTCATTTTTAAGTAATTTTGTATGGCCCCCGAACCTATAATAATAAAAGCATAATATGGTAATTGGACAGGATAGCCAAACAACCTTCTGGACGTCCTTCCCGATGAAGCCGGAGCTGCGAGGGTCAAGGCAAGTTACCACAGCTACAAGGACCAAGCCCCTTGCATGAATTTCATGCATTGGGCCTCTAGTTATAAATACCCAAATGGCCTTGGCAGACAAAAGATTTCCCACCCCTGCTGTAAAGTATACACACTAAATGAGGATCTAACCCACAAAACACCTGAATTAAATGTTAACACACCTCTACAATGAAGACTATTTTCTTGCCATCATTTTATAAAAAAAAATGAAAACATTTTTGTTTTGTTTTTTCTACTGAGTGGTGATAATAAAAAAGTCCCATTTTTGAAAGTGAGAAAAGTTTCAAAGCACACTACCATATATTCTTAAGGAAAAATGAAAGCCACTGCTGGCTTTTAGATGCTAAGATTATAGTTTTCCACATATTCCCTTTGTTATATTCCAACAGAGTGTTTACAGAACAGAAAAATCATATGATCTGGAGTCCAAGAGACCTGGGAGACATCTGGCTTCCATCATTTGCTATGTGATGCTAGGCTGTCTAATTAAACACTTTAAACTTAAATTGCCTCATATGTAAAAAGGGGATAATACAGAATGGTTGTATGGGTGAAAAGACTCAGTACATGTATAGTGCGTGGAATACAGCTTAGAATACAGGAATTCATGGTAGATCAGTCAGTAAATGGTAGATCACTTCTTACTTGTCTTGATTTTTTTAATATATTCAACGATCTACTAATACTCCTCTAGGAAGAGTGGCATTTGCTTCATTCCCAGGCTTACCAGCTTCCAAATCTCTCTGAATTCCCCACAAACAAAATGTACATAAACTGTGCTCTCTAAGGACATAGCCCTTCACATAGCATTGCATATCTTCTGAAATACACCTGATGCTCAAGTGCAGCACAGGACAGCTAAGCATGCTTCAGATGACACAGATGTCACACAGAATATGTTACCTCCAAATGCAACCTCACCTACTTCTTTCCCATATGTTCTTCCAATTTCAAGTCCTTAACACTGATTTATTTTTAGAGGTACTATACCATTTTCGAGTCCTGGCAGATTTCTTTGCCTCACTGCCTTTGTAATTTTCTCATGTATTTATTTATTCATTCATGTATTTGTTCCCCACTCTGTTCCAAAATGGCTACCAGGTGGCTTAGAAGAATACACAAAATACAAATTATAGTATAAATTCAAAATAGATAAAAAAGTAAAAAGCAAAAAAAAAAATAGGAACAGCCCTGTTTGTGTGGCTCAGTGGATTGAGCATTGTCCCACACACCAGGAGGTCATGATTTGATTCCCAGTCAGGGCATATGCCCAGGTTGCAGGCTTTTATCCCCAGTAGGGGGTGTGCATCAGGCAGCCAATTGATTATTCTCTCATCATTGATGTTTCTATCTCTATCTCTCCCTTCCACTCTTTGAAATCAATAAAAAAAATTTTAATCTTAAAAAAATGATAGGAATCCAAAATGGAGCCTGGAAGAAAGCTAATAATAAAGCACATGCATACAATAGAGTCCCCACGGCAAGGGCTATGCATGGGCCACAAATTTGGCTCCAAGCTTTCTAGTAGCTAGCAAGAGAACCCACAAAAGAAGCGATCTATCACTTACTAGAAAGCCAACAAGCTTTCTGGTAATCACAGTCTCACATTTCACAGGGTACATAAAATAAAAGCTAAACCACTTGTTAAGGATGTTCTTTTCCTGATCTAAATTCTAAAAACTTTCCTATAGTGAAGTGTCACAGAATGGTGGTAAATTGTCTCTCCAAAGTTGCTCTAACATCACAATTCAACTCCTGGAATAGTCTCCAACAAAGATAGTCTTGAAATTACATCTGCTACTACTTATTTTTTTCTACCTATCTCTTGAAATTCCATTTGTTCAATGAAATGTAGCTATTAAAGAGACTTCTTAAAACAAAACAAATAAAAAAACCTCTTTCACCAAAGAAAGTATTTTCATTTAATTAAAGAAGTAAACATTGTGACATTATTTATATAAAGATTTAGAAGATTCCCCAAATATCCAGTGAAAGGAAACGATTAAATAAACCATGATGCCACTATTGCCAATATATGATGGAATATTATACACTTCAAAAATAATATCATAAAAACTTTTTAAAATGTAGGAAAATATTAATGATAAAAATGTAAGTGCAAAGTAGGATATAAAATTATATATTATGATCACAACTATGCAAAAATATCCCCATATATCGCCATAAAAAGTCTGAAAAGAAATCCACCAAAATATTAACATTGTTTCTGAGATCTGTGAATTTGGGTGATTTTTTTTTTCTATATGCTTGTGTTTATTTTACAAAGTTTTTTTTTCTATATGCTTGTGTTTATTTTACAAAGATGAAAGATTTCTCTATAATGAGGGAAAAAGTACTAAGAAGAAAACATCAACCTAATCAATTATTGTTGGTCTATGGAATTATGGGCAGTTTCAATTTTTCAATTTTCTGTAACTGACATATAAATTCTAGCCAGGAACAAAGTTACTTAAAGAAAGAAACAAGAATTCTAAAATCTAGTTTTTTGGTTGTTTGTAAAGGCCAGAATGATGCAAATCTAATAATACCTCACAATAATTAAGCACTTAATAGTTAAAAAATTATTTTACATTTTAATAATTAGCATATTTATTTAAATTTAATATTATTAAGCCTATTTGTAAAAGCATCCTGATATTTATAATTATATTTGATTATCAACAATATCTTGTGAGACAAGCTAGATATTACTCTTCTCATTTAACAGGTGATGAAATTGAGGCTCAGAGAAACTAAGTGACTAGCTCAAAGTCACAATAATCAGTGACACAGATAGACTTAAACCCATACCTCCAGAACCTAAGTCCAGTGTTCTTTCTATTTATTCAAGACTGACAGTGGTGTAACCTAATTAGTCACTGAGAGACAGAACCATAGAAACAATAACCGCTTCCTACCTATAAGGAATGATCCCCAAGGTAGGGAGTTCAGCTGATGAAATTATGATTTTAGGAGGTAAAAAAAAGTGTAAGAAAGTGAAGTTACATGTGAATTTTGAAAGCCCTAATAAATACTTTTTTGTACAATAAAACAAAACAATAATAACAGTACATTACATAAAAAAGAATGAAAGTTTACATAGCTTAAATTAGTAAAAATGACAGGTTCTACATAGTTTCCATTTTAGATCCTGAAATGATTTCCAAAGGTAATGAAGATGCACCACTCATTACGGCAGTGGAAAATGGGAGTGACAGTCAATCAATGAACAGAGCTGGACTATTTCAAAATTTGGATCTCCATACTCTCAGTCATCTAAATCCAATCATAAAATTGTAATGAGTTGCTTGTGGCTATTGCCTTATCAAGCAAGTGAATTTAAGTGGTACAATTTAATGACTGTGGCTCTTATGACTATGCCTTCTGTCTTCTCAAAAGTCACCTTAGCACTTTGGTATAGAATTCAAATTAAACCATTCAAGCTTTTCTGAAGTCAGATTATCAGCTGTCCAGCACTGTATATAAATGGCACTACTTGATGATTTAGTCTCGTCTGAATTTGCTTTCTTCCTATTATGGCATTGTCAAAAGACTCTTAGAATCTCCTTATAGAGTTCAAGTAAATCATTCAAGCTTTGTCTGAAGACAGCTTATCAGCTTTCCAACATTGGTATTTGATTATTTAAGCCCCACTGTTTTTTTCCAATGTGATTTTTTTTTAAGGCACCAGAATACCTCTTTATGTAATTCTGCTAAATTACTCAAGCTTTGAAGAGGTAAGGTTTGACATCTAAAGGTATCAATTTTCCCTACTTTCTTGGAGAGGTCCTAATCTTGTTCTAAAATATTTACTTCTGTTGCTATAGTTTCATATCTTCATCATCACTTATGATAATCATCTCTGGAGTATTGGAATTTTCCTGAAAGTCATCTTATAGCAGCATCACATCACTTGGGTTAGTGTCAACAGGTTCAGATTCAGTTTTAGCCAATGACTGCTTGTGCCAAATGTTCATCTGCAGCCATAGGTTCTTCTTGATCGAAATATTTTTTTTTCAGGAGGGACTTCTGAAAGATATTTCACCATATCTAGCCAAATTTCCCTTCAGGTTGTATTAATGAAAGGCCCTGTTAAACTATTGATTGCCTCTTTTATTAAGATTATAGCATTAGTGATGGTATAGGAATCCAATGCATTAGGATCTTCAGACAGAGGAACCTTTGTGAGATTTTTAACAACAAAGTTATATTATTAATTTGGCATTAAGTCTTCTTGAATGACTGGATCAAACACTGATCTAAGGCCTCAAGGATCTGAGACATGAGACTATTAAATCAACATTAACATTAGCATGCACATTGGCAAGTACATCTGAGGTTCCAAAAGGACTGTGAAAAATCAGTAGGATTTTGAATTCAAGATTTTTAAAAAACAGTCTTGAACTTCCACAAGAAAGTACTTTTCAAACAATTCCTTAGGGAGAGGAGTCACTGAATTCAAGATTTTTTTAAAACACAGCCTTGAACTTCCACAAGAAAGTACTTTTTAAACAATTCCTTACAGAAAGAAGGAGTCAACCTGGCTTTTCTGTTTGCACACAAATGCATTGGAAACTTGGCTAGGTTTTTTCCATTGGGAAGATTTGGGCATAGTTTCATGTAGAGTAGTAATGATTTCATTATGAGGCCAACTGAAGTAGTGGCACAAACCACAAATGTAAGCCTCTCTATTTTTGCTGACCTCATACCAGCATCAGTTGGCTCCTACTCTTCAAAAGGGCAAGTAAGATTATTCAAGGGTTTCTCAACAGCATAGATTTGTAGATACATAATCCCCTGCTGCAATTATTTTCTGCAATTGTGGCAGATACAACACAGGCTTTGGTAGTTCTTTCTTTGACACCACTGTAACATAAAACTTGGTCTCCAGGTCATGGCCTTCTCTAAGTTTCTCAAACTATTCCTTGTTCTAGAAAATATTTTTTCTGTACCTATTTCAGCATCTGAAAATATTTCTTCAAAAATCCCTCTTAGATGGTTACATATCCCATACATGGAAAGTGTTTTCTTATTATTTTGCTTATATTTAATACACATGTTTAACATCATTTCCAAGTTTTCCATCCTTATGTCACAAGGAATAAAACATCTCTTAAGTGATACAAGTATACAAGAGACAATACTGACCTTAATAAGAAATTCGGTTTTTCTTATGGTACAACTTATGGATTCATTACACTGTGAAAGCAACCTATAAAGCCATTTGTTTTGCCTTGAAGAAGCAGATGAGGAATGTTTGTTTTCTCTTCTAAAGACATCATCCTTCTTGCCCTTTTGGCAAGTTTCTGTGGTAACTGTCTCTGTACTTCATCTACTCTACTCTGCCTCAATAGTCACATTTATAGAAGCCATGTTTAAACTTTAGGCTAATTAATGCAACTTGGCAATTACTTACTAGATATTTTATATCCCCTAGTGTTACAAAGTGTCAGCATATGATTTTTAAGCACCAAATGGTATTATAAACAACACAAGGATAAATGATAATATATTGTTGTAATATTTAGTGCAAATAGAGCTGGTTGTGTAGGGGACAACTGACAGAAGATGAGAAAGAAAACAAATGACTTGGACTGACTCCTGTATACTCAGTTCAAAATTTTCACAGTTGTTACAAAAGGTATATAGAAGTACATCCACCCATAGTCCTATTTCCAATAAGGAGAGCTTGTAGTTTAGAAAAATACTACTGTAAATTCTCTAAGTTATCAGAAAGAAAGCCGTTTATATATTCAAAACTGTATTATTGCTATGAGTTCCCTTGACTTAACACTATGAATTCAATTTTATGTAAAAGGCAAATACAACATAAGTATATTTTCTGTACACCACAGTACATCATTCAAACACTAACTTCTGACAAAAAGCAACCTCTGAAGAAGTAGACATAAATATCAGGCAGTTCCTAAACAGCTAATGCTCAAGAAATGACTACCCAAGAAAGAAAGTGACAATGAAGGAATAAACTAGCCCTTTTTCAATGCCCGGCCACTGATACTTTACTTTTATCCCCTCCTCCTGGGAAGATAGAGCGAAGCCTGGCTTTCTTATTCTTCTCTTCAGGGGCCATGGGAAGCGGTTTGGAGCTGTGGTTGAGTGCTGAAGAATCCCGATTGTTACTATTCATCCTCAGTGGTGGAGCTGGGGGTTTCTCTTCATTATCCAGATTGTCAGACATTTTCAGTTACAACTAACTGCAGAATCCTAAAGGATGAGGAGGAGAAAACAGGGGTTAAGAAAGGAGAGATCTATAAAACAATCTAGTAAATGTAGGGATTCTAATATCTTAGAAACAAAGGTATTGGTATCATATTGTCTCAGGTTTTTCATTGACGATGTTGAGGGGTTTCTTCTCTAGAGGAAAAGGTACCGCCTCCCTAATGACTTAACAGTGGAATTTCCCAAAGAGAACTGTGAAGGCTATGATTAATCACTTTTCAATATGCACTCACAAACACATAAAAGGTCCTTTTCTCACAATGAAACTATATTTTCTGTTGTACACTGAGTCTTTCAATGAACAAGTTACAATCTTTCTTGTTTAAACATTCTATCCTGATCATTGTTATGGCAGGGTAGCACAACCTCTTTAGAATCCAAAACTGACACAAATTTCGCTGTTGATTTTAATGGCCCATAAGAATGATTTGTTGGATGCTTTGACATTGGTATGTCTTTGGTGTCTGATTCTTACTTGTGTGTACCTGATCTACAAAATATATTCTACTGTTTTATGAGAAAGAACTGAGAAGCAATCTGGTAGACATGGTAGTTTCAGCAGAGTTGGGATGTACAGATAGAAGAAATAATTCCCCATATTCAGGTAGCAGGTAGAAGATAAAGCTGAACCAAATGTCACCATGAGCAAAGAGGAGCTCCAAGGAGAAGACCACTTCCTGAGAAGACACTAAAAGCCTACTCATTGTCATATTTTATGTCCTGGAATAGGGAGCAAAGAAGTTGACAGGGGTAACGTGATTGTGAGAATCTGTCTGGGTTTTAGCAACTCATTTGCTCTTAATTTAATTACTTTTGCATTTTGTGCTTAGGACTGAATATATTTAAGTTTTATCCCACTGGGAGGGTAAAGTGAACTGTAAAGCATGAACTTTCCAAGGACATGTTTCTGCTTTCAGCTGTTTTACTATTCTAATTGAAGTCCTTCATTAAGGACCTAAAACTTGCCATGGCAATTCAGGTGTTAAGAGTACCTTTCAAATGAACCTTCAGTTTAAATACAATAAAAATCAAATTTCATTGCAACAAAATATCTGTAAATTCAAGTATTAACTGGCACTCATTTAGGGGGAAAAGAACTCTCTAAACACAACTTAGTACATCACTTTATCCCAACACTATTTACTATAAATATCTAAGTACACCAATAAAACCAGGATTGCCTCATTACCAGTTATATTGAGAAATAATGTGTCATAAATATGTTTAGCTCTTTAGTTGTTACAATGTTTATTGTTTTCAGTATTGAACTCTAATTAGATTACATCATGTTATGTAGAATTTTTAAAAAATTTTACTATGTTCTAAGTATTCTCAAATATATACAGCCTGTGAATATTTAAGAATAAGCAATTATCAATAGCTTCTCCATCTGCATAGGTGACTGCCAACTAATAATGATGATGATGATTGGATTGATCTTGATTTGGACAAGAGATCTCTTTTCCTTTCCTAAGTATCATGACTTGCATTATCTCAATAAACTAAGAACAATTATGTGGGTGTTTTTTTTCCAGTTAGCATGATAGAGAAAATACTCAGTATTAAATGTTTTGTCACAAATGGTAACAACTAAATAAGTCTCACATTGTCCTATATAGGTGAAACTGCAGTATACAGCAAAATTAAAACGAACTGATGTCAAGGATAAGGCCTACTAATGGATATACTAGTGCCTATTTTAATTAGAATATTAAACTAGTGTTAACGGGTTTATATTCCCTTTTGTATTTGATTTTGGTCCTTATAAATTCACTGCTTCTTCAAAATAAAAATGAATTTAAGACTGATTTCATCGAGAGAACCAAGATGGTGGCTTAGGTAAACACCTATACCTGCTGCCTCTCACAACCAATCAAAATTACAACTATAAGGCAGACAAATTGCCACCCAGAACCATTAGAAAGCTGGCTGAATGGAAGTTCCACAACTACAGAGGTGAAGAAAGTGCATTGAGACTGGTAATAGGTGCAGAGGCGCGGAAAGTGCTGGCACCTGGATGTGCTGTTCTTTTAATCAAGGGGGATATATAAGCTTGCACTTGCTCTGAACTCCAGTTCTGGGTGAGATTCTGGAGGACCCAGACACATATGGGGTGAAACTGGACTGTCTGGCATCTGGACAGGAACGTGAGGGTGGCTTTCATTCAGAGGTGCTCACAGCAATCATTATTCCTCCAAGGAGGTGTAGGACACAGAGATCCAGGGACCTCTCTGGTGCAGAGCTTTCTGGCAACCATTGCTATTTGTTCCACCCTGCCCCACTCAATTTACAACCCCACCCAAGTTGTGTGCATCGGCTTTTGCATATGAATGGCCTATCCTTTCTCTATTTAAAACTTGTCAAACTTAAGCTGGGTCAGAGAGCCCCAGAGCTTCCAAAAGAAGGTCCAAGGCCTGGCAGCAGCAGCTGGCCTTGCTTCACAGTGGGGCCCCATCTGGGCACTTCCAAACTCCATACTAGAGAAAGAATCTGCAGATGTCTTTGTAGCTCCTGCTGGGTGGCCCCAGACAGTGGCTGACCTTGCACTTACTTGCAGACCCAAGAGCCAGTGTACCCAGTGGTCAGTGTGAGACCATACTAAACTACAACTCTTCACATCCATGAGAGACACACTCAAGGGACAGACACAGTGAGCACCAAAGCCCCACTGAAGCAAGTCCTGCCCCAAAAGGGTGCCTTCTGCACAACACATCTTCCAGTGTAGACACATTTTGTCATCACAGCCAATTAGCCTGGAGGTAAATTCCTCCCAGTTATACCAACAGCAATCAAGGCTTAACTACAACAAGACAATGCACACAGCCCATAAAGGAGTGCACCAAGAGAATCCACCTCAAGTGACTGGAGAGGCTGAGACACTGGGCCCTACAGAACACATACCATACAAGGCCACTCTATCAACTCAAGAAGACTTAGCAGCTACCCAGTACATAGAAACAAGCACAGGGAAGCAGCCAAAATGCAGAGACAAAGAAACAAGTCACAAATGGATGAAAACAAAATACTGGATATAGAGTTCAAAACCACAGTTATAAGGTTATCAAGAATCCTCTAGAAACCTATGAGGAACTTAGTGAGACCTTCAAGGATGTGGAAAAGGACCAATCAGAAATTAAGCATACACTGACTGAAATAAAGAATAATAAATAGAGATTCAACAGCAGACTAGAGGATCCCAAGAATAAAGTCAAAGATTTGAAATATAAAGAATCAAATAACACCCAACTGGAAAAGCAAAAAGAGAAAAGAATCCAAAAATACAAAGATAGTGTAAGCAGCCCCTGGGACAACTTCAAGCATATCAACATCTGAATTATGGGGGTGCCAGAAGAAGAGAGAGAGCAAGATATTGAAAACCTGTTTGAAGAAATAATGACAGAAAACTTCCCCTACCTGGTGAAAGAAATAGACTTACAAATCAGAAAGTGCAGAGAACCCCCAAACAAGAGGAATCAAAAGAGAACCACACCAAGACACATCATAATTAAAATGTCAAGGTCAAAAGACAAAAAGAGAATCTTAAAAGCAGCAAGAGAAAAATAGTTACCTACAAGGGAGAACCCATATGACTGTCAGATGATTTCCCAACAGAAACTATGCAGGCCAGATGGGAATGGCAAGAAATATTCAAAGTGATGAATAGCAAGAACCTACAACCAAGATTAATCTACCCAGCAAGGCTATCATTTGGAATTGAAGGTCAGATAAAGAGCTTCACAGACAAGAAAAAGCTAAAGGAATTCATCACCACCAAACCAGAATTATATGAAATGCTCAAGGGTATTCTTTAAGAAGAGGAAGAAGAAAAAAAAGGTACAGATAAAAAAATTATGAACAACAAGGTGACAACAAATACATATCTGTGAACAAGTGAGTCTAAAAATCAAATGTATAAAAAAACCGAATGAACAGAACAAACTGGTGAATGTAATAGAATCAGGGCCATGGAATGGGGGCAGGCTGACAATTCTTTGTGAGGGTGGAGATATGGAGGGTGCAGGAAGAGATTGGACAAAGAGCTTACACCTATGAACGAGGTCAGCTGGGACGGGGGAGGCATGTAGTGGGGTGTGAACCTGGTGTAGGAGGGATATGGGGGGAAAAAGGAACATCTGTAATATTCTGAACAATAAAGATAAAAAACAACAACTAGGAAGCAAAAAAACCCATAAAAGTAATTTTTAAAAGACTAATTTCATTAGTGGCATTATTCTGTTTTGGAAAGATTCATGGTTTCAACTTAGTCACTGAGAAGAATTTGCCACCAGAAAAAAAAGCACTATTTTTTCTTTGGTTTCATTTATTTGTTTTACTTTTCTCAGTTCAAAAGTGATGTCTGAATATGAGATTATTAAGTAAAGTTCAATTATACAAAATCTACTTCATATGATACTGAAGTTTGATAAAAATAATGAAACTTTAAAGTTATTGCAAAAAAAACTGTGTATCCTATATAATAGAGATAATTTACAAATTTACTGTCACTCCAATACACAAGATGGCTTCCCCCATGTGGACACAAAATGGCTGCATAATATGGCTGGCAGGGCAGGGTAGGTGTGGGCAATCAGGCCAGCAGGGGAGGGAAGGCAGTTGCGGCTGACCAGGCCTGCAGCAGTGGGTAGTTAGGGGGACCATGCCTGCAGGGAAGGGAAGTTGGGGGGGAACAGGCCAGCAGGGGAGGGCAGTTGGGGGCAAGTAAGCCTGCAGGGGAGGACAGTTAAAGGTAACCAGACCTGCAGGGGAGGGCAGTTAGGGGTGATTGGCCAGCAGGGCAGGGCAGTTAGGGGCAATCGGGCTGGCAGGGGAGTGGTTAGGGAGTGATCACCCTGTTAGGCAGAAGTGGTTAAGGGCAATTAGACAGGCAGGCAGGCAAGTGGTTGGGAGCCAGCAGTCCTGGATTGTGAGAGGGCAGTTGAATATCCCTGGAGGGGTCTCATATTGGAGAGGGTGCAGGCTGAGCTGAGGGCTACACACCCCCATGCACAAATTTCATGCACTGGGCCTTTAGTTTAAATAGAAATACCTAAAGGAGAAGTTTCTGAAATATATATATTACAGGGAGAGAGGAGCCACCAAATTCAGATGATGCATATTTTCTGATGATTGGTTACTTATGTTGACGTGAAGAAGTCGGAGGAACATCCATTGCCTCTTTAAAATTGTATACAGATCTGGTCTTGCATAATAAAACAAGTTAGAGTCTGGGCCAGTCAGAATTCTAGGGCATCTATGTAATTTAAAATACTAGGCTCCTTTGTTCTTGATAAATGGGTGTGGCTAACAAAGTGGCCTTCTTTGTTCCTAATTAAGGGCTCCTGCCAGAGACTCACAAGGTAAGTGCCCTGTTTCTTTTCAAGATGACTGATTATTCTGACCTTATTTGACCTGGTAAAGTTTAGGTTGGGAGAAAAGGGATACTTGTAATTTAAAACAAACAAACAAACAAAAACCCTCATACCATACTCTCCTATATTACACTAGAAATCCCTGTCTAAAATGTCTACCCCACACACTTGATGTGGTCCACATCACAGGCATCTTCAGAGTACCCAGCTTATATAGTGTTCTTTCTACTATAAATTAAATTTGTTTCAATTCCATTAAAATCAACAGAAGATTATAAGAGGAGTCGGAATAAACATTTTACAGACATGAAAATGAAGATGAAGAATTTTTGTCTAGTTCCACACCAGGAATATGAATCATGAAACAGTAACCACTCCTTTAACCTACACATTTCAGATTTGGTTTTGCTTGAATTATCCCCATATTATTTCAGTTCTTTATTACCCTTTACAAGGTACAACTTATATTCATCTTCTTCTAATGGCTCCAAATAATTCTGATTTGGTGGCAAGAGAATAATTCAGGAACATCTTCTTATCATTAACTCAACTTCAAAGACAATGTTTCAAAGCACACTTTTAGAAGACAAATGGTGAAAGGGTAGGAACATGAAAGGAAACCTTGCTGCTAATAAATTTGTTTCCTAAGTGTGAGATATTTCCAACTATTCCAAAACGTAGATAAAAAGGGGGATTCCATCATGTTATGTTTGTAAACAATGCCTATTTACCAAAGCAGGTTTCTTCCCTGATATAGTTTACTACAAAGCATAGTGTTTAATGGCTTGCTGGTTCAATCTGACTATGATGTCATTATTTTCAAGATCTTCTTAGAGACTATTTTGTTTGGGGCAGCTGTAGGTTCTATTCCAAGAATTGTACAAAATCACCATTATTCTCTAGGAACCCAATCCTATTTAATGAAAGAGTAATATGCAAATATGACCGTAGCTTCACCACAAGCCACACACAGCCACGCCCACCAACCAATCAGGAACAGATTATGCAAATAAACCCCAACCAAGATGGCTGTCACCACTGAGAGCAGGAGAAAGGCTTGGGTTTCCCCAGCAACAGAGGAAGCCAAGCTTTTTGCCTGCGGTTACCTGCCTAGGCCTCCACTCAATGTTACAAAGTTTCAATTATAAAAGATACAGAAATGGCAGCAGCCACTGAACTGGAGAGAACAGAGGCTTGGGTTTCCCTGGCCACCGAGGAAGCCAGGCTTTCCACCTGCTGTTGCTGGCCTAGGCCTCCACTCTAGGCTACAAAGTTTCAAACAGAAATGGCTGCCACCCTGGAGGGAGAAGAAGGCTTGGCTCTGCTCCAGGCTACAAAGTTTCAATTGTAGACATAGATTAATCCCAGATCCGAGGGCCTCTTCTTGGGCCCCTGGGGAGCAGGGCTGGCCTACAAACCTCCACAGGCCCATCGCCCAGGCCGCCCCTCACCCCAAGGGAACCCCTACCCTGATCTGGGACACTTTTCAGGGAAAACCAGCTGGCCCCCACCCATGCACCAGGCCTCTATCCTATCTAATAAGAGAGTAATATGCAGATTGACCATCACTCCAACACACAAGAGGGCTGCCCCCATGTGGTCAAAGATCCTGCCCCCATGTGGACACAAGATGGTTACCACAAGATGGCCAGCAGGGGAGGGCCGTTGGGAGGTTCCAGACCCTGCAAGGGAGGGCACTTGTGGGCGATCAAGTCTGCAGGGGAGGGCAGTTAGGGGTGACCAGGCAGGCAGGAGAGGGAAGTTGGGGGCAAACAGGCTGGCAGGGGAGCAGTTAGACATCAATTAGGCTGGCAGGATAGTGGTTATCTGGTGATCAGGCTGGCAGGCAGAAGCTGTTAGGGGCAATCAGGGAGGCAGGCAAGTGAGCAGTTTGGAGCCAGCAGTCCTGGATTGTGAGAAGGATGTGGGCAGTCGGACATCCCTCGAGGGGCCCCAGATTGCAGAGGGTGCAGGCTGGGCTAAGAGACATCCCCCGTCCCCCCATGCATGAATTTTGTGCACCAGGCCTCTAGTTTAAAAATATTTAGCTTTAAAGTTTAACTACTGTTATTCCCTTCTGCAACAGAACAGGAATTTACAAGCGAGTGGCACATTGGATCTAGCCACAGGCCATTTGTTTAACTTCTAGAATTTGGCCCTTGGCATTGTGGAGAAACAGCTAACTTTAATGGACAACCAGCATCAAAGCTATTATATCTGTTCACAGATTGATAGTTTTTGTTCACAGAGAATTCAAATGGCTTCTGTGAATTGTATATATTTATAAACCAGCCCCTTGGACTTAATAAGGTTCACCAGCACTCAGCAATTATAGTATAAATTCATCAGTAAAAAGAAGTGAGCCTCTTGTCTCATGATAACCAAGGAGCCTAATCATCCCCTTTGCAGAGTACTAGGAGAGATTACTCCTCATTTCCCCTTACTCATCTTCCTTTTCCTCTTTCTCTTTCCCCTTCTCCTCACAAAGCACTAGGGCATGCATATGGAGGGCCATATACAAACACTCTTCACTGACTTGGCTTTTGACACAGAGATCTACTGCAAAGAATTTTAGCGGAATCTTTTTGTGTGGGACTTTAAATGAAATGATTAGGAATTATAAATAAATTTTCATCATTCTCTCATTCCTCCAAAATACATTATCTTAATAAGTGCAGAGCTAAGGTAGACAAAGAATGCCCTGAAGGTGAAAAAAAGTCACCAATTTGCATATTTAAGGAACCAAGGGAGAGATAGGTAATCAATTATATTCTCTCCAATGTGGCCAAAATTCATACTCTGGCATACATGTTGAATAGGATGCAACCAAAAAATGCCAATCATACCCATTTGCCACAGGTATTCTGTCCAGGTGTGTAAAAATGAGTCCAGAAATACTAGCCCTGCAACTTTCAAGGCCATATATTAAGCCATAATCAACCTAAGCAACTATTTTCATCATACTGGTGCCATCAGAGACAATTGACATGTCTGTATTATCCAGTCTAATTTAAAAATCGAAATAGCTGTTTATTTGCATATCTTCCCAATGAGAAACAAACTAATTCTGGACTCCTTTCAGAAACAAAAGCCCAGGCCAGCAGATGCAGAGCTATGATCTAATTAATCCAGAGGTAAAGCTCCTGAACCACCAGCTACACAAGGTTATTGCTACAAAGTGGTGAGCACACCAATATTCTTAACATCATTTTGATATCAAACTAGAGGATCTACATAGGAAAGAGATGTAGCCTAGGGGAAATTTCCAGGGTGAACGTCACAATGTTTCTGAGATACCTACATAAAAAATGGGGCTGCAAGATATTTTGAGCTGATGAGATGACTGCCAAACTGACAGAAGCACATAGGAAAAAAGATGGATCTTAGGATCTCAAAATTGAAGTAAACAAGTCAAAGAACTCTCAATAAGTCAAAAAGAGTAATAAAACATGAGGGTATTTCACATTTCTACAATTTGAGAAATCTTTATAACAAGAATTAGTTCTATGCAACAAGACAAATTGAAGATTTAATGAGAGCTTTCAGACTTTGTGGTATGAAGTAAACATAGATTTAAAGTCAGTCAATGTCTATTTAAACAATGATATTAACACTGGGATTTTTTTTGTGTATTTGAGGATGATATTGCTTTTACTATCAGAGTGAATTGTACTTTGGTAACAGGAAAAGGGATCGAATAGTTACCTGCCAGTTTTTTTTTTCTTGGGCTCTCTGTAAATAAAAGCACATGTTTTCAAGATGGCTACCTGAGCTTTCACATGTTGCCTGGGACTGGGAAACAAACTCTGCTTTGCTAACTAGCCTACACAGATATTAAATACATTTTACATTGGACACATTATTAGCAACTGAACCAACTGGCTCAGATACTGCCTGACAATGGAAGAAGATGTAGTGGATTGGTTTTAAATGCCAAAAAAAGAAAGAAAAGTAATTATCTAGCCTTTCACAAGGGGAACAATGTATATTAATTTAAAAGAAAGATAATACATTATGTTGCATTTTTATAGCAAATTGCATCTGAAGATTTTGAGTGACTTTTTAGACATTAATTCCCACAATATGCTATGATTCAAAAGTAGAGAGAAAGAACATTTATTTCATTTTACAGGAAAGAGAAAAGGCATAATCTTGGCCTCCTAGTAGCTCCAAACTCATACTTCCATTTCCAAACTAGGTGGACAAGAAACAGATTGACTACTAACCGTAGCCAGCTACATGAGCCCGACTGAGAACTTCTATCATCTTCTTTCAAATTGCACATAGTCATTATACATATCATTCCCTCACTAGATCATAAGCTCCTTGAGGGTAAGACCCCTCAGTCATAACTGTATACTTTCATATTGCCTAACGCAGTGTTTTATCTCCGGTAGGCATTAAATACACATGTGAGGTAATGACACTGAACTCTATACATGCTATGCAGTATTTGCAGTAAATTTGCCATAAAGTCATATAAGTAAATATACCTACTCAAAGCAGGCCTGAGGCAAAAAAGCATTTTTGGAAATATGGGCACTAGTCTAACTGCCAAGAAATTGGGCATGATGAAGAAACCAGCTACCATTATTAACACCTCATTTTTTTTATTGTATGACTTTGTAATGTCCATAGAACTATGTCTTGCTCTTAAGACAGACACCAGCATGTAAATAAGGAAGTAGCATCCCCATTTTCCACATGAAGAATTAAAAGTGACTAAAAGTTAAGTGACTTACCCAGGCTGACAAAATAAATGAAAAAACTGAGGTTAGAATTTCATACTCTTCTCAATTCCCTTTTCACTAGACCTATTCAATGTGTATCCAGGTAAACCCACAAATGTACACACACTCTTCATATATACATTTTTATCTTCCCAAAATATTCATATGAAACTTCAACCCACTTCAGGATAGTACTTACTGATTTCAACTGCTTTTCTCATCCAAAGACCCAAAGCTAGGTAATTTACTGACAGAATTCCAACAGGTTTCATTGGCCGGTAATACCAATTCTTAGATGGCCTTGTTTTGGAGCTTGTTTGTTCTGGGGCACTCACCAAGGGAACTCTGCTATCAGAGACAGGGGTGTGCTGTTTCAGAAAGCCTCGCCTGGGAGATACCATTACAGTGTGTAATGGAGGGAAGCCTTTTCTAAGATCATTTGATCAGGAGGAGCTGAGCAACTTGTTTGGCAGATTTACAAAAGCAGCCAGACAAGCAAGGTAGGTAACTAGTTCTTTTTACAGCTGCCTCTTTTCAATCTTAGATCCTACAAAAGATAACTAACTACTGATAGTCACAGAAACACACTCACATAGAATAAATTCATGTTCCCTTTCATATACACAAGCAAATGAGGTAAGTTCTGCTGTAGTCCTATTTTCTGCTAATATCTTTATGAGTGATTTCCATTGTTTTGAGCAACAACTTGACATTAATTGAATCCAATAAGCCAGCATATTATAGTCACAAATTTCAAGGATAGGTTGCAAATAAGGAAATCGATAGGTAGACCTAGCATCCAGACCTCATATACTACATACTGTATATTATGTGGGAAAATAGTTCCTTTTCCAGTGACTTACTAAGCTTATAAATATATGCAGCACCATACTTTATTATTTATTGTGTAGGCTACATGAGATAATGCCAAGAAAATGCTAATGATCATCTGACGTGTATTTATGTTTGCAAATGGATGCATTATTACAGGTTTCAGCTTTCCATTTCCAACCTTGATGCTTCTACAAAGAGAAAATAAAATGCCTAAAAAATAGAGTTATACATTTTTTAATCATAAAAAAGTGACAACCTTAAAAGATGCCTTAAAGAAATGTGTGGGGAAAAGATAAGGAAAGTAAAATATTGTAATGAAGTATTTCCTAGTTCTCAAAACAGAATGTAGTAACCTAGAAAGCATTCATATGGAAAAAAATGGATTCAGACTAACAGCCTAAGTGAGCAAATATGGCAAACCAAGGTCTTGAGTATCTAGGGTTCTAGCTGCTCTCTGTTACTATGCACAGGTTATAAGTATACTCTTTCCTGACCCATTCCAGTGAAAAAAGCCACAAATTTCTTCAAATCCAAGGCTAAAATTTAAATTCCAGTAACTTTTAGGGCTTTTTGTGTACTATATAGATGCCTGAACATTGTGTGTCATGGCTAATCATTCTAGGTCCTTGGTGTAGTCTGAATTTGTCTGTACCCAAATCAGCTTTCTAGAGGGAAGGTGCTCCCTGCGTGTCTGATTAAAAGAGCTACATGGGATCAATTGAGACCTTGGTATTATTTCTAAACCAATAATTTATATTAATTTAACAATGCTCATATTTCACTAAAAAAGACAATTTATTGAACTGGAGCTCAAAGAATTTGAGCTAGCATAAAATGCAACAACTCTTTCCCAAACTTTTGTTCCTTCACCCAAGTTCACATGCCTACATTTTAAAAGAGCTGACTGTACATCTTAGCATCTTAGCTAAGGGTTATAGCTAAGGAAGAATAAATACCATCTTTAAAAGGTGTTTCTAATACTGAAGAAAGAATGGGACATGACAAGATCTGTTTTCCATCTATCCTGTTTCACAAATGTTAGAGTATAAACTTTCAGCTGGCTATGCCTTAGTTGTAGGGATTTTCCCATCTCTTATCCCCACCAAAGACAAATTTTTGTGTTTTAAAGAAAATTAGCAATGGGTCTAAGAAAAGATCATTCCACCCAAAGAAATTTCTTCTAGAAACCAAAAGACATATTTGAAGGATGACCTTATAATAGAGCATATTGGCTTTCTCATGCTTTTCCTCTTTCCAGCTTATAAAGATATTCACTTGCAATCTGTTGGATACACCAAATAGTGTTTTCCATTTGATGCTCATTACTCTACTTAACCTGGTTGCAGCTGCCACCGTGCACTTGTATAAGATATGGCTCATCATTGGTTCATGCTAGTGTAGATCCTTAATCCAGCATATGATTAGTTTTGCTTCCCCAGAGCTCACACATACACAAAGAGAAGATTGACATGTGTCCAAGTCTTTTTGTGACTTAGGAAGCCCTAAGGCTGAAATCAGAAGATTCAGCCCTCACCTCAAAGCAAGATATAGTATTATGGTAGAAAAATGGAAGATAAAGCAGAAGCAGAGTTTGGTGCAAGGAGCTGAAGTCAGTAGGCCTGAGAGGGAATCAGTTAGTAGTTCCTAAATTATTCATATGGAGCCAGGACTATAGCTTACAACACATCCTAACAAAAATTTTGGGAAGAAAAGTGGGAAGAAAGCTTGGTGTTCAATATATATAAACTCTGCAAATGTTCATTTCAGAGTATTGCTTTTTTAATCCTCATCTGATGATATGTGTGTATATGTATGTGAATATGTATTGTTAATACTCACCTGACGATATTTTCCCATTGATTTTTAAGATAAAGTGGAAGGGAGGTAAAGAGAGAGAGAGTTAAACATCAATGTCAGAGAGATACATCCATTGGTTGCCTCCTGTATGTGCCCTGATGGGCTGTAGATCAAACCTGCAACCCAAGTATGTGCCCTTGACTGGGAATCAAACCCATGACCCTTTGGTGCCTAGGCTGATGCTCTAATCACTGAGTGACACTGGCCAAGGTGAGAATATATTATAAAAATTGATTTTAGAGAGAGAGGAAGAAGGAGAGAAACATCGATGTGAGAGAGAAACATCAATGTTATATCCCGTACATGCCCTGACTGAGAATTGAACTTGCAACCTAGGTATGTGCCCTGACCAGGAACAGAACCCTCAACCTTTTGGTGTACAAGATGACACTTCAACCAACTGAGCCATGTGGCCAGAGTCAGAGTATTCTTTCTCCTTTGAGATTCATCTTGTTACATTCCTTGCACTCACAATCATGTCAGTTCGCCACCATTTAGTTACATGGCCTTTAGAAGGTTGCCTAGGTAAACCTATAGTCTTCTGCCCAACTTAATAATGAGGGTCTGTGGCTTACAAAGCTGTATAAAAAATGAAAAGAAAAGACCTTGCATCACTCTAACATAGCCTTTTACAGAAAAGTAAACTATATGTTTTCTTCTTGTTGATTTCTGGTTGGTTTTAATTTCAAAGAATCTTGAGACCAAATCCTAGACCTATTACCCTTTGAAGATCCAGATAGCAACTGTAAAAAAGTGCCTCTTAAGCAACCTATCTGTGCATGTATTCATTTATTCAAACAAAAAACATTTATTGACGTTTATGTGCTAGGCATCACTCAAAATGCTAAGAGTAAGGAACTAAACACAAGGCCCTGAGTGAAGCTACATGTTTGAGCAGTGGGTTTTATCCCTGGCTGCCATCTAAAATGTATATTAAGTACACAGATAAAAATGTACCTACAAAACAAGTAAGGGCATATATATTGCAAAATGAAGAGTGCAAAAATTAAGACTGTAGAAGTTCAGAAAAGAGCAAGACTTTTTAACTGATTGCTATCCTATTATATGAGAAATTGGTGCCAATAATCATACCTTCATACATTAAAAATTGTTTGATATTGTTCTAAAGAACATCATTGCCTTATCTTCCATCTCTATGCTACCAACATTCATATATATACCAGGTATTATGTCAGATACAGTGCATATACAAAGAGAGGTGAATAAAGACTAGTTCTTTTCTTCTAAGAGCTCACAGTTCAGTGAGGATAGCAGACATGTATACATGCAATAGAGAATGTGATGTAACCTAGGTAGGCACAGGATGCTTTGGATGGCAGAGCAAGAAGGGTATCTTATGTTTCCAGAAGGATCAGAGGATATAGCATTTGAGCAGGTTATTGAGGATGAGTAGGAATTCACCAGAATCTGAAAAATGGAAAGCACTAAATTGGTGTAAGCCAATATATATTCTAACCAACAAATACCCAAGCATGATTGATGTGTATGTGTGAGTGTGTGTGTGTGTGTTTAAAAAGGCAAAAATACTTGCCCCTGATGAACTATAAAAACATTTGCTATAACTATATCTATATATGAGCAGGACAGACTTCTTTTGGGGAATTAACTGTATTAAGAACAGGACACTTGGGAAAAGAAATTCCTTTCTCTTAGAAGAAATCTTTTTTCTTAGAAGAACTAAGTTGCATCTTGCTATGCAGTTTTAATCTGGAGGTGGTGTTGATGTTTAGTTAGTAGGTCTTTTATAAAACCAAAAGAATATCTCTAAAAAAAAGAAGAATGGCTAATTCTAGCTCCACTTATGGCTTATTCTGTGATCTTGAAAAAAAATCATTAAACCTGCATGAACTCATTCATTCAGCATTTAGACCGTGTCTAGTTTTTTCTTAGAAAGAGAATGGTTTGAAAGGGCAGCAGAGAAAGAACAGTTGATGCTACCCAGAGGAGTCAGAGGATATAGCACTTGATCATGGTATTGAAAGATGAGTAGGAGTTTAGCAAGATCTAGGGTGGGAGATGAACAAGGTACAGTCCCTGTCCTTGAAGAGATTTAAAATGTAATGTATTTTGGCTATGGCAGCTCAGTGCAAAGATGACAACAGGTTACTACTAAATTAGGTCAGAGAAAGGAACTCCTAACAGCCTGAGGAAAGAGGCTTTACAGAAGAAATACACTTAAGCTGAACTAGGAAGAACAAGTAACCAAACCTTGGGGAGGGCATTCTTCAGGTGCAATGAACAGCAGTTGTTAGGACCCAGGGGATATTATAGACAATGTAGTATATTAGAGGAACTGCAGAAAACTTGGTGTGACTATAGCAAAGAGAAGGGATGGAAAAAAAATAAGATCAGTAGAGACCAAATGAAGAAGGGTCTTCTAAGCCTTTCTTTGAGGTTTGGACTCTTTTTGTCCAGATGAAGTTTCAAATAGCAGAATGGCAAGATTATCTTAGAATTTCAGAAGTATTACTCAGGTGACTATGTAGCAGATGCATAAGGTTGAAGACTTGGTGAATAGCCCCCTCATGGAGTGGGATGCTCCATGTAGCAAAATGGAAATAATTTTGAAAATAAAGAAGACTGAGAAAAATGAAGCAGGGGAGAATAAGCACAGATAGTATGGGAACAGAAAGATAGGAAAAGCTAGATTTCAAGAAGGGCCTCTATTTTGGTCATTGGCCAAAGATGGAAGGGATGATAAGCATAGTGAGATGAACTGATCTCAGGACTCTAATTGGAAATCTGGGTAGAAATATATTTCTATCCTATTATCCCCAGAGGAGTTTGGTAGGCCTGAAGAGCTTTTTTAGTCTTTAGGTGATTATCAGCTTTATTGAGATATAATTGACAAATGAAAATTATATATATTTAAGGTGCACAATGTGATGGTATATTTGTACACATTGTGAAGTAATTTCCACAATCAAGCTAATTCACACATCCATCACCTCACATAGTTACCTTTTTTGTTGGTATAGTAAAAACACAAGATCTACTCTCTCTCTTAGCAAATTTCAATTATACAGTACGGTATTATCAACTATAGTCACCATGCTGCACATTACATTTCCAGTATAGATAGCTTTTAGTTTTTGTTTTGGTTCTAAACAGAATCGTGCCTCAGTTTCTGTTTGTTTGATTTGGGGGTTTTGTTGTGTGTTTTGTCGTTGCTGTTTTGAGATGAGCATAAACAAGTAGCTTAAAATGGGATTATCAGAAACAACAATGAAGCCGATGTGATGATAACAAATATAATTATCCTGGAGGCCACTTGTTTTATCAGTCATTGGATCACCAGTAATATGATAATATTCCCAAGAGTATAATAAGATCATATTATTCTGCTTTGGGCCAACAGGACTGCACATATGAGTTTTACAGAAAATTCATAGACTCAACAAACAAGCATAAAGACTAAGAAATGAAAAATGGACTGCAAATATGTAAGTCTTATATAAGTCAGTATACTAGGAAGAGACGATAACCATGGTAAAATATTTGATATCTCAGTAAAAATATCTAGTGGGAAGAAAAACAAATATGTATATAAGCATCTTGTCATTGAGAGAATGAAACTACATAGCAAGTAATGAAAAACTGAAGGAAATGTCAATTCACATGTGGTGGAAAAATATATCTCTACATAAATCTGTTCCTCTCAATAAATAAAGTGATATTAATATAGCAAATACAAATATAATAGCGGCAATTCCAACATGTTTTATTTGTGGCAATATGACATTAATTTGGAGATCATCAGCATGGAGTAAGGTTCAACTTGTCAGTTTAATATCTTCAGTCATGTGTCCAGCTCTCTCTCCATTGAGCCATTTCATAATGCATGTCCCAGACTCCAAAAATTTGGCATTACTCTAGCATGAGCTTGTCAAACTCCTGCCACAATGAATATTTTTGCAGCCCGACAATATAATGGTATGTAAGAAACACTTTAATAAAAATTTCATAACTTAATTTTTACAATATCCTGTTATACATAATTATTAATAATGAACTACAACCTTCGCTAATGACTGATTACTATAATTGTGTTGCATTCATTTCCTTTAGGCGTCTTCTGCACAGGTGCATCATTTCTCTTCACTAATACTAGCAGCAAATATTTTAGCAGCTGATTGCCATGTCATTAGTCTTGGAATGACTTGTGTGTTGTGTGCAACAGGAAAGATTTCACTTTTGCAAAACAAGAAAAGTAGGTTTATTTGCATTACACTTGTTAATTTGTGCAGTTATTCAGTGTCTGGTAAGTTAATGTTCAAAAATTATTAATTTTTATTAAAATGTTTTATTATTTTATGTTAACAATTACTCATTTATTTCAGCCCTTTTTATTTAGCATGTCTCTAGGGAAATAAACCTACGTTTCTATAAAAATTGAAGGTTTTGTATTTTTGCTGCCTACATAAACTTAAACCTTGTTTATTTGGTCCGTGTTATCTTTTGAGTTTGACATGCTTGCTCTAGCAGCATGAATAGAATCACACATATGCCTTGTCTTTTGATGGTGAATGGTACCTCTGCCTCTACCAGCATCAGCAGTCTCTTCTATTCATCCTCTCAAGTTTCTCTACCAGCAAATGAAGGTGACCACAGTGAGGGCTTCACTATTTCAAGAGGAACAATGGAAAACTAAAGGGAACATTTAAATTAACAAGAAACATTGCTGCAATGGCCAGATAAACATGTCCTAAAATGAAAGGAATTGAGGAAACCTCGTGGGTTAATTCTGTTTTTCATTCATCTTCTTAAGTGGGAATGAGCACTGACTCCTAGCTTTTGGTTAAGCAGAAATAAAGACTTAAAGGAAAGCAGGCAACAATGTGCTATGAAAATGGGGTCTTAGGCTGCAAACAGCCATAGTGTTTCTCTGTTATCATAAGGTTCTGTCCCTTTGAAGGCTCCTACTTCAAAGGGTTGTGGTAAGGATAACACTAAGATCTATAATTTGTAGATCACTTACTATATAAGCCAGACATTGTGCTAAATGCTTTCATAAATTTATCTAATTTCATCCTCATTATAACTCAACTAGAGGCCCAGTGCATGAAATTCATGCATGGGGTAGGCTCCCTAGGCCTGGCCAGCGATCAGGACCAATCAGATTCCCCAACTCCCTGCCTCTCCACCTCTGCCTTCCCTCACCTCCAGCCCTCATGCTGCCCCTGCATGCATAGTCCCCTCCCCCAACTCCCCGCCTTCTCCTTCCCTCACTTCCTCAGCACCTCCACACTGCTGCTGATCACTTGCCATGTTCCACACTGCCCCAAAGTGGTCAGCACATGTCATAGCGAGTGATTGAACTCCCAGTCTCTTGATTGAACTCTCAAGGAGACACTTTGCATATTAGCCTTTATATATATATAATGTAGATGTTATTAATGCCATGCCCACTTTATATATGAGGAAATTGAGGATTAGGGGGATAAGTAATTGACTCAAACAAGGTTACATAGCTAAGAAGTATTCTTAATGTCACTATCATAATGGATGAATGAGTTAGTAAATGTTTTGAAAAGTATAAAATATCCTATAAATGCAAAGGGGTGGATTTCATCACTTAGGACTTTTCACTGCATTCAAGCGAATTCAGGCAGGTACACTTTTCCTTCCTAAAATTCAGCCAGTCCTGTAAACTATATAAATAATTTTTGGTGAATCTTGGCATATCAACAGAAACTATCAAATATAAATTGGCCAGGCTACTCTCTAAGCTGTCTCCTTGTGGAGGTACAAAATTTTCATCAAGCTCTGTAGTTCATTTTAATTCCTCTGCCTTAGGCCCAGTGACAAAGGCTTCTTTTATAGAATCTCCTGGCAAGATGGCACAGCCCTGTGCTTAGCAAGATGTCTACAAGGAACTTTGCTTTGGGAAGTGATTTACTTATATCCTGACTGCTGTTTTCAACCACTCATGGGCCCTCAAGACTTTTGGAGCTTAAAGGTCTTTGAATTACATGATAAAGATTTTTCTAGTACTAATTTTTAAGACTTACCTTATTCTACTGTTTCACAGTGACTTTATCTTTCCTATTCAAATGAAATAACTCAAGGGCAGAGTATGTTTCTTTCACCCATTTGAATCTTCATTTGGGCCTATCACTATGTGAGGACTCTTGAAGAGTCTATATGGCATTGGAATTCTAAGATTGAGGAAGAGATGACAACATGTTGCTGTTCACATAATCCTTTCAGTTTCTTAACTGAGCTTTACAAGTAGCTGCTCTGAGCCTGACATTGTAATAGGCATTGGGAATACAAACTAAGTAAGATGATGTGGTGTCTGCTGTCAAATACATTTTCAATATAATGGCAGATGTTTGGGGTGGTAGGTGGTATTCTAGAATATAGGCATTTCCACATGGTATGCCAGAACTCATATCAAATAGTAGATTAGTCATATTTTGCACTCATTGTTATTGAGAGACTATAGCAGAAGCTGTGGGCTAGGGAGAATGCTACAAGGGGCTTTCATGTTTCCAAATCTCTGCTAGGGAGCTGGGAGGTCACATGGTTCTGACACCAGGCTTCTGGTCTACTGATTCACTCCCGTATTTTGTGCTTTTTAAATCCTTTTACAGGGAAATCTAGGATCTGTTTGGAGTGCAAGAAGTTTCTTTAATTTGTCTTTATCCAAGCTTATTTATAAATTTTCTCTGTTAACTTATTGGTTACAGCTGTTGAAATTCCAGTGGGGTCTGTGGATGCACATGCACAATAGAATTTATTTTATCATCTTGCTATCATCTTTTCTTTCTCTTTCTTTAATTTCATGTTCCTGGGTTAATGGCTTAAAATTATACCTGCTAGATCAGAGGTGCCTGTGTGTAGTAGGACTGCTCTTCCCATGTGTATATTGCACAGGTAATTCCAGAGCATAAACGCAAAATTGGAGACACACAATTTAGTATAGGAAAACATTGAGTGCATAAAGAAACACATTCTTTCTTCCCCTTAGAAGAGAGATGAGGTAGTAAGTTTAGCTATAAACTCATTTAAAAAGAAATAAACATTAAAATCCCAACCTCTTTTGGATAGGAATGAGTAAGGTTCTATTAGAAATTATTTCTGTAAGAGGAAACTGGCAAAAGGATCTAAAACATGATATGTGTGTTGTTTCTGCTTTCTCTTTTAAAGCCTAAACATAAATTCCACTCCTTTCTGCTCTGGAAAGATCTAGTTCCCATTTTCTTTCTTTGGCCACAGGTTGCTGGAAAGCCTTTTGACAGGAGTAAGGAGAATAATAGTGCCAGTAGGAAAAAAGAGTGACAACTGTGATTATAAACTATTACCTGTAATTGGTTGTGTTACATAGTGTTTGTCAGTGAAAAGGTGTGTGAATGTGGCAATATCAGTGTGTGGTATGTATAAGAGTTTGGCAAAGTATATATGGGTGTGTGAATGAGAGTATAGGTCGCTATAAGCATATTTTAATCAATGTGAGTAAAAGTGGGTCAGTGGGATCATCTCAGTGAGGGAGTGTAGGTTAGTGTCAATGTGAGTATGTATCAGAGTTGATGTATCCATCTGAGAGTCCAGGAAAGAGTCAGTGGAGGTTCAGGAGAGTGTGTCAAATGAGAGTCAGTGATTTATTCATCAGTGATTGTGAGAGTCAGTGTGAGCAAGTGTATCAGTGTAAGGGAGAATATGACAGGATGACTGTGAGCCTGAGTGAGGATCAGTCTATGTGGACTACATCTGTGTGAGCGTATATATGTATTCTTGTAAGTTTATTGTAACACTAAATTGCATGGGTTGCTCTGGTGTGTGGCAAGGTAAATGCAGTAAGTGACTATTCATGTCACAAAATGTGTACTGGTGAGAATGTATATAGCAATGTGAGTAAGGGTGTGTCATTATGAGAGCAGGAATGTATAAGAATGTTAGTGTGTGGGAAGTGTGATTGTGCCAGTGTAAATATGTGTGATATACAAATGGAGTTGGTGTATGAGACAATGTACATATGAATGGACATGAGTGTCAGGGAGTATGACTTTGCCTCCATGAGAATGTATGGAAGGGTATGATTTTAAATTTGCAGTTGTGAATGTGAGAATATGTAAAAATATAAGTATGTAAGCCTGTGTGTGCAGTGTAACTGTGTGTGAATGTTAATTTTTGTGGATACTGAATGTGAGTGACCATATGTATGTGTGAGTGTGTGTCAAGGTGACTGCAATTGTTGTGTATGTGATTGTGTATACATGTGAGAGTAAGATTATGTGTCTCAGTGAAAATGGCTGAACTTATGAAAGCGAGTGTGTTTGTGATTATATTTGATGAATTTGGTGAAGAATGCAATTATGTCTCAGTGAGAATAGAAATGTGAATATGTAACCAAATAACATGTAATAAAATAAGTTTCCATGTGTAAGTGTGATTATGTGTGAATGTGATAGGATAGGGATATTGTGTCAGTGCTCAGTATATAAGAACATGTAATAGAGTATAAAGGTTTAATGGTTGAGATTATTTTTATGGTGCCAGCATGTATAAATGTGAGCATATGGGTATGCATGCACATGTGTGTATCACTGTGATGAGTTATAAATTGTTCATATGTGTGAATATGAGGAGGAAATAGTGATAGTGCAAATGTGTTGGAGTGATAAAAATTGAACATATGTTTATCTATGAGAAACAAGCAGAAGAAAGTCAGTATGTATTTGTGCATAGAATATGGATAACTGTAGAAATTTTAGGCTTAAGGGTGACTGTGTGTCAGAATTTAAGAAAACATAAAGGTATGAGTGAGTGAGAATGTGAGATGGGGTGTATGGCAAGTGTGAATGTGTGTCAGCATGAAAATATGAATGTGGCAATAAGAATTTGCCTGTAGTGGATTTATAAATATGTTTGTGTATGAGGATGGAGGAATAACAGTCATCATCACTATGAATGTGTTCAGTGTGAAAAATGTGAGTCAAAGAAGCAAATATGATTGTGTGAATGTACAAGTGAGCAAGTGTGCTTGTGAGAGTATATATTAGCACTGAAAGGAACTAAAATAATTTGGGATTCTCAGAAATTCTCTAAGAAGTATCTCCTCCCAAAGTCATATGTGTCCAGTTACAGGCAAGTTATATAGCATCTCTCAACCTCTATCTCCTTATGGGTAAAACAATGATGATAATAATAGGTACCTTGAGATAGTATCACTTTTATAATAAGAAACAAATATAGTGAGATCATCAAAAGATGGTGGTGGAACAGAAGGACGCGTAATCATTTGTGTCCCAGGGCAGACGGAGGGAGCAGCTGATGGTCGCGCGGGGAGTGTTTGTTGGCGAGTCGGGGGACAGCTGGGCTTTGGGAGAAAGAGGGGGACTGCTAGATAAGCCTCCCCTAACAGAGCGGCTCCACTGATCCCCAGCCTCAGCAAAACAGCTCGCCCCTGCGGTCTCCCAGGTTATCCCCCACCAGGGGATCCCACGTTCCTGGTTCAGCACTGAGAAATTCAGATTTGGAGAGGACAAACACAAGCACGAGACCTCACGTCCCGTCCCACTTGTATGTCTGCACGAAACCCCTTTCCCCCTTGGGTTTGGCTGGGTTCTCTCGCAGAGCCACTGGCTCAGAGGCGGACTGCGCCATCTTGAAGGGGAAGAGCCTGAAAATTTTACAACTGCGGTACCCACTGGATGGCTGAGACCCCCCCAGAACATCGGTTCCTAGTTGGCGCAGAAGCGGATTCCGAGGAACCCTCTGCTCTGCCACTGAAAAGTCAGATTTCCCCTGGGGTTGGGGGAGCGGGCAAAACAGGGAGATTCGTGTCTGAGGGGGAAAAAATGAGGAAAAGCCCATGGCGGTTGGAGTTGGCAAACGTGGAAGAGGGCCCTCGGAGCTAGTGGCAGGGGGAATACATAGAAAGCAACCCATTTGGACCTGACAGAGAAGGCCAGCCTAACAATTTTGGGAGGGAGTGGGCTGCCAAACCCAAGTGGGAAGGGGGTTTCACGCAGACATACGAGTGGGACGTGAGGTCTCGTGCTTGTGTTTGTCCTCTCCAAATCCGAATTTCTCAGTGCTGAACCAGGAACGTGGGATCCCCTGGTGGGGGATAACCTGGGAGAATGCAGGGCCAAGCTGTTTTGCTAAGGCTGGAGATCAGAACAGGTGCTCACCATTAGAAAGGCAGCTCTGGGGTAGCCTATTTCCACAAATCAGAAGTGAATACCATAGACATAGCGGGATTTTAGTTCAGGCTAGAGAGGACCAACAGAAACACTGCCACCCAGGGTCTGAATCACAAATTGACTCTTGTGTAACACAAATTAAGGAATCAATTTTATTTCTACTACTATTTAAACTTTTTAAGCGCCATTTTATTTCATCTTTATTCTACTTAGAGATTAGAGCTTTACAGTCTTTTTTCATCTACCCTTTAGTAGCTTTTTACTCTACCTCAACTTCACCCTTATGCCAGCACTCCCTTGCTAACCTTTCCCTAGTTAGTGTCTTGTTCCCCTTACACTTTTTCTGGTTTATATTTTCCTTATTCTCCCTTTTTACCCCCTGTTAAAATTTCACCCAACTTTTATATCCAATCTCCAACCGCCTGCTCCAAGTCCATACACATCTATTGCTTCTCCAACTTTACTATCCTAAATTGTTTTTCTCTCGGTCCTGCTGATGTTGTTTACCTGACTGTTGACTATATCGATATTTTATGCATGTCTGTGAGATTGGTTTGCTTATTCTTTTCTTTTAATTTGTTTTGTGGGGGAGGGTTGGCATTGTTTCTTGTTTTGGTGACGTTTACATTGTTTTCTTGATAGATTTAAGCTTCTGTGTTCCCTAACCTCCCTTGATATTAGTTGATATATGCAGTTTGTATCAATCTCCAGGTACTTGTTACTGGCTTTTGCTGGGATTAGTGGTGATCCTTTGGGAGTTTCCATCCCATATTTATAGTTTATTCCCTTTTCCTTTCTTTTTACTCCTTCCACTTTTCCCAAATTTATTTTGGCATTCCCTTTTTTAATTTTTTCTTTCTTTCTTTTTTTCACTTTTTCTTTCTTTCTTTCTTTCTTTCTTTCTTTCTTTCTTTCTTTCTTTCTTTCTTTCTTTCTTTTTCCTCTTTCTTTTGTGTGTGTGAGTATGTTTTCTATTACTCTCTTCTTTCCCAACTATCATCTAATTTACCTTCCTCTGGCATTCATATTTAATTTGGAGTTACCAATACTGAGAATACATTCTTCTTCAGTGCCTGGTGTGCTTCACCATGTTGTGTTGTAGTTTGAGCCTTTAAATCAACACAGGAATGTGAGAATTACATAACGAGACACACAGAGAAGAGAGACCATGGGGAGACAAAAAACAGCCCACCAATGAAAGAAAAACAAGCCTCACCAGAAAAAGAGGGAAATGAAATGGAAGCAAGCAACCTGTTAGAGAGAGAGAGTTCAGAGAAATGGTCCTAGGGTGGCTGAAGAGAATAGAAGTCAGTATGAGTAAGAACCAAGAAGAATTGAAGAAGAACCAAGAGGAAATGAACAAGAGCTATGAAGAAATGAAGAAGACCCAAGAAGAAATGAAGAAGAGCCAAGAAAAAATGAAGAAGACCCAAGAATAAATGAAGGAGACCCAAGGAGAAATGAAGAAGACCCAAGAAGAAATGAAAAGTGACATTGCTGAGGTAACGAACTCCATAGAAAGTATCAGGAGTACACTAGAAGAAGCAGAGGGCCGCATCAGCGAGCTGGAAGACAAGGTAGGAAAAAATACCCAAGTAGAGCAGCTTCTAGAAAAAAAATTAAAAAGCAGGAGGAGAGCCTAAGGGAACTTTGGGACAACATGAAACAAAACAACATCCGCATAATAGGGCTTCCAGAGGGACAGGAAACTGAGCAAGGAATAGAAAACCTGTTGGAAGAAATAATGACAGAAAACTTCCATGATATAGTAACGAAAAAACCCACACAAATCCAAGAAGCTCACAGAGTTCCAAGCAAATTAAACCCCAAAAGAAGTACGCCAAGGCACATTATAATTAAATTGGCAAACATCAATTACAAAGTGAGAATCTGAAAAGCTGCCAGAGAGAGAAGGAAAGTCACCTACAAAGGAACCCCCATTAGATTAGCAAGTGATTTCTCAACAGAAACGTATCAGGCCAGAAGGGACTGGAATGAAATATACAAAGTCATGCAAAGAAAGGGTCTGAATCCTAGAATACTGTACCCAGCAAGGCTATCAATCAAAATTGGAGGTCAAATCAGGAGCTTCACGGACAAAAAAGGTCTAAGGGAATACATTATCATCAAACCAGCAATGCAAGAAATGATAAAGGGTCTGCTGTAAAAAGCAATAGCAAGTGAAGAGAGAACATAGGGGCAAAGAACAAAAATGGCCACAAATAAGTACCGATCAATAATAATTTTAAATGTAAATGGATTAAATGCTCCAATCAAAAGGCATAGGGTAATGGATTGGATAAGAAAACACGACCCATATATCTGCTGTCTACAAGAAACACACCTCCAAAAAAAAAAAAAAAAGACGCACACAGACTGAGGGTGAAAGGATGGAAAAAGGCTCTTCAGGGGAATGGAAATGGAACAAAAGCTGGGGTAGCAATACTTTTATCCGACAAATTAGATCTCAAAGTGAAGGATGTAACAAGAGATAAAGAAGGCCACTACATAATACTAAAGGGAGCAATACAACAAGAAGAAATAACTCTAGTAAACATTTACGCACCCAACACAGGAGCACTCAAATACATAAAAAAAAGCTCCTGGATGATATCAAGGGAGAGATAGACAGCAATACAATCATAGTAGGAGAATTTAATAGCCCACTATCAGCATTGGACAAATCCTCTAAACAAAAAATCAGTAAAGAAACATCAATCCTCAAGGACTCAGTAGACCAGATGGAATTAATTGACATCTTCAGATGATTTCACCTCAAAGGCACAGAATATACATCCTTTTCAAGTGCTCATGGGTCATTCTCAAAGATAGACCATATGTTGGGTTATAGGCAAAGTCTCTCCAAATTCAAGAAGATAGAAATCATATCAAGCATATTCTCAGATCACAGTGGCATAAAGCTGGAAATCAACTACAATAAAAACAATCCAAAGAAATCAAACACATGAAGACTAAACAGCATGCTATTAAACAATGCCTGGGTTACTAGAGAGATCAAGGAAGAAACAGAAAACATCATGGAAACAAATGACAATCATAGCACAACAATCCAAAGCCTATGGGACACAACAAAAACATTTTGGGAGGGAAGTTCATAGCTCTACAATCCTACTGCAAAAAAACAAGAAACAGCAGCAATAAATTATCTAACCCAACAACTCAAAGAGTTACAAAGACAGCAACAAGAAAAGCCCAGTGTAAGGAGAAGGAAGGAAATAGTCAAGATCAGAGCAGAGATAAACAACATAGAGACCAAAGAAACAATACAGAAGATCAACAAAACCAAGAGCTGCTTCTTTGAAAGGATAAACAAGATTGATGAACCTCTAGCCAGGCTCACCAAGAAGCAAAGAGAGAGGAACCTAATAAATAAAATCAGAAATGAAAAAGGTGAAATAAAAACAGATGCCAATGAAATACAAAGGGTTGTTAAAAAATATTATGAACAACTCTACTCCAACAAACTGGACAACCGGGAGGAAATGGATATATCCCTAGAAAAATATAAGCTCCCAAAACTCAATCAGGAAGAATCTAAACAGCTCAATAGACCAATAACTGTGAAGAGATTGAAGCAGTCATCAAAAAGCTTCCAGGAAACAAAAGCTCAGGGCCAGACGGCTAAACAGGGGAGTTTTACCAAACATTCAAGGAAGAACTAAAACCTATCCTCCTCAGACTATTCCAGAAAATTCAAGAGGATGGAACACTTCCAAACTCCTTCTATGAAGCTAGCATCACCCTAATACCAAAACCAGACAAAGACAATACAATGACAGATAATTATAGGCCAATATCCCTCATGAATGCCAAAATCCTCAATAAAATTCTAGCAAATCGGATCCAGCTATACATCAGAAAGATCATAAACCATGGCCAAGTAGGATTTATCCCAGGAATGCAAGGATTGTACAATATCTGCAAATCAATAAATGTGACACATCACATAAACAAATTGAGAGATAAAAATCACATAATCATATTAATTGATGCAGAAAAATCGTTTGACAAAAACCAACATCCTTTCTTGATAAAAACTCTCAACAGGGTAGGAATAGAACGATCATACCTCAACATAATAAAAGCCATATATGATAAACCCAAAGCAAACATCATACTCAATGGGCAAAAACTGCAACCATTTCCCCTAAGAACAGGAACAAGACAGGGATGCCCACTCTCCCCACTCCTGTTTGACATAGTACTGGAAGTATTTGCCATTGCAATTAGAAAAGAAGAAGAAATAAAAGGCATTCACATTTGAAAAGAAGAAGTAAAGCTATCCTTATTTGCAGATGACATGATATTGTACATAAAAACCCCGAAAGACTCCATAAAAAAACTAATAGACTTAATAAGTGAGTTCAGCGACATAGCAGGCTACAAAATTAACGCCAAGAAATCCATGGAATTTCTATACACTAATAGTGAACTTACAGAAAACAAGACTAAAAAAGCAATCCCATTTACCATCACACCAAAAAATTAAGATAGCTAGGAATAAACTTAACTAAGGAGGTAAAAGACTTATTCACAGAAAACTACAGGACACTAAAAAAAGGGATAGAGGAATATGTAAACAGGTGGAAGAACATACCATGTTCATGGATTTGGAGAATCAACATCATTAAAATGTCTATACTACCCAAAGCAATCTATAAATTTAATGCACTCCCCATTAAAATACCAATGGCATATTTCACAGACCTAGAGAGAACTCTCCAAAAATTCATCTGGAATAAAAAAAAAAGGCCCTGAATGGCCACAGCAATCCTGAGAAAGAAGCACAAAGTCGGTGGGATCTCAATACCAGATTTCAAGGTGTATTACAAAGCTACTGTTCTCAAAACAGCCTGGTACTAGCATAAGAACAGACATATAGATCAATGGAATAGAATAGAGAATCCTGATATCTCCCCAAACCACTATGCTCAATTAATATTTGACAAAAGAGGCATCGACATAAAATGGATTCAAGACAGTCTCTTCAACAAATGGTGTTGGGAAAATTGGACAGTTATGCAAAAAAATGAAACTAGACCACCAACTTATACCATATACACAAATAAACTCAAAATGGATAGAGGACTTATACATAAGACGGGAAACCATAAAAATATTAGAGGAATCCACAGTAAGAAAAATCTCAGACATATGCCAAAAGAACTTCTTCGATGATACTGCTCCTAGGGCAATGGAAGCTAAAGACAAAATAAACAAATGGGACTACATCAAAATAAAAAGCTTTTGTACAGCTAAATAAACCATCAACAAAACAACAAGAAAACCCACTCTATGGGAGAACATATTTGCAAATGTTATCAGTGATAAAGGTTTAATCTCAAGCATCTATAGGCATCTCACACAACTCAATAAAAGGAGGACAAATGATCCAATAAAAAAAAGGGCAACAGACCTAAATAGAATCTTCATGAAAGAAGACAAAAGAAAGGCCCAGAGACATATGAAAACTTGCTCAAAGTCACTGATTATCAGAGAGATGCAAATAAAAATGACAATACGGTACCATCTCACACTTGTCAGAATGGCTTACATCAATAATTCAACAAACGACAAGTTCTGGGGAGGCTGTGGAGAAACAGTATCTCTCATGCACTGCTGGTGGGATTGTAGACTAGTGCAGCCACTGTGGAGAACACTATGGAGTTTCCTCAAAAAACTGAAAATGAAGCTCCCATTCGACCCAGTGATTCCACTTCTAGGAATATACCCTAAGAATCTAGAAACGCGAATTAGAAAGGACATATGCACCCCTATGTTCATAGCAGCACAATTTACCATAGCTAAGATTTGGAAACAGCCCATCAGCAGATGAGTGGATTAAAAAACTGTGGCACATTTACACAATGGAATACTACACTGCAGTAAAAAAGGAGCTCCTACCATTTGTGATAATATGGATGGATTTGGAGAGCATTATGCTAAGTGAAATTAGCCAGGCAGACAAAGACAAATATCACATGATCTCACACATTTGTGGAATATAATGAATGGCATGGACTGATGAACAAGAATTGATCCAGAGACTCAGAAAGGTCCATCAGAATGTCAACCCTCAGGGTAAGTGGCAGGTGGTGGGAGTAAGGGGGAAAGTCAATATATTTGAACTCTTGAACTAAGGTAAGTGATTTGTGTTTTTACATCCCTGACAAAGTTTATATAAAGTTATTTAAAAAATTGGCAGCTAGTTTGAGATTGAATTGACATGGCCTAGAGCTTGTCATCTCCTATGGACACCAGTTCTTAGGCTAGGCCCTCCTTAACCTCCCATGACACCATAATAGCCTTACCTGATATTATTCTACAATGTCGTTATAATTTTTGATATTTGACAACAGCATATTATACAATTATCCCAAATGAACTTACAAACTAATTCTTTGAATGTTGGGCAGCAATTTAAAAAGAGTATAGAAAAGGAATTAATCCCTTTCAGAAGGAATTAAGGCACTGGGAAGGCATCTGAGCATTCTATATTGGCCCCTCTTGCCTTTTTGCCAAGAGGGACACTCTTCTTACTATCCAAATACACACAGCTGATGCCTGATCTTTCAGTTGAAGTTGTGGCTGAAGCCTCTGGGCAGATGGCACCATGGATCTGTCTCTCGACCAATGGTGTGAGCTGGGCCCTCTTTGGAGAAGAAACCTGGGTCCCCCGAGATATGTGATCAGTACCGGGACCCCGCCAGCAGGCGAGGGTACCCCAAGGCAGGTGCTAGACGTGGAGGCCACGGGGGCATAGACTACAAAGGAGACAGAACTGAACCTCACATCACCCTGTTTGGCCCTGAAGGATGGCTGGTTAGCCAGAGATGGGTAGGATTCCTCAGGGAAGGAACAACCTAAGACAGGCACAGTCACAGAGGGGCCAACAGGAGAGAACTAAAAGGTCAACAGAGGTGGGGCACAGACCCTCACCCACAAACCTTGCAGTGGCTTGAATTTTCACCCCTCCCGATGGAGGTCTCCTGCCCCCATGGCTGCTTCGCCTCCCACACACAACTCAGACCGGGACCCAGGTGGCAGACAGAGACTCGGCCAGCAATACTTGCTCTATATCTAATTTCAGTCCATTATGAGGAATGCTCAAGACCTACTAAAAATGCAAATAATCCTTTCCAGTAATATTTATAGGGTAAACTAAGATTTCTGCTTGAGTATTAAAATTGACAGGAAAATAGTAATCAAGTTTCCAGATTAATTTAAATTGGCCAAGTGAAATAAGTGAATACTCAAGAAAATTTAAGTGTACTGGACAAAAAGCTTTTCCTAAAACTTTAATTAAAATACCTATTAGTAGTTCATCTCACTGTAAAATTGCCTAACATCCAAAGAACCCAAAGCAGTCATATTTGTGTGCAAAAATTAAAATTTAAAATTACCATGACTGTAATATTAAATTCCAAAAGCCCCCATAATCAAAAAAGGGGGGGCAGTGGGGTGATACCATCTAAGGAAAAATAGCCTGTAAGTAAAATACATCTAGAAAATTCTTACTCCAGAAAAGTAACTTCCATTTGTAAAGCCAATAGCAGGACACCCATGAAAAAATACACATGGTGTCAAAATAAGCCAAAGAAAAATCATTTAGGCAAAAATAAAAAGAATCCCAAGTCTATTTTTCAGAGAGGATCCCTTTGTTAACTTTTGGTCGAGAATGCGTGTGTGTGTTTTCAGAGAACAATTCCAAGACCATGTGGGTTCCTGCGACAGAGTCTGTTCCAGTCACAATGATGGTCCTGAGATGGGGGACACTGACGACACCTTGCCATGCTAGCAGTGGGCAGCTGTGCATGGCTGCAGGCGGCCCAGGACCAAACCAGAGAGGATGGAACTTGCATTGCCACGATGTGTCCACCATCTGGATATCGTTGCTGACACGTACACATGAAGAACTATTTGACATTGAAACTGGGACTCTGAACAGTTGGGCATTGAAACTGACACTCAAACATTTTTTGTTCTTATACATTTGTTTCTAGTATGCAGAGGCAAGATATTTTTGAAGAAAAGAAACAGGAGAGAGTGATTAATATAGAGGCAGGGAGACATTGAACAGGCTGTCAAGCTACAGGGGGAAGTCTGGGGTGGATGGGAGGCAGATGCTGGGGGAGATCAACCGAAGGACTTGTATGCATGCATATGAGCATAACCTATGAATGAAAGATACTGGGGCGGGGAGGAGGGCAGATGGGGACATATGCTGGGAGGTAAGGGAGGCTGGGGGAGGATATTGGGGTTGAAAAAGGAAAACTTATGTACTATTAAATATAAGTTATACTGTAAAAAAATCAATAAAAACATATTAAATTGGAAAAAAAGAAACAAATATAGTAACTATTAAAAAACATACTACTTTGTAAAGTTAGTGTAGAATCAAATTGTCTCATGAAAGTATGTGCTGGTAACAGTAGCTACTCAATAAATACATTATTATTGCAGCTGTCATAGAATACCCTGGAGAGACCCTTGGCTTGCTTATTATTTTAGCCAGTTTTAGTTACCTTCTGTTGTTCAAGATCTGTAGAGGATCCTCTACCAAAGCATCTCTAGAAAGTTGAATGCATCAATATCGGCAAGGCTGTAATTTCATACCTTTTATTTCACAGCTGAAACTCTGGAGCTTCCCCTTCATGAGAAGGCATCATATAAACAGCTGTTGCTGAGCCACAGTTTTCCTTTGTTCTTTAGGCCCAGGACAGGCAGAGTTTGAAAGGGAATTGGATTGCACATTCCTCGTTTTTTTTTTTTTTGTTTGTTTGTTTGTTTGTTTGTTTTTTGGTTTAGTTTGTTTTTCTCTTGTGTTTTTATTTTTATTTTGATTGTTTTTTACTTGGGCAATATGAGAGATGCTTAAGTAACTGACAAAGGGACAGACAGAAGAACAGATAGAAAGGCAAAGAGACAGTAAGATACAAACAGGTGCCTGGACTGCAGCGTGTAGCAAAAGAAGGCCAGATGGAGAAGCCAATAGAGAAGCTCTAACAGATGCCTGAGCGGTAAAGAGGGAGATGATCAGAGAGTCAGGCCAATAAACCTGAAAAAAGTAGAGAGGAAGAGAGAGAGGCCCAAATTAAAAAGCTGCTGGGAAGCTGTCAGGCACTTGTAAGAGACTAGAGACCTATGAGATCTAGTCCTTACTCATGAAGAGCTTAAAGTATAGTTTACCTGCCAAGATGAATACTGCATAAGCCATGCAAGAATTATTTTAGGCAGTAGAGAAGAACAAACTATACTACATGCCAGATTCAAGTGTTGTTGGAGAGCTTGGTTGGGTGGGAAGGCAGAAAGAAGTTTCTGGAAGGTTTAAGTTAAGAAGTTGGGATGATTGGGTTGGAAATTACACTTTAAATAGGCAGGTAAAATTAAGGTTTTGAGGTAGTGAGGTAGTCGAAGTTATAGGTACCAACTGGTAAATTTGTGGCATGTGGCTGCAATGAAACTTCAGCATCAGGAAAGCAGGGGGGAAATATATGACAGCTTGATGGGAAGCAGGTCTATGTTACACTAAAGCTCTTAGATGGAGCTAGACATTAGCGAAGGATTTGCCAGTGACTGTTTCTACTACTCTCGCTAGTATGTAGGCCAAGAGTGTCATTCTCATATTAGAGATGGGGGAACCAAGAAACCAAGGGAAGCTGTACAGAAAGAAGGGGCCATGCCTTGGGGCCTGGCTGATGAGGCCTAATCGGGGTCTTTAAAAGTGGAAGCTCTGGTGAAAAGGTGGTATTTACCTTGGCTTAGAGATCACTAACTCTCTGCCCTGGAATCCATTACTCACCTCACACCACCACCATTGCAGGACCTTAGCATGGGTGGATGCTGCCCATGAAAAGGGACCAGGGTGCCTTCAGCTCCAATAAACTCAGGGTTGGGTATATCAGCTGTCACAAGATGCAAGGACTCAGGTGCTCTTTCTTAGGAAAAACCTGCCAAGAGAAGCATTGGGGGGGGGGGGGGGGCAGGAATCTTTTTCCCCACCTACTATTACTCCCTCGTCCAACCCCCCAAACATCACACACAAGCTACAATGAATTTCAAGAAATCCCTTCAAAAGATAGAGAATTAGAGAAGTATATAAAAAAGCATTGTTAATTAGTAGTCCAGAAAGGCCACTGAACTGGGAGTTTCAATTTGAGAAGTGCTGTCACTTCATCACTCTGGATCTCTCAAGTGGACAAAACCTACCCCGGTTACCTTGGATAAGCACTGGGAGGACTAAATCAAATGTGACAGATGTAAAATATATGCATATTTAATGGAGGTGGTGTCGTCCAGTGTACCATAGAAAACAGAGATGATAGGGGATTCAGGTGGGTTCTGAGGATACCTAAGCTTCCTGAAGACCTGGCACTGCCTTTCATTCCTCAACTCCAAGTGTCCATGTACATTTCCATTTTCCTTCTCAACAAGCTCTACAGCTGCTGATGCCCTCAGCTTCCGTTCCTAATTTGAAATTCTCTTTGCCTTCCCCTATCTCCACTACAGGAATATCTTTTACAATCTTCCCAAGATTTTATTGGGTAATATATACTTGGGTTTTTATTTTTATTTTGTGTGTGTATGGCAATTTACCCTATCTTCCCAATAGAGGTTTTCATGTGCAACCTTGAAGGAGATGGAGTCTTTTTAATTCTTCATTTTTCTGCCTTTCCACACATTCACTTGAGTCTCTCAAGGGTTTAGTACTATCAAGGAGGAAACCAAACTTCCCTTGACAGGACCCCAAGCTCTGGAATGCTTCCTAACCTGCCTCCTTTCCCTCCATGGTGTTTGTCCTCAAAGAAAAGCAGTCTTCAAAGAAAAGCAGCACTTACACAAAACACAATAAAGCCAGATCCAGGCTAGCACACATGTTATTAGAGGATACCAGAATACACAGGGTCCTAAGCCAAATTCAGGGATGGTTGGATGGATGGATTGTTGGTTGGGATATGTAAAGGTGGACGTAGCAAAATTAGAGCCTCGGGGAGCCAAGAAAAGCTCCCTTGATTCCCACAATACCACCTTCTTGACTAAGAAGAACAAGCCATACCCAGGTCTTCCACTTGTTTCTGGCAAGATTACAGAGCACATCTGTCCCCCAGGAGCCCTAGCATTCCCTTTATGCTGCCCACATGCACACTCCAAAGAACCTTTCCAAATCCCAACCACTTTGCAGCTGAGTGGTGTGCCTTCAGCCTCCTTCACTGCAGGAACTCATCCTACAAGGGGTCCAGGTGGGATGGGGGTGGAGGAGTGAGGGCTGTCAAAGTTCCAAAGAGGGTTAGGGCTTGAAGAGGGCTCAAGAAGGATGGCCACACACACACACACACACACACACACACACACACACACACACGCAAATAATAAATAAATAAATAAATAAATAAATAAATAAATAAATAAATAAATAAACCTTGCCTATCCTCAGAGCTGAGGGTTACTCCCAGGGAGGCAGCATGCCTCCATGGGGGAAAGAGGTAGGGAACTGTTGCTAGAGAACCTATAGGAAGAGAGAAATGCATCTATATTAACCATGCCCCTCCAGGTTTCCGCATAAGATCCAGAGCTTTCCTTAGGACTGTCTCAACATCCCTTCACTCACTTATTAACTCCATGCAGCTGGCCTCAAACCTACCAGTTGCACAGTTAGAGCCAGTGCAGATTCCACTGGCAGGACACAGGGCTCTACTTGGTGGCTATAATCCTCCTGTAGGTCTCAAGGTATGTCCTGAGTGAGAATAGTATGGTGGGTAGAGTATATATCTGTGCTGCTCCCTATACCAAGTTATGTGCCTTGTGTGCTTATACCATTTTGGGTGTGTGCCAAATCATATCTATATTATGTTGTGTGTATATCAAGTCTGTATTATGTTTGGTACATGTGTAGTCATGTTTATACTGTGCTATGTATGTGTATCGTGTCAGTACTGTATTGTGTTCATGCTGTGGGTCTGTACTGTGTTGTATGTGTATTATATCTATTCCATGCAGTATTTTGTATGGATGCCTGTATCATGTTGCATATCTCTACTGTCTTGTGTGTTCACCTGTGGCTCAGGCCTCCTATGGGACCTGAGATAGGGATTAGTGCACACATCTTCTACCTACTAGCACCCCAGACTTGCTGCATTCCACGTTCCTGCCAGCATCTCTATATGGGGACTAGGGCTGCCACTTTGTTGGTGATGGAATGAGAGAAGCTTCAGACAACCACTCTTTTTACTACAGAATTCTCCAGTGGCAAGTGCTTGGACCAGCACTGAAAGAATCCTGTAGCCCTTTTCAGGTTCTAAAAAGGAAATTGGGTACTGGAGGTGGAAGGGATGACGCCTTCTCTCAGTTCCCAGCCCCATCCATATATGAGAAGGGCCTACAAGAAGCCACAGCTGCACCTGAGTCTCTCTTTCAGGCCAATTGGAAGGACTGGAGCCCTTCTCCACAGAGACTAAGAGCTGCACAAGGGTTAGCAATAGTACCAGAGCTGGGCTATGGAATGAATGTATGGGGAGCTCTGCCAAAGGTGTCTCTATGGAGGTCACTAGAGGGTGTGACCATGCTGATTGTTAGGAGTAGGTCTCTTGAGGGTGGCAGAATTCCCAAAATTTTGCCTGGCTCAGAGAGAGATGGGGGAGAAAGATAAAATGGAAAGGATCCACACCCAAGCCCGGTCTTTCATTCACCCTTACCCCAAGGCCTTCTCTTATGCGACTCGGAGTCACTGGTGAATCTCTGTATCCCCACCATCTAAGATCCTCACAGACCTTTTTGTGGGCTTGATTATAGGGTCCTTAGCAGATTCTCCACTTATGCTTCTCTTCCCTCTTTTCACCATTCACATAAAACAAAAGTGTAGTCATACTGGTGAAGAGATGAAATGTGTGTAGGGGTTGCAGGTGTGTTTTGTACTGTTTCCCCTCAAATGGAGAGCATACGGAAAAGAGTGATTTAGAAGGGGTAATTTTAGGGGAGAGGACTGTGCTTTAACAGGCCTGTCTTTATTACCAAAACAAATGGACCCACTTCCTAAAATGTCACAATTGTTTTAGAAAGCACCTCCTCCAAACCACACAATTTGAAAGAAAAGGAAACTGAGGTACAAACACTCAGGCCAGGATGCCTGACTTTTGATTCCCAGGGTCCATTCCACACCAGATCCTGATACTCTAGTCTTTATAAAACTCACTTCTCCAAATCCAGTCACCTCCCATCTCATAGTGAAACACTAGCTAGCCTCCACCTCGACTGTGTGGCCTCCAATACTACCCTATTCCATCTCAGGGATCAGTCTCCTTCTCTGTGGCCATGCCTTTGGAATGATTTCCATTCTCTACCATTATATTGTTCATCTATTTCCAGTCTTCAAGGTTCACCTCTCCCATTTTGCTTCCCACCCGCAGACCTAGAGATAGCTATGCCTACATCACATCCCCTGTCAAAAACAGATTGCCCCAAACCCTCGGATAATTGACTGAATGTGCAAATCAGACACTGATTAACATTTTCAATTAAACTCATGGTTAGGCTGTATGTATTAGTGATACCAATAATCACCTCATATGTAAATGCACATACCCTCCAAAGTCACAGAGCGAGACAAGAAGTGATACATTTCTTGTGGGGAAATGGAAACAAACTGCTAGACCTGGGGGTTTATTTGTTCCATTGTTACCTCTATATCAGATACTACTTGTCTGGCTGTTACTGGTTCCCAGGCTCTGGCTTCACACCTAAAACGGAGGACTCAGGCCCTGCACACCACTGCATACCCTTTTCCTGCTCCCTGCTGGAGAAGCCTCCTAGTGCCTGCAGAGGAAACCACCTAATTTCTGGCAAATGGAGAGGTTGGAGAAAAACAGGGAGACTGAAACATAAGCTACACCTCAGATGCCTCAAGAGTTGCACTTACCTCCTAGTATAGTTGCTTTCACCATCCCTCAGCCTGCACTGGGTCCTATGGGCCCCTGCCTGGAAATGAAGGCTTTAATTTTATTTATTTATTTTGTTTTCAGTACAGGCAGGTAACCGCTATAACTGGAGCAAAGGCCTGACACTCCCATGTAAAAGCAGTCAACCTACCTGTCTCAAACAGATTCAAAGCTCCTGCATTCCCCTTTGGGTCCCTGCCCCTCTATTCCCTCTCCTTACCAGGAGGTAAAAGTTGGTTTTTAAGCTGTACCCATGGAATTTCTTCTTCCCTTGATCAGAAGTAACTGGATCTAAAGGTGGGTTACATGGATGGGAATGCTATTGATTCCCTAAATATTGAGATACTGTCCTTTAAGTCTGGGCTGAGCCACAGAAACCTCAACCACCAAATTCCCCATCCTACCAGGTAAATCAGTTTTTGAGTTCTTGGTAAAACAATGTTTTTTCTTCTGTATATCACTTTGTTTTTACCTACCTACTCTGGATTCTAGATATTTATTTTTATTTTTTATGAGAGAGAGAGAGGAGAGAAAGAGAGAAAGAGAGAGAGATAGAGAGATAGAGAGACATAGATTTGTTGTTCTGCTTATTTATAAATTCACTGATTGACCCTTGCATGTGCCTTGACCGAGGATCAAATCTGCAACCTTAGCATATCGGACAAAACTTCAACCAACCAAGCTTCACATTGCTATTCACTTAGACTTCATGGTAGCTTAGTTTCTGTCCTCCTAATAGTAGAGTCTCTAATGGGGATAGTACCTCCCCATCCCAATTATTCTTACTTTCCCTCACCTGTCTTGTCCACTGCTCTACTTTCAAAGACCTCAGCAAGCTTGTTTGCTCTGTATACCATTTCTACCTCTAACCAGAAAGTCTGTAACCTGTGGGATTGGTCAGCTAGTTGGAACATCCTCTAGAGCAGTGATGGGCAACCTTTTGAGCTTGGTGTGTTAAAATTCGCTAAAAAAAGAAACAAACAAACAAAAAAAACAACGAGCATAATTCGGGTGGTGTGTCACATTGAGGAAAAAAACATAATTTTGCAATATTTACAGTTTAAATAACAAAAATGTATAATTGTAATATATAACTGTATTTAATAAGCCAAAATTATTTAACTTACCTGCTTAGTGACTTCTTTGTTCATCTGTCAGTCGGTTTCTTTTGTTGGTCTTGATATTATTTAACTTGTGTGGGGTGCCATGAACTAAGATAGTGAGGGGGAGGGAGAATTCTTTAACTAACCTGCCCATTAGTGACTTGTTTGTTACTGAATTTCATTGGCTAAACCTTCAATTGAAGGTTGCTATTTTGTAAACTTCAAGCACAAGCAAGCGCTACTAACTTCATCTGTCAATCTGTTTCTTTTGTTGGTTTTGATATTATTTAACACTGAGAATAAGGTCTCACAAAAGTACATAGAGGGTAAAATTGTGAGTAAAACCAGTGCTATATTTTTCAGGGTGATAAACGTGTCTGGTAATCGGTTCCAGGCACTCCAAATTTCCTGTTCGTAGTGGCACTCCTCTGGATTCTCCAAGAAGCACCTTTTCAGATTTTCAAGCTTTGACCTCAAGTCAACAAGCACCTGAGCCCAGATGTTGTCTTGAAATTCTGCAGGTTGCATCTCCAAATCATCAATTTGCATCCATTGGAAACCATTTAATTCCAAACTACTGTAGACTACTACATCAGGATACTTAATTATTTTTATGGTCTGTTCTAGGCTTCTAAATTGATGAAATCTATCACTGAACTGGTCAAGTAATGAGTCTAAAACATGCTGGTACTTTATATGAAAGGGTTCCATTTCATTTTGTACAGCTGCACCAGCCTTCTGAAAATACTTTGTTTCTTGAGGAAAATAGTTGTAAGTTTTAGTTTCTACATCTCGCTTGAAAAATTTAAGTCTACTTTCAAAAGCTTTTATGTACCAAACATAATGTCAATACTTTTGCCAAAACCTTGTAACTTTAAGTTCAGTTCATTAATATGAACAGAGAGATTTGTAAAAAATATCAGGGTGTTGACCCACTTATCATCATTGAGCTGAGAAAAGTTTCCCAGGTCCTTATCCTCAAGAAATGCCTTAATTTCTTCAAAGCAAAGCGCTCAAGAACTTTGCCTCAGCTCAGCCATCTTACATTATTGTACATCAGCAGCCCACTGTAGATGGAATCAACCTCCAGTAAAAGTGCAGAAAATTCTCTCTTTTAAAGGGGGTGAGCAGCTATTAAATTAATTATTTTTGTAACAACTGACATTAAGTCTTTTAAGTCAGTGAATCCTGCCTTGGCACATAAAACCTCCTGACGGATAATACAATGAGAAGGCACAATCAGATGTCCAATAGCTTCTGTAAACAATTTGACAAATCTGACTTTTTTCCCCACAAAAAGTCATCCCTGACACAACTTTAGAGATATCAATGCTTAGGTCACGGAATGTTTGTATAACAACCTTACATATTTCACTTCCCGATGTACTTGTTGGCACTGATACTAACTTTATCAACTCCTTTCTCATTTTGAGACCATCAGAATGTTGACCAATAATGGCCAACTGAGCATGTGATGTGACATCAGGAGTTTCATCAAGAGAGATTGAAAAATATTTACAATTACTTATGTCTCTCTTTAATTGATGTTGTACGTTTGTGTTCTGTCTCATTATTCGATCTTTTATGATATTTTTACTAAGTGGTAACTCAGATATTCTCTTAATAATTGCATCTTTATTCTGCACATCGTGAAAAAGAACTGGTGAACATCTTAGGAGAGTTTCTTTAATAAATTCTCCCTCTCTGAGTGCTTTTCCATGCTGATCTATGGAGTGAGCAACGCTCAAACTTGCAGATGTTAAATTTGCATAGCCTTTTCTAAATTTAAGGATGGAATTAGATTGGCTCTTATAAAGGTGTAGATGTCTGGAAATATATTCCTTCCTTTCATCCTCACTTTTTTTCAAGAGCTGGGAATGATTAGTTTCAAAATGTCTATTTATATTACATTCTGCTTACTACCGTTTTGGTGCATAGAACACAAAATGATCTGCCATTTTTTTTCTATAATGCCATACATCTCCGTCCATGTCTCTTGAAAGGGTCGGCTACTGCTACTACCACTTCCTTTACTTAACCTTGTGTTTTTTTTTTAATTTTTAGGTTCTCTATCAGGGGGACAGTGTCAGAAAATAGAATTATAGATAACCTGTTAGCCCTGCAGGCAATTAGGGCTTAACTTGCCTAACTGAGTACAAGATGGCACATGTAACTGTCTTTTAGGAAAGGACAGGGTTAATAAGCAGAAATAATGGTTAATAAGGATGCACAACAGTAATAGTGGTGAAATGGAGTCTGCACTATGCTGCAAAATCGCGTTCCTTATATAAATTAAGATGGCTGCTGCTATTTCTAATGGCACCCATAGCACAGGCCCTTGCCTCTTCCAGCCTCCTCCTCACTTATCTCAGTAATGATGGTCAATTATAAATCCACGACACCCCAGAACAGTAGATTAGATGATGGTTGCTGTGGTTATTGGTTGCTGGTAATGGCCATCACAGGGCCACCAGAGATGTGTCTCCCACAGCATTCTGTTGCTCCCTGCTCTGCCAGCCAGAAATGCAGTCAAAGATTTCCTAACGGCCTAACCGAAAGTCCCAGAACTAGACGCTCTGTGCCGGAGTTCTGTTGTTTTGGTCTACAGACCTCCTGCACAGAGTGTCTACACTACACTACAGCAAATGTTTCATCTTCGGCTACTGCACCTGGTCGTGCAGTAGCCGAGGATGAAACATCCTTCTCAGCATGCAGCCCCATACTTGTCTGTATGTGACCTCATGGGGCCGCGTGTCTTCGAAAATGGCTAAGCGTGTCAGTGCTGACACATGTGTCATAGGTTTGCCATCATGGCTCTAGGGTGTTGTGGCCCCTTTCCTGCACCTGTATCCCAACTGAACATCCTGTTTCTGTTGAGTCTCTCCTACAAGGCCCACTTGCTGGTCTTTGACATATCAAGGTCCCTCTGTCCTGTAGATTCTCAGCTGTCATCTTTTTACCCAACATACATCCCAGTGTCTTCACTTTACCTCTTTCATAGGGGAATGGGTTACAACATTTGTATTCATAAACAGAGGCTTAGACAGCTGTCTCTACAAGCACTTGCCTATTAATCATTCATTAACATATTAAATCCCTTTGCCCAAAGATGCCTCTGATTAGGGGACTTAAGTACGAAATCACAGACCTACCCAATTATAATTTTGCGAATACTCTAGTGAAAACTGCACTGACCTTTATACATCGGTGGTCTCAGAACAGGGCCACAGTGTTATAACCAATAGGAATGGACTTCCTTCTGTTGTGGCATCTCAGACAGCCATATAGTTGACCTGGATTTGAGTCTGCAAAACCATGAGGGGAGCAAGACTAATATGGCTAAAGTCTTCCCTGCTGAAGGCCATTTTTAAAAAAACAGTGCTGTAACTTCCCCCTTCATACTTCCCAAAGCCAAGCCACTCACCCTTCTCTCCTTCACTTCTACAGACCATAGTCCAGAACCCTCAAGTCCAGAGTCCGGTACTGGATTCTGGAAGGTGGGACCAAAAAAAACAAAACAAAACAAAAAAAAAAACAAAAAACAAAAACAAAAACCCAAGTAGAGCTCTGGCTCCCTCCCTCCTGGCACAGCCCTTCTGATAAACCCCAACCCACCCCTCAACTACCAACTCGGGAATGAAAACCTGCTGAGATCAAGACTATAAAATGTTCAATCTGCTCAAAAATGCAGCAGTAATATTGCCAAATCCAGTTCAAAAGTTAAGGGCAAAGCCCCCTGCAAGCTGAGGAGGACAGGGAAGGGAGAGCCACTGTATCTAATGACCCCTCTCCCCAGACAAAGACAAAGGCCAACTGAGGGATGCAAGGCTTTTTAGGGACATTATTCCATAATTCCAAACCCCACAGGAGAAAAACAGAGTCCTCCTGCCATTACTCTTCCCCCACAAAAAAAAAAAAAAAAAAAAAAAAAAAAAAAAAAAAAGGAAGGGCAAGGGGATAAGAAAAAAATAATGAAAAGGGGAAAGGTGCCCCTTTAAAAAAATACTCACTTTTTTGTTTGTTCAGGTCTGGCTCTTTCCCTAAGGGACTTCTTAGGCCACAGACACACCCCCGCCCCCTGGAGGTAGGGGTGGGAATTGCCATATCAGCAACAGTGGCTGGTGGCGCTGGCTCATAGAAGTCATAGGATTTACAGGCTGACATAGGTTTGGGGACGGATTTTGCCTCCAGCCCAGTATGGTTGTATAAGGCTTGATCCAGAGAAGGAGCCCAAGCCCTTGGAAAGGGCCCTGACACACCCACTTGTCTGTTTTCCCAACCAGAGATCCTGCAAACAGTGCCCTAGGTCTCAGGACTCATTAGGAGCCACATCAGGGACTCAAGGCTGGAACGCCTTAGGAGTCAGAGGGGGATCCGAGAAGGAAGAAAATCTTCCCGGCCGCCTAAAATCAATGCCCAGCCGCCACCCCCTCCCCTGAGTGAGCCAGGTGCCATAAGTGGATTTACCTGCCACTGGTCCAGCCAACCTGTCAAGACCTTTCCTCTACCTCAGAGCGCTCGCGATAGCGGGATAGCGCGGCTGCAGTGCCACACAACCCGTGGCTATAGCCGCCGCCTCACACCCAGGCAACTCCCCGCCCCCCACCCCGAACCCACATCCGGACCCGCACCCTTGCTCTAGGCAAGGAAAAGCTGCAGCACCCTGCACAAGACCCCAGAAGGTCCGCCTCTGACAGCTGCCAGCCAGAGGTAGATTCCCAGCTCCGCAACCACTCCCTAGCCCTTCTCTGCTATGACATCACCTGGGCTCTGCGCAGTACATAGGCCAATCAGAGGATGAGCATCAAACTAAAATCGCCCTGAGTGGGCTACTGGGGACCAATCTTTTGTTTCCAGGCAGGAAGCGCCTTGGAAGGAAAAAAAAATAAATAAAGGGGAGGGAACTGGGAGAGGGAAAGGAAAATGAGATGGAAACTTCTACACTGTCAGGGTTGTCTAAGCAGAGGTCTGGCCATCAAGAAAGAGGCTGAGAGTAGGAAAAAGAGAGGGTATTTAATTTCTCTTCCTTGACTAATCCTTAGAAGACTTGAATTTCAGATAAGTTTTAAGGGAGTGCCAGCTACACGGGCACTCTTGAAAGGAAAATGGCTTGGATTTGGGACACCACCTGTGAGGCAAGCAGGTAATACTGAGGTAGTCTCGAATACACAGTAAACTCAGAGAGACAGATATGGCACTGGGATTCAAAGAGATGACAGTCTACATAGGGAAATTACCTTGCTGCACATGAAACATATATTTTTTTGGGGGGGGGGAATCTTTTTACACCACAAAAAAATTAATCTAATTTATATAGATAGGTATAGATATATATTATTTCATTAAAATGTGGCTCTCGCTAAAACCTTACATGGCCTCTTGTCTTTAAAAAAGAATTCAATTTTTTGCTGGTGTCCAACGCCTAAAATCTAACTCCAAAATTATCTTTTGCTATTCCCAAATCCGTATTCCCATCCCAGGATTTGGTTAGCTCATGTAAATCATGCTAAATATCAGTGAGATTTTAAATTTTCATAAAAAATGACAATGAGCCCTAGCTGGTTTTAAGCTCAGTGGTTAGAACATCAGCCCACTGATTGAAGGGTCGTGGATTCTATTCTGGTTAAGGACAGTATTTCCATTGCAGGTTTAATTCTTGGCACCAGTATGGATGTGTGCAGGAGGCAACTAATCAATGAGTCTCTCTCACATCGATGTTTCTCTCTCTGTCCCTCCTCCTCCCTTCTACTCTCTATTAAAAAAAAAAAAAAAACAATGGGGAAAAGTATCCTAGAGTGAGGATTAACAAAAACAACAAATGCAAAAACAATAAGCTCATTTGAATTGTAATGATGTAAAATAAATAAAGATCAGAAAAGGACACATAATTATAACAGATTTTTTCCTCTACACTTTCAAACTTATTTTTTGTAAAGATAACTATATCCTCATATACTTAAATTGTAAAAATGGGTCATGACACTCCCAGTGCACTTTTCTCCAATTTTATCAACTCCTCATAACACCCAGCAATCATTTATCCATAATGCCAATGAAAATAAGTGTCAAGACTGAGAGTGAACTAATGTATCTGCCACTGTTAGAAAAAGTCATGCAACAGCACCCTAGATTTACCAGAGGCAACATTTGGAAAGTTAGAGAATGGGATGCCTCTTTGGACTAATTTATTTTAACATGTGATGATACTGGGAATTGAAAAGAGAAAAACAATGACCCTTCTAAAGCAGGAAAAAGAAAAAAAAAGAAAAAAAGAAAGCAGGAAAGAGGGAGTCAAGGAATAAGTGAACTATATACTCTAGACTTTTAAAAGGATAACTGTGCATTTTACTTTAAATTTTTCTTAATTAAAATTTACTTATGAATAATTGAGTATTACAGGAACTTTGCATAGAGTGGCAGAGCTGAGATCTGGATATAGATTTGAGTCCAAAGAATATGCTTTTTCTAATATGAGACCTGGCTTTACTGGTTTGATTAAAATACATATTTGTTTTTTGGGGAAAAGCCCAAAGTATACCAGATTGGTGGTGTTATTTTTTTTAATTGGGCTTTTTAGATAGCTTTTTTTGACATGGTGGTTACTTGTCTCCTAATGCAAAAACACCCATTACCCTCCTTTTCAAATCCCTAATTAATAAGTTGAAATCAGGATGGTCCTGCTTCTACTGATTTTACAGATATCTTTTAAATCAACATTGAGGTTTAAAAAAGGTAACATATCACATTAATTTTTGTTTTTACATCATGGTAAATTTAATCTAAAAAGTGCAGATCTGAAAATGATTGTCATTCAATTAAATTTTACATTTCTGATGGTAAAAGGCACTTATTCAAGTTATTTTTTAAACAATGAGAATGTTTTTTTAAGAAATAGAAAGATATGACTGGATTTTCCTGGCTAATGATTTAACTTGAGCCTTCTAGGCTATTTATTTAAGTAGTAATTAAAAAGTAGTTGATTTCACTACCTTATACCTCTGCTATAACTCAGAGCTATTTATGTGGTCAGCGCACACAGTTATTTGAACATTTCATGTATATATTTCTTCTCTCCCTAATGATCAAAGAAAGTAGCACAGGGCCACAGTCCTATTAGGTGCCTGACAAATTAAAGCATAGTGGTGTCATAGAAAGAGGACTGGACTTAGGAGTCAGCCCCAGCACAAAATACTTTAGACTTCCTGTGAAAGGGAAATAACCTATTTTATTCTTTTTTTATTATCATTGTTTAAAGTATTACAAATAGTAGTACATATGTCTCCTTTTTTCCCCATTGACTTTCCCCTGGCTTCCCTTATTCCCCCCTCTGCCCCCCCCGCACATGCCCTCACCCAGCCCTCCCCCAGTGCCTTGCGTCCATTGGTTATGCTTATATGTATGCATACAAGTCCTTCGGTAGATCTCTTACCGCCCAAACACTCCCCAGCCTTCCTGCTGTAATTTGACAGTCTGTTCAATGTTTTTCTGCCTCTGTATCTATCTTTTTGTTCATCAGGTTATAATGTTCTTTATTATAAGTGAGTGGGATCATGTGCTATTTTTCTTTCACTGCTGGGCTTATTTCACTTAGCATAATGCTCTCCAATTCCATCGATGTTGTTGCAAATGGTAAGATTGCCTTCTTTTTATAGCAGCACAGTATTCCATTGTGTAGATATACCATAGTTTTCTAATCCACTCATCTGCTGATGGGCATTTAGGCTGTTTCCAAATCTTAGCTATTGTAAAGTGTGCTGCTATGAACATAGGGGTGCATATATCCTTTCTGATTGGTGTTTTCTGTTTTCTTGGGATATATTCCTAGAAGTTGCATTACTGGGTCAAATTGCAGTTCCATTTTTAAAATTTTGAGGAAATGCCATACTGTTTTCAACAATGGCTGCACCAGTCTTCATTCCCACCAACAGTGAAGAAGGGTTCCTTTTTCTCCGCATCCTCTCCAGACTTGTCATTTGTTGATTTATTGATAATAGCCATTCTGATGGGTATGATGTGATACCTCATTGTTGTTTTGATTTGTATATCTCTGATGATTAGTGACTTTGAGCATGTTTTCATGTGTCCCTTGACTTTCTGAATGTACTCTTTTGAAAAGAGTTTATTTAAGTACTTTACCCATTTTTTGATTGGATTGTTTATCTTACTTTTGTTAAGTTGTATGAATTCCCTGTAGGTTTTGGAGATTAAACCCTTCTCATAGATAACATTGGCAAATATGTTCTCCCATGCAGTGGGCTTTCTTGTTGTTTTGTTGATGGTTTCTCTTGCGGTGCAGAAGCTTTTTATTTTGATGTAGTCCCATTTGTTTATTTTCTTCTTAGTCTTTCATGCCCTCCTACTTTATTCTTGACATAAAGCAGTTTTTATGCCAATGTGGTGTGTTCTCCAAGAATATAGGACAACTGCACGGAAATTTACAATGAAGCTGAAATGTCTTAAAGATTTCCCACTAAACTCTCACTGTCCTTCATTCCCTTCCCCAAGCTCATTAATTTAAGGATATAATCACAACACTACCATAATAATCACTTGGCATGTGTGCGGAAAACTTGGCTTCTCAAGTTGCCAATCACTTTTGTATCTCCCCATCCATTTGATCCTCACAACAACCACAACAGTATACTATTATGATCTGCATTTTACACATGAAGGAATGGATGCCCAGCAACTTAAAGTAGCCTGTCCAGTGCCTCAGAGAGATGGTCCTAGAAATCAAGTATCGCACTCTCAGTTCTGTGTTCTTTCTACCACCCTATATGGCATCTTCACTTGTATTTCTTATTTGCTCCCACCAATCCAACCAGCCCGTTGAGTCACATGAGAAGTGAGAGGCTCTGAGATGGGACTGGTAGCAACAGAATTTAAAAACTGCTCCAATCCAATTCCAGGAAAGGGGGAAATAACTCACTCTCATATACATTGATGGGAGTATAAAATGACATAGCCTTTTGGAGGGCTAGTTGGCAATACTTGGGAAATTTTAAAATGCATATGTCACTTGACCAATAATTTCAACTCAAGGAATTTGACTATGAAAATACTCATAAAAACCATGCCAAGATATGTTGAGTATGTTTATTCCTAAATTCTATCTAAGGATGAAAAAAAATCTTACCTAAAGGACAATCTAAATGTCTCTCAATAAAGTAATTGTTAAATCAATTATGGTATATCATTATATATATTTTTGCATACTGTTCATTAGCTAAAAAGAATCAGGTAGATTTCTATGTATTAAAATAGAAATACACCTTGACACATTCTTGAGTGTAAAAAAGGGACAGGATAGCATGTGTACTATTATTTAATTTTTGTTTAAAAATTGTGTTTTATAACCTGGAATTATACATACCAAAATGCTAATAGGGTAACTCTAGGAATTAAAAAAGGTAGAAAGGAAGAAATTTATGTATGTATGGTTGCAGCATTAATCATTTTCTCCATTCTTTGTATAGTTTTACAATAAGCATACTTAGGAAATTATGGCCTTTTTTTGGATTAAGACAAACAAACAAAAACACCCCTGCTATCATAAAATAAGTCTGATTTCTGGGTCAATGTTTTAGGTGTGCCAGGCTGAGCTGAGCCATACCTGAGCAGGCACTGGATTCAGGGCAGAAACATACAACCCACTGAGCAAAATCAGCCTGGATACCCTGACTCCCTTTACACCTTATGTCATGCAAGAAATTGTTTCCAGTGATAGACTCTATATCTCTGTGGTTTTCAGTCTTCACAGCTTTTACAACAGTAGCTAGACTTTAAAAAAATCTCCCTTTCTGCTCTGAATACAAAATAATCTAGTGTACAAGCTAGTGTACAAGGCATTGGCTGGGAGTAGTTCCCACTCCTCTACTAGGGCCTGTTCACTACAACCTGTTGCCATCATTGAGGTCAGGCCCTACTGAACCCCTTTCTTCCTGCCCCGTCCCTCATCATTAGGGGTTACAGCTCTTCTATAGGAGGCAACATGGTACATAACCTGCTGGACAAAGAGCAAGGAGCCTCAGAAATGCCAAAAGGTTTCATTCTAGGTCCCTTAAAAACCATAGTGTGGGGAAAGAAGGAAGACCATGGATAGAAATTCCCCATCCTATTGGGCCTTCAGAGTTATTGCCAAGGAATCAGGAGATACACATTATTCTAACTTCTGGCTAGGAAACCTTGAGGAAGATGAAAATTTCCCTGGGCTTTAGTTTTCTCCTCTGTGAAACTTGATCTCCCTATCTCCTTATATTATTATTATTATTATTATTATTATTATTATTATTATTATTATTATTACCAGAGGCCCAGTGCATGAAATTCATGCATGGGGGGTTGTCCCTTACTCCAGAATGCACCCTCTCCAATCTCAGACACCTCAAGGGATGTCCAATTGCCCACTTAGGACTGATCCCACTGGGAACTCAGACATCCCTGTCACAATCCAAGACTGCTGGCTCCAACTGCTTGCCTGCCTGCCTTCCTGATTGCCCCTAACTGCTTCTGCCTGCCAGGGTGATCACCCCCTAATCACTCCCCTGCCAACTTGATTGATGTCTAACTGCTCCGCTGCCAGCCTGTTTGCCCCCAATTTCCCTCCTCTGCTCGCCTGGTCACCCATAACTGCCCTCCCCTGCAGGCTTGATTGCCGCCAACTGCCCTCACTTGCAGGCCTGGTCCCTCCCAACTGCCCTCCTCTGCTGGCCATCTTATGGTGGCCATCTTGTGTCCACATGGAGCAGGATCTTTGACCATATGGGAGCAGCCATGTTGTGTGTTGAAGTGATGGTCAATCTGCATATTACTCTTTTATTAGATAAGATAGAGGCCTGGTGCATGGGTGGGGGCCAGTTGGTTTGTCCTTGTCCTGAAGGGTGTTCTGGATCAGGGTGGGGGTTCCCTTGGGTGTGTGGCAGCCTGGGTGGGAGGCCTGTGGTGGTTTGCAGGCCAGCAATGACCCCCGGTGACCCAAGCAGAGCTCTGGTATCTTCGATTTATTTATTTTCTACAATTGAAAATTTGTAGCCTGGAGTGGAGCCAAGCCTTCTGCTCCCTCTGTGGCTGTAGCCATTACTATTGGGGTTTATTTAACTTCTATAATTGAAACTTTGTGGCCTTAAGCAGAGGCCTGGGCCCACCAGGTGTGCGGAGAGCTTGGCTTCCTCCATTGCTGGGGAAACTTAAGACTCCCTCCTGCTCTCTCCATGGCCACAGCCATCTTGGTTAGGTTAATTTGCATTATTTGCTCCTGATTGGATAGTAGGTGTGGCTAATGGGCATGATTTATGGGTATAGTGGAGTGATGGTTAATCTGCATATTACTCTTTTATTAGATGGGATTGATCTCAGAGAGGAAAGGATAGGGTGAGACAGATGCATCAATTATGATAGTAAATCACTGATAGGCTACCTATTGAATGCCCCCCACTGGGAATCAAGCCCACAACCCAAGCTTGTGCCCTAACCAGGAATTTACCTGTGACTTCCTCGTTCACAGGTCAACACTGAACCATGGAGCCACACCAGCAGGGCTCTCCCTAGATTCTTGTGTGGATTTAAATGGTTAATGGAACAAGAGTGGATTTAACAGATTTCAGAGCTACACACCTCTTTAATAGACTTGATGAGTCTTCATTTATATATGTTCCCTTTATGGTGGGATCTTGGGAATGGGATATCTCCTCTCCTTCTTCACTATAATTAGCAGCCCTTAGAAACCTGCCCTGTAGAACTTCTGAGCTTTCAGAAGCCCACAGACTCTGTGCTCCTCCCTTCTACCAGGAAGTTAGTAAAAGAAAATCAGAAGATAATTAAGTGACACTGGACCTGAATGAATTGGTATGAGGATGGGAAAGTTCCTCTCTTCTGACTTGATTTTAATCAACCTCTCTTCCACCATGGTCCTACTTATCAAACCATATTATTTAATTCATCTGATGCTTTGTTTGATTTTGCAGTGGGTCATATTATGCATTACTTCCTTACACATTCCAATTACTGCACTGCCCAAATCTAAGTCAAACTGCAGAATAAATTGAATTTGGGAAAGTTGGTTGCATTGCTCTCCCCATTTTACTAGAAAAAAAGAGAGAGAGGACAAAATCTTAGGAACAATGAACCAAGAAAATAAATAGCACAACAAATCTTAATTTTTCTTTTGGAATGGCTGACTATGATGTCATGCTTTCCCAGCACACCTGTGATTGGCTACTCAGCTCAGCATCTGCTGAGAGCTAAAGGCTGATTATTTGCCAGAGATACAGACCTTTCAGGGAAGCATTGAATCACTACTGGTTGTCATGACAACCTAGGCAGTGTCTGCTCCTGATAACCACATAATGAGATTGTGGGAACAGAGGTGTCCCCCATCCCTACACCCAACCATTTGAAGTGGTGAGCAATGGAATATTTCTCTCAGGAGGGAGACAACTTTGCAACCCTCCAGCAAAGCTAAACAGAGAGAAGTGTGACTGGAATTCTAAATCAGTTAGAGAAAGGTATATCACCTTTTTTCATAAAGAGGTCATTATGGCATCCAGGGGTAAGTAGGAGGGGGTGACATGTGTCAAAGGTAATAGGACATAACCATTTCCAGTCACCAAAGTCAGACATAAAGAGAGCTTGAGGGGAATAAGTTGTGTGATTTTCTACCAGTTACCTTCATTTCCCTGAAGATAAGCACATCATTTAACATTATCTTGGGATTCCAGATGTTCTGGAGAGGGAATATAAACTGCATCTTTGTAATATGTTATTCATTCTTAGGACAATTTTATTAGCACCTACTAAGTGCAAATAACACAGCTAGAGGCAATAGATGCTACATGATGAACCAAACTTGGGCTATCTCCTTAAGGGATTTCAAATCTCGTTGGGGAGAAAAGATATATATACTCAAGTAACCTTGATATGAGACAGATGTACTACAAGGGCAATCCAAAGTCCTTATTTTCAGAGAGAGGAGAATCACATACAGACTGTCCCACTCCAGTGCCAACTCATCTTTCCAGATACTTCTTTCACCAGTCCTCCCTGATATCTCAAAGAGTCAGCCCCATCAAACTATTATCTATTTCCCTGATATGATTGAATTTCATATCTCTGTGTCTTTCTTTCCTCCTGCCTTCCCTTTTGTCTAGTATAACTCTCTCACTCCTTTCCCTATCTGGGGATATTTAATGACTATTCCCATACTTGACTCAAATGGCATCTTGTGGATGCACAAACTGGTCCCATATTTAAAACTCCAGAGGGTACCTGGTAGACATAGATGTCAACAGGCATCACCATTATGTACTGCATTCAAATTCAGCATATTCAAGTTCAGTGACACATAAGAGAACATTAGTACAACCAATTTTGGATTTTTGGAGAAGAACAAGGTAAAGTCAGACTATTTTTTAAAAGTTTATTTTAAATAATGAAACACAAACCTGTTTATCCACTTGATCTCTCTCTCTCTCTCTCTCTCTCTCTCTCTCTCTCTATATATATATATATATATATATATATATATATATATATATAAATTTGAAATAGCTTAAACCTCACATGCAGTTGTAGAAATAGTACAGAGATTCCAGGTTTTCCCCAATATTTTAATCTACTGTTGTATGAATATTATCTTGCACATCTGCAGTACTTTGTCAAAAACCCTATAAATTGATATTGGTACTATACTACTAACTCAAATTCAGGCCTTATTCATAATTCTCCAGTTTTACATGTACTTTTTCATTGGTAATTTGCCAACTCAACTGAAAAGTAGCAAAACTATGAATAATTGATTTTTTTGTCAACTTTTTCCTCAGGCCTATCCCTCTGAAAAAGTCAAAACTTGCTTGGGATTGAAAGAAAGAAAATCAGCTTGGATTAAGGAAAAGCAGCCCTGCTATTAATCAGCCTGGGAAGACAGACAGATAAAGCCAGCTACAAAGTTAGTAAAAAACACTGTTTCTTCTAAGGTCACACAGCAATTGTAAAATGACATCATGACCTCCACATTCTTTGACTACTGCTTTCTTACCAATGATGCCCCAGACCTGCTTTGCTGTTTTCATTTATTAATGGGGATTCCCAATTGCTCAGTCACTCTCTCCTCATGACAGTACCCAATTTCTGGTCAATGCCTTCTCCTACTGATCCCTTCTGATCCCATTACAGAAACTGCAATTAATCCAGAACTTATCCTTGCTTCCTTATGCACTCCTCAGAATCACTCAGTAGGAACCCAAATGTTACAAAAGATGTTCTTGCTTGTGACCAGAACATTGACCTATGAAACAGGAGGTCACCTTTCGATTCCTGGTCAGGGCACATGTCCAGGTTGTGGGATTGATCCCCAGTGTGTGGTGTATTCTGGGGGCATGCAGAAGGCAGCTGATTAATGATTCTCTCTCATCACTGATTTTTCTGTCTCTCTCCTTCCCCTTTCCACTCTGAAATCATTATAAATATATTTTTAAAAGATATTCTTCCTTCCCTCTTTTCATTGTACTTCCACAATAAATATGACCTTGTGGGACTGTATTCTTGTCTCTGATAGTCTTTGGTTGATCCCCAGACATTTTAATTTAATTGTAAGGCAGTAATCTGAGCATTGGAGTTTTTAAAAGTCCCCTCAGATTCTAATCTCCTCAGATTCTAATGTGTAGCAAAGTTTGGGACAATTACATTAGGGATTTCATTGCTTAAGTATTTATTATCTTTGCTTCTTAAGTTTGTTGATAAATTTTGGCCATTTTCCTCAAAATGTCTGAATCTCACAGGGGCAGAAAGTAGAATTGGGGGATTTTCCCAAGGGCATGCTTTTAAGTTTGGTCCTCTCTGAGGCTTCACCCAGTTTTTTTTCCTACAATCCTTACTTATTTTCCCTTATGGTCTATTCAACTTAGAAAAGAACATAGCTCTTTTCTCTCTTTCTTAGAAAAAATTATGAAAAAATTGACTATTTGAGTAAAACTATAGCTGGAGTCCTTTCTCTCTTCTTTCCCCGCTTCCCAAACATAAATCAATCACACTTCAAATTAAATGGTCTCAAATGTGAATTTAAAGAGAAAGTTAAAATGTGTGCACAGAGCTGGCTGACCATCACAGATGTGTTTAATAGATGTAGACCTCAATGTCCTGTTTCTCCTATAATTAAGCACATGTTTAGCCTCATAATCAATCCTTATTTTTATAATCCAGGAACTCATTACATTTAATGTTCTCTGGTGTTTACTTGGTCAGGTCACTTGAGGGGGAGGGGAATTCGAAATAGCTTGCCCATTGCCCCTTTTCAATTATTCAAGAAAATACATTTCCTACTCAGCAAATAATAAATATGAATCAAATGATGAGTTTTAAAGTTCAGCTAAATCGATATTTAAAATATGTACACGTTGATTTTTAAAAGTTGTTCACCTTCTTCTCCCCCTACCACCACTTCTTATTAATTCCAGTTGCTAATATGGAAAATTTAATGAATTCTGACATGGTGGGCTAAAGTTTATTACTAAAAAGGAAAGGGAGCAGGTTTCTAGACTAATTAATACTGTAAACAATAGAAAAGTGACACCCTGCTAGGGGAGTAGTATGCTAACATGTAGTTTTTAACTTCACTTTGCATTCAAATGAGCAATATGCTAATTATAGACCTTATCTGTTTGTTCAAGGCCTAAGAATCAGGAAAAGCTCAGACCTTGGACCTCAACCAGCAGTTTGAATGCAGGTTTTTGGAAATAATAACATGGCATTTCTTTAAACATATTTTCAAATTCAAGCTTCTTACAAATCAAGATCGGCCTTTCCTTCATTCACGGAATTGGTGAGGCTTAACCGTGTTCACTATGGTGCCGGCCCCCACAAAGCCCTTGCTAACAAAGGCTCTGATTTCCACTTGAGCACTGCCTATTGGGCAGATTTCCATGGTAATTTTATGATTCTCTTTAGAAAGACATAGGGCGTCTTTGTAACCAAAGGGGTGTGCTTTCTCATTATTCTTGGGGTGTCTTTGACCCTTTTTAATTTCACCACCCATGTAAAAAATAAAAGGTCATAAAGAACTCTTAATTGGCTTTTTGTAATTTAAAGCAAATGCCCCCAACCTCTGTTCTTAAAAGTAAGAGAGGTATTAAAAGCATTATTCTCCCTTTACTTCTGCTGAAATTATCAGACCTTTATCAGAGCTACATTGAGAAAGGGGTGGCACTATTTGGATTCAACTGGTGGTGGTGGGGTTATGGTGAAATTTTCCTGTTCTAGTTACACCAAACAGCCTTCAAATCCTTAGATTTTTAGTAAAATCTAAATACAGAATCCCCCAAACAGCAGCAATTTCAAATAATAAGTTTATTATTTTTACTATGTTCTACTTTTAACCCCCCCCCCGGAACACACACACATGTGCTGATATCAGAGTTTTCTTTCTACAGTTTAAGACAAAGACCAGTGTACAGGATACGCTTGAACTAGTCTTAAACTGTCCTTTCCTTTCCTGAGTTCTATTATTCCTTTCAGATACTTGTCCCAGCCCACCTAGAGGCCCAAGGAACTAATTTTGTCCCTCCTTTCTCATTCCTGAGTCTGAGGAGGAAATTTGATTGACTTCTTAGTACAGTATTAGGGATTTCATTTATTGATTTTACTAGGTCTCTGTATTTTAGAAAGACAATTATGGCCTGGGGATGTTTGACTCAAATGAATGAATTGCAGGAGTGGAAATGTGAAGGTCACAGTAGACTTTGGGAGAGAGGATAAGAGAGAGATATTTTTGGTGGAGAAATAGTGACAATCACAACAGTAAAAAGCTCTTCCACACACAAGTTTGGTTCTGGTGTAGGCCACTGCAGGGTTCTCCATCACCAGACAATAATCCACTCTATAATTTCAAAGACAAGCTTCTGCATTCATAAACAAAAACAAGACTTTTCATAAACTCCAAGAAGCTTAATACAAAAATAGGGCTTTTGGTGAAATAGAAACTTAAAATGTCTTGCAGTGCTGATGACTGGCAGCTTTCTGGTTAACTGCAATCTGACCATATTAAGAATCAAAGCTCAGAGCATATTTCTTTGTTGTCATAACTTTTTATACATGCTGATTTAGAAGACTTGGGGAAAGAATAGGGTTGGGGAGCAACCTCATGGTTACTTTAGCTGAGTCTTGGAAAGTGGATTAGAACCTTATGACTAAATTGAAAAACCATTTTCTGATCTGGGAATTTTGATTGGTTTCAATGCACTATTTTATTTAAAACAGTGACCCAGTGCATGGATCCATGCACATTGAAAGGAAATTAATAAGAAGGTGGCCAGCAGGGTGGGACAGGGCAAGACGGGCCAGACACACCCTGGAGCCAACCTCCCATGGTCCCTCCCTGGCTGGACACACCTGGGGCAGCACGAGGGCTCAAAGAGCATCTGCAAGGTAAGCAGGGTCCCTCCAGCAGGTGGGGTCACTCAGCCTGTGAGGATTGAGCCGAAACCAGCTCTATGACATCCCCTGAGGGGTCCCTTCATACAAGCGGGCACTCTGCAAAGTTTCTGTCATACAGGGTGTGGAACGCAAAAGCAAGTGTGCAGTAAACCAGCAACAACATAATCTATCGCCGACGGTGGAATCGCATGGCCCTGCGAGGAATGGGGCTCCCTCCTCTCTGGTTTTGGGATGTGTCACCTGAGAACTGCCACTGCCAAGTCACTGCAACTCAGGAGCTCTTACATTGAGGGTCTGCCCCCTGGTGGTCAGTGCACGTCATAGCAACTGGTCGGATGGTAGGAAGGACACTTAGCAAATTAGCCTTTATATATATACTAAAGGACCAGTGCACGAAATTAGTGCATGGGGGGGGGTGAGGGGTATTCCTCAGCCCAGCCTGCACCCTCTCCAATCTGAGACCCCTCAAGGGATGTCTGACTGCCCGTTTAGGCCAAATCCTACTATGACATCCTTCTCACAATCCAGGACTGCTGACTCCAAATTACTTACTTGCCTGTCTCCCTGGTTGCCCCTAACTGCTTCTGCCTGCCAGCCTGATCACCCCCTAACCACTACTCTGCCAGCCTAATTGATGTCTAACTGCTCCCCTGCCAGCCTGTTTGCCCCTAACATCCCTCTTCTGCTGGCCTGGTCACCACTAACTGCCCTCCCTTGCAGGTCTGGAACCTCCCAACGACCCTCACCTGCTGGCCATTTTGTGGTGACCATATTTTGTCCACATGGGGGCAGGATCTTCGAACACATGGGGGCAGCCCTCTTGTGTGTTGGAGTGATGGTCAATCTGCAAATTACTCTTTTATTAGATAGGACAGAGGCCTAGTGCATGGGTGGGGTTTAGCTGGTTTGCCTTGAAGGGTGTCCCAGATCAGGGTGGAGGTTCCCTTGGGGTGTGGGGCTGCCTGGGTGAGGGGCCTGTGGTGGTTTGCAGGCTGGCAATTCCCCCAAGCAGAGGCCCTGGGATCTGGGACTAATTTATGGTCTACAATTGAAACTTTGTAGCCAGGAGTGGAGCCATGCCTTCTGCTTGCTCCATTGAGACAGCCATTTTTATTTGGTTTTATTTAAATTCTATAATTGAAACTTTGTAGCCTAGAGTGGAGGCCTAGGCACTAGGGCTGTAGAAGTTTGACTTCCTCCGTCGCCCGGGCAAACCTAGCCTCTGCTCTCTCCAACTTTGTGGCTGCCACCATTTCTGTTGGGATATATTTTCTATAATTGAAACCTGTAGCATTGTGTGGAGGCCTAGGTCGACAAGGGCATGCAGAAAGCTTGGCTTCGTCCATTGCCAGGGAAACCCAAGCCACCTTCCTGCTCTCAGTGGCCACAGTCATCTTGGTTGGGGTAATTTGCTCCTGATTGGCTGGTGGGTGAGGCTTGTAGGCATGGCTTGTGGGTGTATCAGAGGTATGGTCAACTTCCATATTACTCTTTTATTAGATAGGGTACTAGAGGTCTGGTGCACAAAATCTGTGCAATGGGGAGGGTGTCCCTCAGCCCAGTCTGCACTCCTTTAATCTGGGACCCCTTGAGGGGTCATCCCTTTCACAATCCGGGACTACTGGCTCCCAACTGCTCACCTGCCTGCCTTTCTGATTGTCCCTAACTGCTTCTGCCTGTCAGCCTGATCACTCCCTAACCACTCCCCTGCAGCCTGATTGATACCTAATTGCTCCCCTGCCAGCTTGTTTGCCCCTAACTGCCCTACCTTGCAGGCCTGGGTCCCCCACAAATGCCCTTCCCTGCAGGCACAGTCACTCCCAACTTCCCTCCTCTGCAGGCCTGATCACCCACTACTGCTCTCTCCTGCTAGCCATCTTGTGGTGGCCATCTTGTGTCCACATGTGGGCAGTCATCTTGTGTGTTGGAGTGATGGTCAATCTGCATATTACTCTTTTATCAGAGAGGATTAGGGGCCCAGTGCACAAAATTCGTGCAATGGGGGGGGCATGGTCCCTCAGCCCAGCCTGTTCCCTGTCACATACTGGGAGCCCTCAGGGGATGTCCTACTGACAGCTTAGGCCCATTCCCTATGGGAAGCAGGCTTAAGCCTCAGTCTGGCCTCCCTTTGGGAGAGGTAACTGAGCTGATCAGGGAAAGGCACCAGCCCCATCACCCCACTGCTGTAGCCACTGCCAGTCACTGCAGCCACCAAGGTGTTTTCATCAACCTAGACTCCAGTCCCTTTATCATGAACAAATGACAACTTTCTTTAGGAATATTCAAGATTTATCTTACATAGGATATGACATTTCTTTATTTTTCTTTTTTTCCTCATCTGAGGATATGTTTCCATTGACTTTTAGAGAGTGTGGGAGAGAAAGGGAAAGACAGAGAGAAACATCAAAGTGAGAGGAACACTTTGATTGGTTGCCTCCTGCATGAGCCCTGACCTGGTCCCTAGCCAGGGAGGAGACTGCATCCTAGGTACATGACCTTGATCAGAATCTAACCTGGACCCTGCAGTTGGCAAACTTAGGCATTATCCACTAAGCCAAACCACCTAGTGCAGGATATGACATTTATTAGCCCTTCAGCAGTGGACCTTCATTTTTTTCTCCAGGAGTGTGGTGGAAAAACCCTAGATTACTTTTTGGATTCTTATACCCAAGTTACTAAAAATATTACCAGTGGCATACAGGGAGCTTAGCCAATGAGCGGTCAGAAAAGGTGTTTCCTCTACAGTTCACACTTATCTCTTCTGATCTCTGGCTCCACCCCTGCCAAGGCCTAAAGCCTCTGGCCCTGGGCAGAGGACCCCTAGTTAGCTGCAATTGCCCTGCTCTGACCCTGGCCAAGGATGCAAACCTCTGGCCTAGGCTCCAAGGCTCGGGCTCTGGGAGGGGAAACCCCAGCACAAGATTGCCTTGCTCTGCCCCCGGCCAAGGTCTCAAGCCTCTAGCTGAGGCTTGCGCCATGGGAAGTTGACCCCCAGTGTGTGATCGCCCTGCTCCGCCCCCAGCCAAGACCGCAAGCCTCTGGCCAAGGCTCCAAGGCTCCGGTCCTGGGCAGGGAACCCCCAGCTGGCTCTGATCACCAGACTCTGTCCTGGCCAAGGCCGGCAAGGACAGGCAGAAAGCTTGGCTTCCTCCAGTGCCGGGAAACCTAAGCCTCCCTCCTGCTCTCAGTGGCCACAGCCATTTTGGTTGGGTTTATTTGCGTATCACTCCTGATTAGGTTGTGGGCGTGGCTTGTGGGCATTTCTTGTGGGTGTATCAGAGATATGGTCAATTTGCATCTTACTATTTTATTAGATAGTATATATATATATACACACACATGTATATATGTATACACACACACACACACACACACACACACACATATATATTTATAAAACCACTGTCATTTTTTAAACAATTAAATCCTCTTGTATTAAAAATGACATTGTTTCCTCTAAAATGTTGGCATAAACTTTTCATATTGACCCACTGGTTTCTCTTCAGAATATTTACCCCCAAAATGTAGAAACAGTAATTTGTAAAAATATATGTACCCCTATATTTATTATGGCATTATTCACAGTAGCCAAGATATGGAAACAAATTAAATGTTCTTTGATGGATGATTACATAAAGAAGATGTGGTGCATGTTCACTGGAATACTACTCAGCCACAAAAAATGAAATTATTTCCACTTGTGATAGCATGAATAGATTTTGAGAGGAATTTGCTGAGTAAAATAAGTCTGATGGAAAAAGACAAGAACAGTATGGTTTCACTCATATGTGGGATATAAAACAAAAAGCAACAAACAAACAAAACCCCAAACTCATAAATACAGAGAACTGTATGGTGGTTACCAGAGGCGAAGGGAAGTGGGGGGATGACAAAGGCAGTAAAGGGAGTCAAACATCCTATATAATAAAAGCCCAGCAACCAAAAGGGCAAAATGACAAGTATTACCAGGGACCAGAATGATTGATTGGGGGTGTGGCCGGCCTGCAAACTGCCCAGGGCCCCTCACCCCAGCTGGGCCTGACCCCAGGGGGAACCCCACCCTGATCGGGGGCGTGGCCATCCTGCTAACTGTCCACAGCTCCTCACCCTGGATGGCCCTGGCCCTCAGCTGGGACCCCCACCCCGATCTGGGGCCCCCATCAGGTCAGGCTAGATGGCCCCAACCATGCATCTGGCCTCAATCCTACATAATAAAAGGGTAATATGCAAATTGACCCTAATAGCAGAATGACTAGAACAACCGCTAGACTAGTCACTATGAGACGTATTGACCACCTCTCAGTCACTCCAGATGTGTTATTGGAAAATATGCTCTCCCACATGTTCATGTCACATCATTTCATTTTACCATTACTTCCCTTAGAAAGCACAGAGAAAAGATAATTAATTAAATCCCAGGAATCACTGACTTTTGTACACGTTATTTCTTATCATTTTAAATATTTACTGCTTTAAGTTACATATGCCCCCTTCCCCCCCATAAACACCCTACACACTGCCATTGCCCCACCCCATGCCTTCACCACCCTATTGTCTACATATATGGGTTATACATATATGCATACAAGTTTTTTGGTTGTTCAACTCCTACCCACCTATCCTCCCCACCTTCCCTCTGAGATTCTGCACACTGTTCCATGTTTCCATGTCTCTAGATCCACTCCATAAGTATATTTTGTTCATTAGATTCCACATATGAATCAGATCATGTGATAATTGTCTTTCCCTGACTGGCTTATTTACTAAGCATATACTCTCCAGGTCACTCCATGCTGTCTCAAAGGGAAGAGATCCTTCTTTTCTATAGCTGCATACTGTTCTTTGGTATAAATATACCACAGCTTTTTTATCCACTCACCTACTGATGGGCATGCACCTGGACTGTTTTCAGATCTTATCTATTATAAATTGTGCTGCTATGAACATTGGGATGCATATATTCTTTGATTGGTATTTTGGGTTTCTTAGGGTATAATCCTAGAAGTGGGATTACAGTGTCAAATAGCAGTTATATATTTAATTTTTAAAGGGAACCCCATACTGTTTTCCATAATGGCTGCAAAAGTCTGCATTCCCACTAGCAGTATACTACGGTTCCCTTTTCTATACATCCTTGCCAGCCCTGGTCATTTGTTGAATTGTTAATGGTAGCCATTCTGACAGGTGTGAGGTGATACCTCATTGCTGTTTTAATTTGCATCTCTCTGATGATCAATGACTTTAAGCATTTTTTCACATTTCTCTTGGCTATCTGTACACTTTGGAGAAATATCTATTTAGCTTATTTGTCCATTTTTTAATTGGGTTGTTTATCTTCATTTTATTAAGTTGTATGAGTTCCTTATATACTTTGGATATTAACCCTTTATCACATGTATCATTGCCAAATACACTGAGCGGCCAGACTATTATGATCTCTGAACACATAATAATCTGGCTTCCTCTGGCAACTCAGTATATATATATATTAGAGGCCCTGTGTATGAATTCATGCATGGGTGGAGTTGGCCAGCCTAATCAGGAGGAGAGGATATGGGCAGTTGTCCGGTCTGCCTGCTGGTCAAACTCATGGTCAAGGGGATAATTTGCATATTAGCCTTTTATTATATAGGATATACACTGAGTGGCCAGATTATTATGCGTTCAGAGATCATAATAATCTGGCCACTCAGTGTATAGTCTCCTGTATATTGGGATCCCTTTTCCTTTTGTTGAAAGTTTATTTTTGTTATGCAGAAGCTTTTTATTTTGATGTAGTTCCATTTGTTTATTTTCTTTTTAGTTTCCTTGGCACTAGGAGATGTATCCATATATATACTGCTATGAGACATGTATGAGATTTTGTTGCCTATGGTTTCTTCTAGGACTTTCATGGTATCATGACTTACATTTAAGTCTTTTATCCATTTTGAGTTTATTCTTGTGTATGGTGTAAGTTGGTAGTCTTGTTTCTTTTCCTTTTTTTTTTTGCTTGTATCTGTCCAATTTTCCCAACAACATTTATTGAAGAGACTCTTTTGACTCCATTGGATATTCTTACTTCTTTTGTCAAATATTAATTGACTTGGGCAATTTCTGGGGTCTCTGTTCTGTTCCATAGATTTATATGCCTATTCTTGTGCCAGTAACAGGCTCTTTTGATTATGATGGCTTTATAGTATGACTTGAAATCTATTATTGTGATTACTCAAACTTTATTCTTTCTCAAGATTGCTGCAGATATTTGGGTTCTTTTTTATTTTCATATAAATTTTTGGAGTATTTGTTCTAGATCTGTGAAATATGCCATTGGTATTTTAATAGGGATTGTACTGAATCTATAGATTGCCTAGGGTAGTGTGGACATTTTAACAATGTTAATTCTACCCATCCACGAATATAGCATATTATTCCACTTGTTTATATCTACCTCTATCTTTTTTTTCTCAATGACTTGTAGTTTTCCAAGTATAAGTCTTTTAACACCTCAGTTAAATTTATTCCTAAGAATCTTAATGTTTTTGTTGTAGTGGTAAATGGAATTGTTTGCTTTCTCTATCTGATAATTCATTATTGGTATATAAAAAAGCAACTGATTTTTTTTGGTTCTTGTTTTGTTTTTTTATTTCTTTATTGATTAAGGAATTACATATGTGTTCTCATTCCCCCATTAACCCTCAAACCCCCAACTCATGCCCTCACCCTCTTGGTGGCCATGTCCATTGGCTAGGCTTATATGAATGCATACAAGTCTTTAGTTGATCTCTCCCCTTTACCACCATCCTCCCCTACCATCCATCTGAGGTTTGGCAGACTGATCGATGTTTCTCTGTCTCTGGATCTGTCCCTGTTCATCAGTTTAAGTTATTCATTATTTTCCATAATTGAGTGAAATCACGTGGCATTTATCTTTCTATGAGTGGCTTATTTCACTTAGCATATGCTCTCCAATTCCATCCATGCTGTTGCAAATGGTAAGAATTCCTTCTTTTTTACCACAGCATAGTATTCCATTGTGTAGATGTACCATGGTTTTTATCTTTATTGTTCAGTTTATTAATTACATTATTCCACCTTTTTTATCCCCATATAGCTCCCCTCCACCCTGTATCCATCCCACCCTCCGCCCTCACCTCACCCTCCCCACTGCCCTCTCCCATTGTTGCAAGATTTTTGTCCAGGCTCTTGCTGCAACTCCCACACCCCGTTTCTCCCCAAGAATTGTCAGTCCATTCCCTCTCTATGTCCATGATTCTGTTATATTCACCAGTTTATCCTGTTCCTCAGATTATTAATTCACTTGATTTTTAGATTCATTTGTTGATAGATGTGTATTTGTTGTTCATAATTTATATTTTTACCTTTTTCTTCTTCCTCTTCTTAAAGAATATCTTTTGGCATTTCATATAATATTGGTTTGGTGGTGATGAGCTCCTTTAACATTTTCTTATCTGAGAAGCACTTTATCTGATCTTCAATTCTGAATGATAGCTTTGCTGGATAGAGTATTCTTGGTTGTAGATTCTTACTATTCATCACTTTGAATATTTCTTGCCACTGCCGTCTGGCCTGCATCGTTTCTGTTGAGAAATCCGCTGACAATCATATGGGTGCTCCCTTGTAGGTAACTAACTGTTTTTCTCTTGCTGCTTTCAATATTCTGTCTTTATCTTTTGCTCTTGGCATTTTAATTATGATGTGTGTTGGTGTGGTCCTCTTTAGATTCCTATATTTTGGGGTTCTGTGTACTTCTTGGGCATTTAAGTCAGTTTCTTTCACCAGGTGGGGGAAGTTTTCAGTCACTATTTCTTCAAGTACGTTTTCATTGCCTTGTTCTCTCTCTTTTTCTGGCACCCCCATAATTCGATGTTGGCATGCTTGAGGTTGTCCCAGAGGCCCCTTACACTATCTTCAATTATCTGGATTCTTTTTGTTTCTTGCTTTTCCAGCCGAGTGGATTTTGCTTCTTTGTATTTCAAATCTTTGACTTGGTTCTTGAGGCCCTCTGGACTGCTTTTAGGACTTTGTGTAATATTTTTTATTTCAGTCAGTGTATGCTTGATTTCTGGTTGGTCCTTTTGTATATCCTTGAGGGTCATATTCATTTCCTCGTAGGTGTTGTTCATTTCCTCATAGTTTTCATTAAGTTCATCGGCCTTTTCTAGGAGCCTCTTGAAAAGCCTTATAACCATGGTTTTGAACTCTATGTCTAATAGTCTTTTTTCCTCCATTTCTTTCACACCTGATTTATTTCCATGTCTCTGCATGGTGGCTGCTTTATGTGGTAGATATCCTCTAAGGGACAGTGGCTCAGCCTCCCCAGTTACCTGAGGTGGATACTCTTACTGCAATCCTTTATGGGTTGTACAGTATTTTTTAATTTAAGCCCAGCTTGTTGTTGTTAGCCCTAGGAGGGTTTGACCTCCAGGCCAATTGGCTATGCGGGAAAACTGTTCAGGTTGGGTGGGTGGAGTCTCTGGGATGAGCACGCAAAGACAACGTCAGTTACGCCCTATGTGGCACGTGGGTCTCTGTGTTTGGTAGTAATGGCTGCAGGCATCTCCAAGAGTAAGCCGCCTCTGGTCTTCCCTAGCAACCCCCCGTTGCCAGACAACTCTGCCTCTCTCCAAATGAGTCTGTACCCCCAAAGTCTAGCCCAGGGTTGTAAAACAAAGCAGTCTGGTGGTCTTGGTAATGATGGAGCAAGTCACCTGTCTGTGCTGTAGCGCGCTTTATGTGCAAACAGCTGTTCCAGCGTGCACTCTCCTCAGACTCGGAGAGCTCTGCCGTGCCCGGCTTTTAGCATGTGTACCATGGATCTCGGACCTCCCTTGGCACTGGGGAATCTGTGCAGTGGGATGTCTCCGCCCTCCCCATTGGAGAAATCCAGCCGGGATTGATGCTGCCAGCCTATAGCCCACTTGCGCCCCATGGCTCTGAACCTCTGGCTCCACACGTATCTTCAAGACTGTGCTCCACCGCTCTTCTGAGTTTCAGTGTCCCACCTTTACTTTTATTTGTGGGCTTTTCATTCAGCCAGCTTTCCAGTGCTTCTGTATGATGTTTGTTTTGTTGTTATGTTGTAGTTTTGGAATTGTTACGTGGGGCAGCACAATAGGTGTTTACCTATGCCGCCATCTTGGTTCCTTTTTGTACCACTGTTTTTTTAATCCACTCTTCTGCTGTTGGGCACTTAGTCTGTTTCCAAATCTTAGCTATGGTGAATAGTGCTGCTATGAACATAAGGGTGCATATATCATTTCTGATTGATGTTTCTAGCTTCATGGGATATAGTCCAAGAAGTTGGATTGAAGGGTCAAATGGGAGTTCCTTTTTTAGTTTTTTGAGGAAACACCATACTGTTCTACACAGTGGCTGCACCAGTCTGCATTCCCATCAGAAGTACAAAAGAGTTTCCTCACTAACACTTGTTGTTTGTTGATTTGTTGATGATAGCCATTCTACCAGTGTGAGATGATACCACATTATTGTTTTGATTTGTATCTCTCAGAAAATTAGTAACTTTGACTGTGTTTTCACATGTCTCTTGGCCTTCCTTCAATCTTCTTTTGAAAAGTATCTATTTAGGTCTGTTGCCCATTTTTTGATTGGATTGTTTACCCTCCTTTTGTTAAGTTGTATGAGTTCCCTGTAAATGTTGGAAATTACAACCATATCAGTGAAAAGAAACAAGACAACCAACTTACACCACACACAACATTGGTAAATATGTTCTCTCATGGAGTGTGCTTTCTTGTTGTTTTGTGGTGGTTTCTATTGCTGTGCTAAAGCTTTTTATTTTTATGCAATCCCATTTGTTTGTTTTCTCTTTAGTTTCCATTGCGCTAGGAGCAGTATCGATGAAGAAACTGCTTTGGCATATGTCTGAGATTTCAGTGCCTGTGGATTCTTCTTGTATTTTTATGGTTTCCTGTCTTATGTTTAAGTCCTTTATCCATTTTGAGCTTATTTTTGTGTATGGTGTAAGTTGTTGGTCTAGTTTCATTTTTTTGCAAGTAACTCCAATTTTCCAAACACCATTTATTAAAGAGATTGTCTTGACTTCGTTGTGTGTTCATGCCTCCTTTGACCAATATTAATTAGGCATAGTGGTTTGGGTAGATTCTGATTTCTCTATTCTTTTTCATTGATCTATATGTCTGTTTTTGTGCCAGTACCAGGCTGTTTTAAGAACAGTGGCTTTGTAATATAGCTTGATATCTGGTATTGAGATCCCACCTACTTTGTTCTTCTTTCTCAGGTTTGCCGTGGCTATTTGGGATTTTTTTTTATTCCAGATGAATTTTTGGAAAGTTTGTTCTGGTCTGTGAAATATGCCATTGGTATTTTAATAGGGATTGCAATGAATCTATAGATTGCTTTGGGTAGTAAGGATATTTTGATGATGTTGATTCTACCAATCCATGAACACGCTATGTTCCTCCATCTGTTTATGTCTTCCTCTATCTCGTTTTTCAGTGTCCTGTAGTTTTTCACATATAGGGCTTTTACCTCCTTAGTTAAGTTTATTCCTATGTATCTTAATTTTTTTTGGTGTGATAATAAATGGGATTGCTTTTTTAGTCTCTCTTTCAGTAAGTTTACGATTGGTGTATAGAAATGGCATATATTTCTTGGCATTAACTTTGTATCCTGCTACTTTGCCTAATTCATTTATTAAGGCTAATAATGTTTTGATGGAGTCTTTAGGGTTTTCTATGTATAATATCATGTCATCTGCAAATATTGACAGTTTTACTTCCTGCCTTCCAATTTAAATGTCTTTTATCTCTTCTTCTTTTCTGATCGCAATGGATAGCACTTCCAGTAGTATGTCAAACAGGAGTGGTGAGAGTGGACATCCTTGTCTTGTTTCTGTTCTTAGGCGAAATGGTGTTAGTTTTTGTCCATTTAGTATGATGTTGGCTGTGGGTTTGTCATATATATCTTTTATTATGTTGAGTTATGATCCTTCTATTCCCACCTGGCTGAGATTTTTTTTTTTATCAAGAAAGGGTGTTGGATTTTATCAAATGCTTTTTCTGCTTCAATTGATATCACTATGTGATTTTTATCTCTCAAGTTGTTTATGTGATGTATCACGTTTATTGATTTGCAAATATTATACCATCCTTGAATCCCAGGGTTAGAAATCTTACTTTGTCATGGTGTATGATCTTTCTGATATATTGCTGGATATGATTTGCTAGAATTTTGTTGAGGATTTTGGCATCTATGTTCATGAGGGATATTGGTCCATAATTATCTTTTATTGTGTTGTCTTTATCTAGTTTTGGTATTAGGGTGATGCTGGCTTCATAGAATGAGCTTGGCAGTGTTCCTTCCTCTTGAATTTTAGGAATAGTCTGAGGAGGATAGGTTTTAGTGCTTCCTTGAATGTTTGGTAAAAAAATATATAAATAAAATAAAAAAACCCTGTGAAGCCATCTGGCTCCTTGCTTTTGTTTGCTCTAAGCTTTTTGATGACTGCTTCAATTTCTTCCATAGCTATTGATATTGAGATTTTTAAATTTTTCCTGATTGAGTTTTGGAAGGTTGTATTATTTTACGAATATGTCCGTTTCCTCCAAGTTGTCTAGTTTATTGGAGTAGAGTTGTTCATAGTATTTTTTAACAATCCTTTGTATTTATGCGGGGTCTGTTGTTATTTCGCCTCTCTCATTTCTGAATTTGTTTATTTGAGTCCTCTCTCTTTGCTTTTTGGTGAGCCTGGTTAGAGGTTCATCAATCTTATTTATCCTTTCAAAGAAGTAGCTCTTGGTTTCATTGATCTTTTGTATTGTTTTTTTTGGTTTCTATGTCATTAATTTTTGCTCTGATCTTTATTATCTCCTTTCTTCTGCTCCATCTGAGCTTTTCTTATTGCTCTCATTCTAATTCTTTGAGTTATAGAGTTAGATATTTTACTACCTTTTTTTTCTTGTCTTTTTTTTTTTTTTTGAGGTAATCCTGTAGAGCTATAAATGTCCCTCTTAGGACTGCTTTCATTGTGTCCCAAAGATTTTGAATTGTTTTGTTTTTGTTGTCATTAGTTTCCAGGATGCTTTTAATTTCTTCTTTGATCTCATTGGTAACCAAGTCATTATTTAATAGCGTGCTATTTATCTTCCTAGTGTTTGAGATTTGGGATTATTTTCATTTAGTTTATTTCTAATTTTATGGCATTGTGGTCCGAGAAGATGCTTGATATGATTTCAATCTTTTTGAATTTGGGGAGACTTTGCTTGTGACCCAGTATGTGGTCTATTTTTGAAAATGTCCCATGTGCACTTGAGAAGAACGTATATTCTGTGGCTTTGGGTTGAAATGTTCTGAATATGTCATTTAAGTCCATCTGATCTAGTGAGTCATTTAGGATTTCTGTGTATTTCCTTATTTTTTGTCTAGAATATTTATCTAGTGATGTCAGTAGTGCATTAAAGTCCCCTGCTATGATTGTGTTGTTGTCTATCTCTCTCTTGATATCCTTCAGGAATTTTTTTTATGTATTTGGGTGCTCCTGCATTGGGGGGATATATATATATATATATATATATATATATATATATATATATATATATATCAGGGCTATATCCTCTTGTTGTATCAATCCATTTAGTATTATAAAGTTGCTTTCCTTATCTCTTGTTAAGGCCTTCAATTTGAGGTCTATATTGTCAGATATAAGTACTGCTACTCCAGCTTTATTTTTCCTTTCCATTTGCCTGAAAGATATTTTTACATCCCTTCACTTTCTGTCTATGTTAGTCCCTTGTTCTGACGTGGGTCTCTTATAGACCGCATATATATGGGTTGTGTTCTTTTTATCCATCCAAGCACTCGATGTCTTTTGATTGGAACCTTTAGTCCGTTTATGTTTAAAGTTATTACTGAAAGGTACTTATTTGTAGTCATTTCTATTTTTGTGTCTGTGTTTCTTCTTACCTTTTAATTTATTTTTTACAGCATTTCTTGCATTGCTGGTTTGGTTGTGGAAAACTCCCTTAGCCTTTTTTTGTCTATGAATCTTCTGATTTCTCCTTCAATTTTGATTGATAGTCTTACTGGATAGAGTATTCTTTGATTCAGTCCTTTGCTTTGCAACACTTTGTATACTTCCTTCCATTTCCTTCTAGCTTAATGTGTTTCTCTTGAGAAATCAGATGATAATCTGACGGGGATTCCTTTGTAGGTAACTCTCTCTTGCAACCTTTAAGATTCTCTCTTTGTCATTAATATTTGCCATTGAAATTATGACGTGTCTTGGTGTGGTGTTTTGGGATTCGTCTTGGTTGGCATTCTCTGTACTTGTATAACTTTTTTCTTCTTCATATCCAGGAAATTTTCTGTCATCATTTCTTCAAATAGATTTTCTAATCCTTGCTGCTCTTCTTGTCCTCCTGAAAGCCCTATTATATATGTTACTTTGTTTCATGTTGTCCCAAAGCTCCCTTAGGCTCTCCTCCTGCTTTTTAATTTTTTTCTCCAGTTGCTGTTCAGATTGAGCTTGTTTCTCTACCTGATCTTCTTACTCACTAATTCAGTCCTCTACTTCTTCTAGTCTACTGTTGAAACTTTCCATAACTATATCACTTTTCATTTCTTCCTGATTCTTGAATAGGTTGTTGATTTTCGCATCCATCTGGTGTATGAATTGCATGACCATTACTCTGAACTCTTTTTCAGTCATGCTGCATGCTTCAGTTTCACTAATTTCTTTTTTTTTGGCAACTCCTCATTTTCTTTTCTCTGGGGATTGTGTCGTCTCCCCATTCTGACTATCACCAAGATGTTCAAACATTGAGTTGTGTGGGCTTGGACCATGTGCAGTGGGAGCTTTGCACCACCCAAGTGTCACTGAAGTGCTATGACAGTGAGAAGTGTGGCTGGCATGGGTTTTGGGAACCAGGCCCCCCCAGGGTCAGTGTTACCAGCACTCCATGTGATCTCGTGTGTGCACATTGAATCAGGGACCCCACCTGCACCATTTTGAAATTGAGACTCTGCTGGCATGTACCAACAATCAGAGTCCCCTAGCGTGTGCCAGGAGTTTGAGTTCCCCTGTGTCTGCACCAAGAGTTGAGTATCAAAGTCTTCATTGCTTCGTGTGGCCTTGCATTAAGAATCACAGGCCCTGTGTGCACATGTACCAATAATTTGAGTCACTGGCTCTTAGTGTGAATGCACTGGGAGTCAGGGATCCCAGGCGCACATGATAAGAAACAGAGTCAAGTCACTGGTACTTAGCACTGTCTCCAGTGCAGAAAATCAGGGTCCTGGTCAGCCTGGGGGACTGGGTTGCACCATAGCACTGTGTCTGCAGGAGGTCCGGTCCTGGGCTGCAGAAAACAGACTTCCATGTGCGCTTGCCCAGGATCGAAGTCAGGTGGCACTGCCACCTGTGTGGGCTTCAGGTTTGGTTACCTGATTGCAATGTAGGGAACAGATTCCCTGTGTCTGAGTGCTCCCAGGCTCAAATTCCAGTAGCAGAGCCTAGGCCCCTGTGAGGGGTGGGTCTATCAGTTTCTATGATGCTGCCCTTGAACCTGCGGGGAGGGTGATAGGCTCAGTAATTCACAGAAATCTGAGCCTGGGATGTCTAGATTCTTGGTGTCTGTGGGTTTGCAGCTATGGTCGCAGGTCTCTGTCCCCAGTGGCTTCAGGCTCCTGGTTTGCATCTGAGACCAGACTGGGTGGTGCTGAGAACAGGATCATAGTCTCAAGCAGCTTTGTTTCTCAAGATGGTGTGGTCTCTGTGCCAGCCATGGCTGCCCTAGTGTGTCTGCATTGGAGCGGGGCTCCTCCATCTAAGACTTCCTGGTTTGGCAGCCTCTTGGAAGACCTGCAGAATCTGTTTCTAGTGCATATACATCCACACCACACACATCCACACACTCTTCTATCACTCCCTCACTCTCACACTTTCTGCCTACTTTCTGCCAGTCACCATCTTCCTCTATCACACTTAAGCCGTTGATCTTTGGGTGTTGATTTTGTATCCTCCTATATTGGTAAATTCATTTATTAAATATAGTAGATTTTTTAGTGGAGTCTTTAGGGTTTTCTACATACAATGTCATGTCATCTGCAAATAATGAGAGATGTACTTCCCCCTTTCCAGTTTGGATGCTTTTTATCTCTTCCTCTTGTCTGATTGCTATAGCTAGGGCTCCCATGTACATGTTATTTTAGATGCAATGGAGTGATGTGTCTCTGAGGTTAGTTTCCCTAAAAATCTAATAAAACTAGCCTGGTGCCTACTCTTTGGATGCTTGCAAAGAAAGATAATCCAGGAAATGATAGACATGTATATGCAAAAAATATTGGACAAACATTTGCAGTATCATGTAGCCCCCTCTAGAATATGTCATGGACACATTTGAATTAACCAGGCAGTCAGTTTTCCAGCACACTATGGGTTTATTGAATGTTATATTTCAAAAAATGAAAGTTTTTAATTTAAAATTAATCGGGATGGGTACATCTTTAAGTAGAAAGTTAAAAATGATTTTGAAGTTGCCTTTATCCATGTTATGGGTAAAAGAGTTGACTGTTCCAGAGAAAGATAAGTATCACATGATCTCACTCACTCATATGTGGAATCTAATGAACAAAATAAACTGATGAACAAAATAAATCCAGAGACATAGATGCATGGAAGAAACTGATGAATTTCAGAGGGAAGGTGGGGGTGGGTGGGATAGGGAGAGATTAACCAAGTAACTTGTATGCATATATGCATAGCTCATGGACACAGACAATATTGTGGTGAAGGCCTGGTAGTGCTGGGTGCAGAGTTGAGGGAGTCAATGGGAAAATAAAATAAAGGGGACATTTGTAATACTTTCAACAATAAAGATAAATTTAAAAATAATTAATAATTAATTTTTTTAAAAATAGTTGACTGTCCATAAATGAAATAAATAAAATAAATGCTTGATGTCAAGGTCATGTTCACCTCGATCTCTCCAGTGCCTGCACCAAGAGTCTATAGCTGTGCAGTATTTAATAGATAAGTGAAAGACATGTTGTATAAACAAAAGAGTTGGTATATGCAGCAAGGAAAATACTGGGCAATTGTGAGAAACACTGCTTGAGTGAAGGATCCTTTCCTTGCTCACTTTCAAGAGCATAGTGTTTCACCTTCAAAAATGAAAAAAAAAACAGAGATGAAGCCTTATGTACAGCAGCTGTTCATAGAGGCCAACAATTGGCTGTAATGAAAACATAGAAAGAAGGAAGGACACAAACAAGAACATATTTCATCAGTTAAAATGTTTAGAGCATACTTAGGGTGGCAAAGGAAAAGCAGAGTCACCACTTAAAGAATGAGTTAAGAATAGAAAAGGTTCATGTGAATACATCAGGGAAATTAGGAGACTAAAAATTAGCCTTGTAACAAGTGAGAGAGGATATGGAATGAGCAACGATGCAAGCCTACAAAGTAGAGTCTTTTTAAAAGTCAGCTTGTAGAAAAATGAATAAACTAATTTAGGTGAGCAGCAATTCATGAAGACATCATAAAAATAGCTATCAACGAAAATGAGGTAAGGGACTATTTAGGAAATGTGAGCCAACTGAAACCAGCAGCTATGATATATCAAACTGTATGAAGAAAAGGACTGGTTATACTTCCTCTGCTGTATTCTTATTTATGGGAAGGAATGCCAAAAGCAACAAGAAAAGCAAATGGGCAAACCTCATTCATTTGGATACATCCAATCCGGTATTTTTCTAATAATTCCAGACCTAGAGTGGAATAAAGTTATATTTTTCATTTCATATCAAAGAATTATTAGTTAAGCAAATTGTTAGTGTTCATGTCAGACAGGATTTAACAGTTTGAGAGAAAATAATTTCTTTTAATTATTTCTGTGGCATAAATTTGTATATAAATATCCTAATTATCAATATGTCTCATTCATTCAATTAATGTTTTTATTAAAACATACTATGTGACAGGAAGCATGCTAGGCATCAGAGTACAAACTGTGCTCCCTGACCTTGAGAAGCTCATAGTTAAGGATCAGAGATGGAGGAGGGGAATATATATATTGCCTTCACCCATGCTTAGCAGCACATGGATGCAAATGAGTTCACCTTAATTGTAATAATTCAAGTAAAACTGACTTCCTCTTGGAAAAGTGGAAAACAACAGAAAATCTTTCCGTTTTTCCTTTTGTCACCAACCAATTATTATTGCCTCTCCCTTCCTCTAAATTAACATCACAAGGGCTAAATGGAGCAGCTAAAACCTAAGAAGAACCTGCCACAACCAGCTCCTGTTCCTCTACCCTCATCCCACCCTGAAGGTCTTACTTTATAATTAGAATCATTCCAAGTACCACTTGGTGTCTATCTGAAGCTTAGCTATCTATTATCCAGAATGCTCCAGAAGACATTTTGAACCTTTATAAAATGTTAAGGTCCCACGTTTCCCTGGGCCATAACTGACCTTGATTGCAAGTGAGAATGTATGTACTTTAATAACTCACATGTCACTGACTCGTGTCCCTACCTGCTCAACAGAGGGCATAATTCCCTCTTAATACCTCCAGTTATATCTGACAGTCCTTAAGAACAGTCCTTCTATGTTATTATTCTACTCCCTCTCTCCTTATGAATGTAACCTGCCAGCAAATTAATTGAACAAATGTGTTTTAGGTACGTACTATGTTCCAGATACATTCCCAGTTCCTGGGAATAGAGTGGGGACCATGACAAACAAGAGAATCCTTATTTTTAGGAAGCTTACATTCTTAATAAAAGATAGTCCATGGCAGCCCCTCAGCCTCGCCCCAGCTGCTGGTGGGTACCTTTGACTGTGGGAACACAAAGGTCCTTGCTGGGGTGAGCCATGGATTCTCCAAATCCACAAGGGGCCTCAATGTTGCTGACCTCTTCTCTAAAAAGTTTGGCTGAAGCCACTAATGGGTCTACATAGAAGGATGGAAATGCCTACTTTTGTTCTGTGCAACACTTTCACCTGGACAGCAAAACATTGCTTCTACCCTCTATCAGTGAGGCTTGTATGAGAAGAGCATCTCCAGTTTCTTTTTGCAGCAACACTGTAGAGCACCCTCTCACTCTCTGTAGAGCCCCCATTACCCTAGCTCAGACTTTGCAACTTGGTTCCTGTGCCTAGAGAACAAGCACCATTATGTTCTACCAACTTGTTCTCTCATGCCTACAGCCCTAGGTTTCAGACACAGCTTTCCCTATATGACTTTTTCCCTTCCACGTATCATTTCAAGCAAATAGACATCCAGATATTTTCATATACCCGGGGGTGTCTGAATTTCAATTTAGAATGAGCAGGATTCACACTACACACAATGTATTCCACATAATCCTTAGAATAATATCATGAGATTAGGTTGAATTCTTTATTCCATTATCAGTAATTCTAAATTCCAGAAATCTCTGAAAAACAAGCATTTTTTTGTTTCCTGCCAACATGTATACAGTGACAGAATCTGTGAGGCTCTTTCACTACAAATATTCATGTTTCATTGCAGAAATATTGATGTGATTGATTACTGGATTATATTTCAAATCCCGCTGAAGGTGTTGCGTACCATGCAGTATTTAAAAACAAAAAAAAAACGCCCTGGAACTTATTTGGCCTCAAGGCTTTTGATAGGGGTTGGAAACTATTTCTATATCAGTTTTATACATAAGGAAACTAATATTCAGACACATTCAGAACTTGGTAAGGTCAGAGAGCTAGCAAGTGCTAGAATCAAGGTCTTTCTAAATTCTAACCCCTTGTAATTTCCTGTACACAAGTTTGGTTGGGTGTTTCTGTAGGAGGTAGGCTGTGCAGGTGGATGCTAAAACTAAAGAAGGGTTGAGAATAAGTAATCAAAACATCTTGAAAAATGTGTGTCTCTGTTAGACACCTTGGTAATACCATTTGTCACAACTCTACCCTACCCTGGAAAGAAGTTATTTTCTAAGAGTATGTTTTAGTACTACTTTTAGAAAACTGACACAGGGTTAATGGGAAAAGTAAAAAAGGTGATTCATTTTTAAAGGGCTCCATGATGTTTATCACTCTGCTAGTACTCTCTGGTAGGGACAAGTGGACTTGCATTAGAAAATCTGAACAGTATTCCAGAAATGTCACAGTTTCATGATAAACTCCTAAAATTTTAACAACCATAATAATAAGAATTGCTATTTGAAAGTATGGAAAACATTTCTATATAGTTTATTTAATAATCTTACAACAGCCCTGAAATGTAGCTAGAGATAGTGATGATGATGATGATAACAATAGCAAAGCATTAAATCTTAACAATGTAGTATACATTATGTGAGCTAAATTCTTTATGTGGATCATCTCAATCCTCTCAACAAACCTGTGAGACATGTACCATTATTCCATTAAAGATAAAAAATAAGACATATAAAGTTAGTAATAATGTGTCTAATGCCACACACCTAATTAAGTGGTCAGTATTTCATAGTATAGCAAAGCCAGGAATCCAGTTCTATCCATTTTCAAAACCCAATATGGCCTCTGTGGGGTGGCTTCATGAATGGTATATGTAAGAATCTTCCAAAAACACTTTTAATATCTAGCTAAATAATATAAGTATGCAACAAGCTGTCCTATTAGATTGGGCCACTTACATGACTTCTAGAGTCTGATATGCAATCACTCATTAACTATGACAGGCACCTAATGAATACATGCACCCAATTAAGTATAATTGGAAAAGATATTTTAATATAAACATAAAAAGTTTGGTAAGTGGCAGGTTGCACGAGAGGCTCCTGAGGCTGAGAGGAATTATCATTGCATTAAAGGATATAATTCTCTACAAGCAAACAGGAATGAGTCAGATCTACCCTCAATTAAAGGAGTTGGAAGTAAAAATTATCTCCAGTAGATGCCCAGTATGTAGTAACATGGCCAGACTCTTCGGAGAGCATATTCAGACCAAAGCAGTGACCAAGACAAAATAGCACAACACAGGCAGAGTACAAACAATGGCAGGATCAAGTATGAAGTCTTCAGATTATCTTGGGACTACAGAATGACATTTTCTGGAGGCCTCATTTGCCTCACCTGTAAAATAGGATCACAATAGCATTCCTACCTGAAGGAAGAGAAATACATTTGAAAGAGCCACTCATGAGGTATAGTGATGACTACAAGTACACAAAGGCCTTAACATTAGGTCAAAACTTTCTTGTTCTTTTAAGAAGCCTGCCCTAAATTGCAAAGATTTCCCTGCTGTGAGGAATTGCAAAGATTTTTTCTGCAGCAAATATAGCTCGGCCTCAGAAAGGCAAGATGGCTCCATCTAAGGTATGTCCTAACCTAGACACATGACTGCAATTATTTTGAAGTCAAAGATACTGGTAAACTCACTGAAGCACACATGGGGAAAAACTAACCTGCTTTGTCCATATAGATGATCAAATTCAGCAGTGAAAGATAGGGGCTTCACAACAGCTCTGGGTTAGTGCAGCTCTCCTGGAATCCCTGCCAGTCTGTTTCTTTGTTTCAGGGTTACCTTTTGCCCATATAATGCAAGATCATCTTGTAATGGCTTAAATGAGTATAAAATTGGCCAGAAAAAAAGAAAGAGCTAATAGATAATCTAGTGCACTGCATAGGAGTTTCTGGTAGGGAAGTTAGCAGAATGCACTATCAGATCCTGTTTTATCCTGTGCTGTCATTAATTATACAGAAGTGAGGGGGGAAAACAGTCAGATTCAGTCTGCAAAGAGCACAATTAAGGATTGTTAAGGATGCAAGGACATTAAAACAAAGGATGTGGGCATAAAAGTAAAACACTTTGCTAGTGTCCAGTTGGAAAAAAATGGCCATATTCATTTGGAAAACAAATGAACACCCACCATTCTCAGGATGCATGTATCAGGTGGCAACTGGGGTAATGACAGTAGCAGTGAAAAGGAGAGACCACAATAGCAGGCTGAAAGAGGCCCCAATCTGAGATAAGATATACAGTCTGTATTTCAAGGCAATAAGACTGTGTTCTTATAAGTAATATATAAAGGGAGATAAAATACCCATCCAAATTGTTAAGCAGGAAAAAGATGTACTTAGTTTTAGTTTTGTTTTATTCTGATAAGAATATCTTGTCTTTACCCATTACATTTATTTTTTCATCAAGCATTTACTGATGCATTTATTTTGCTTTGCTCTGTCCTAAATACTTGAGAAACTACTGTGGAGCCAGATAAAATGCAGTCCTTGAACTAAAAAAGCTTAAAATATAAGTGGGGATGCAAGAGAACTACTCGAGTTATAAACATAAGCAAAGCAATATCATAGGTTATAAGGTAATATGCACATTATCCCCTTTGCTGTGGACACTGTGGGCTTGAAGAACAAGAAGGCAGCAGGGTTGAGTAGAATCAAAACTAACCAAAAGTTCTAATTGCATAGACCAATCGATTGTTTTTTCCCAAGAACAGGACATTGAAAATTCTACTTCCTCAATCCCAAATGACCTATGGCATGTGCCTATAACAACTAGTCCACAAACCACTAGAATTAGATAAGTCAACATGTTAACTGTGTCATGCCTGATTAAGTGGGCTCATAAGGCAAATACTTTCTCTCAAACCCTGAAGAACAAACTTTTTGGGAAGGAGTTGCCCTTGTCTTGGTAGATCAGTTGATTTTTTGGAGCTGACATTCATTCTAATTTCTCATATACCCAAATATTTACCCCTAGGTAATGTTGAATACAAAAAAAAGCTAAAATTACACTGCCTACATGTTGAGAAACAGAAATACACACTAGAACAGACAAGTACTGTTTCTAGTGATTGAGAAAACAGTCAAAATCTAGTCATATAATACTCAAAAACAGTAAGAAATGTGCAATGAAAAGCCAACCAACTTCCCCATTCCCATCACACAGCCCCAACACAATATACATCTATAAATTAAAAACACAAACACACTTTTAAATAACTCTTCAATAAAAGAGTAATTTAAATTGATACTACAAATTATTTAGAATTGAATGATGATAAAAACACTACATATAAAATTCTGTTGGATATTATCAAGGAAATATTCAGAGAATAACATATGATCTTAAATTAACTTATTAGAAAACTAGAGGCCCAGTGCACGAATTAGTGCATGGGTGGGGAGACCTATCAGGGAGCCAGCTGCCCTGATGGGGTGGGGGGTGCCAGCAGGGGGAGGGAGAGTCCATGGGAGGTTGGCTGTGGGAGTGCACTGACTATCAGGAGGCAGCTCCTGCATTGAGTGTCTGTACCCTGGTGGTCAGTGAGCATCATAGCAACTTGTCAACCAGTCATTCTGGTCATTCTGGTTGTTTGGTTGTAACAGTCGCTTAAGCGTATATATATATATATATATATACACACACACAAATGGAAAAGAAATTAATTAAGCTATCAAATCCAGAAGTTATAAAAAGCATAATAAAATAAATCCATGAAAAGTAGAGGGAAAGGATTGATAAAGATAAAATCAGAAATGGTGAAATAGACAATAAAGTCAAGTTGATTCATAAAATCAAAACTTTTTATAAAATCAAATATTCAGCAAGTACTAAAAAAGTAAAAAAATACAAATAAATGCCACCAGGAAGCTAAATAGGGTTATAAATACAGATACCAAGGGGATATTACAAATCCTACATAGATTCTAAACTAATATGTTTCAATGGAAAAAATTCTAAGAAAAAAGAAATTACTAAAATTTATCCAATAAGATGTAGAAAACTCATAGACAAATAAAATAGAACAAATTGACAGGAATATACATTCCATAGTATAGCAAAAGATTAGTTGCTCCTGCAAAATGGATAAACAGGGCAAGAAAGATTAAGAAAATTATAGATTAATCTTACTTATGAACATAAACATAAAATCCCTAAAGCAAATGAAATATAGAAGCTTATTAAAATAATACATTATTCCTAATGATACATCCCAGGAATGTAAGGCTAGTTTAACATTAGCAAATTTACAAATGTAATTCACTACAATGGCAGATTAAAAATTCAAACCATACATTCATTTCAACAGATGCAGAAAGAAACATTTAACAAAATTTAATACCTATCTATGATAAAAACCCACAGCACACAGGAATAGAAGAGAACTTCCTTAACAAAGCTTTAGAAAACTGCCATGCGGTAATTTTGGCTATGAGCACAAGCACTGGTGACAGACAGCTTATTTTAGATCTTGTTTACATCATATATAAGCTGTATGATTTTGGAAAAATTATTTAATCTCTCTGAGCTTCATTTTCCTCACCCATAAAAATGAAGAAAGTGATAGCACATTCCTTACAGTATTGATATAAGGATTAAACAATATAAAATATATAAAGGTGCTTACAGAAAATATTAAGTGCTCAATAAACTATTAGTTTTTATCAACAGTACATTTTTGACAAAAGATTAAGATGAGAAACAAGACAAGGATGGCCATTATAATTACTTACCATTCAACATTTTGATGTCTTAGCCAATGAAATACAATAAGAAAAATAAATAAATAAGAGATTGAAAGGCCAAAGACAAAAATGCTCTTATTTAAAAAATATATATGGCTATATAGAAATATAAGACAGTCAACTTTCATATAAAATCAATATGGAAATCCAGCAAGGTGGTTAGATAAAATATCAGCCTATGAAATTCAATGGCTTTCCTAGAGTTCAGCAATAGCTTATTAGGATGTCTGATAGAAAAAAATCTCATTTGGAATGCCAACAGAAACTATAACATACTAGTTATGAGACCCTGTGCAAGTTATTTAATCCCCTGGGCCTCAAATGTCTCATATGTCAAATAGATGAGTTAATAGTACCTACCTCACAGGGTTCTCGTGAGAATTGAATGGGACAAAGTATGCAGAATACTTAGCAGTGTTTTCCCTGAAACAGACTACTAGTATGTAGTTATTAAATGGTATCATTATTACTACTATTGTTATTATTGTTATTGTTTTAGAATTATCTAAATTTCTTCCTCAAAAAAATCTCAGTGAAAAGGATGTAACTCAGTTTCATTATCTTTCTGCAAATAAGAAATTGTTCTTATGAAGTATGGTAAAGGTTTAGATAAAATAGGAGCATTTCTAAATCCAGATTAGAGACACCATTTGGTCTGCCACTTAAAGAACCAAGGCACTCTGATCTTCAGAGCAGTAAACAAACTAGCATAGTTCAGGGTACGTGGTAGGGGTCTGTAATGAAGAGCTGTCCTGGAATTGTGCCCTTGTCCTTGCCAACAACATCCTTGCAAGGCTAGGACAACCTTGAAGTTAATCAGGAGTTAAATCAAGTCAATTTCAGAGTCCCACTAATCTTGAGCTGTGTTGAGGGGTCTAGAGCTTTTCATGTCTAGGAATCACTGCTTTTGAAATTAATGTCCAGTTTCACTTGCCCATATTTTTCCACAAGAATAGATGGCTGGTTTAGAAGCAGGGGTCTACTGAAGACCTCTTTGTGGAATCTTGGTTTTTCTCTGGTTAGATTAAAATAATTTAGTGGGTGTCTGCTTGCAAGTCACTGGAGAGAGATGGATATAGAATAAGACAGTGTCTCTTCTTTTTCATTCCAAGGGTTTTCACAATGGTTTCACTCAGTACTTTATTCTAACATATAATATTTTGTGAGTACTGAATAGTATTATATTCTTTGATAAGATTTTATATCTATTTCCTTTAATCTTCACAGAGACTTTTAAGGTAGATAGTATTTTTATCCTCATCTTGAAGAAAGAAACGAAGGCATGGAGAAATTAAATGATTTGTTCCACTCGCCTAACAAGTGAGGAAAGGGATTAATATTAGAATACAGATCTGCGGACATCTGGCTTTTTCCACATTATGATAGCCAGACTGAAAAATAGTTTGTTCAATTCTGCTTCACAGGTATTTCCCAGAACTGTGAGGGAGAGAGGTTCTTTTGAGGAAAGCACCTACTATGCATTTGGCTTCAGCCATCAGGTTTCCCAAACTAAGGTAAGAAGCAGGAATTATTTTCAGGTAGCAGGAGATGAAGCTATCACATGGCACTGCTAACAGTAAGGCATGAAAAGTGCAAATCCAGTTAGCCCTAAGCTGTGGTTGCCACAATGACAGGATGATAGACTTTAAGAAAGTGACCTTTCTCTCCTGAGGCAGTGAAAAAAGAAAAAGAAAAGCAGGTAATTTCCTAACATAAGGTCTCTACAGTTTGATGGAGGTATAATAAACCACAGTTCTCTGGTCTCTTCTTCTCCCAATTGCCTTGATAACCTAAGGCAGCCAGGCAACAGGGTCTGCAGTAGAAATCTTATCTGTTGGGCCTAGCCCCCTCCAAGACAAACTCTTCTGCCTCTCTTTCCCCAAGCAAGATTCTGTTTCCTGGTAAGCCTGATCTTGTATGGTATGTACAGAGACCCCCCTCTTGGAATTTTTTTCACTTCTAGGAGATTTCACAGATGTCTGTTTGGGTTGATTTGCCAATAGGTCCATCAGCCAATAGTTCAATTCAACCCAAGCCAATACTCTGCAGTCTAGGAGTCCATTTCTTTGTAATAAAGTTGGTACTTGGTCTCAAGCTTTGAGCTACACTGAGTACAACATACATCCATTAATTCACAAATGTTTTAGTAAATTGAAAACTTCTTAACTTGTTGAAACTTATTTACTAAAGCATATTTCAATGGTGAAAATTTAGAAGCATTTTAATTAAAATGAAAAGGAAAAAACAATAATCATTAACAACCATTATTCCATATAGTACTAGATGAGCCAGCCAATACAATAAGAGATCAAAATAAAGTAGGTTTTGAAATGAAGTGACAAACTATTTAGAGCTCATAGCACTTTTTAAAAAATGCATTTTTTATTGATTTCAGAGAGGAAGGGAGAGGGAGAGAGATAGAAACATAAATGGTGAGAGAGAATCATTGATTGGCTGTCTCCTACACACCTCACACTGGGGATTGAGCCTGCAACACGGGCATGTGTACTGACCAGAAATGAACGATGACAACCACTGAGTCACAGCAGCCAGGCTCATAGGACTTTTTCAAATATCTTGGGCACATGATTCACATGTCATAACAAAGTGGAAAAGGTATTAGAAAAAACACACACTTATAATAGCAAAACATCTCTGAAATACATAAAAACAAATATGACCCCCCCCAAATGGTCAAAATTGTTATGCAGAAAACTAAAATTTTACTGAAGAACATAGAAGACCTGCTTATGTATGGAACACATAATGTTTAGGATATAAATTTTCACAAAAGTGATTTTATAAGATCAACACAATAGCAACCTAAATTGTAAAAGATATTTCATCGAATTTGACTAGTTGATTCTAAAATTTAGTGACAAAGTAAATATGCAAAATAGTAAATATAATTTTAAAAAGAAATAGACAACATAGTTGCCTTAATAGAGGTCAAAACATAATTCATTTGAGTAATTAAAATGTATAATCATAGAATTAAGCAAAAATAAATCAATAGAGCATGAAAAAAGGTCTAAAAACTTGTTCTTCTATATATGGAAATTTAGTATATGATAAAAGTGGCATCTTCAAGCCAATGAAAAATCCAATTATTCAAAACATTGCAGGCAGACTAGCAGATTCAGAGGAGCTCTGCACTTTACCATAAAAAGGTTGGATTTCCCCTGGAATTGGGTTGGGTCCCTGATCCTCACAGGGGAGGGACATCCACCAACTGAGGGGAGAGAAGCTCACAAATAGAGGGGAGAGAGGTGCATGAACGGAGGGCAGAGAGGCACAGGGGGGGGGGGAGTTGGGGAAAACTGTGCCTGATAAAGATTTTTGCTTCTGTTTCCCCTCACATTGCTTGATATTAGTTGTTCTTTGTAGTTTGTATCAATCTCCAGGTACTTGTTGCTGGCATTTGTTGGAATTAGTGGCTGTCCTTTGGGAGTTTTCTCTCCATATTTATAATTTATTCCCCTTTGCTTTCGTATTCTCTTTCTTTTCTCTCTTACCTTTTTTCCCTTCCTTCCTTCCTACCTTCCTTCTTTCTTTCTTTTTATTTTTTCCCACTTTTCCCAATTTCATTTTGGCATTCCTCTCTTTCCTGTGTGTGTGTGTGTGTGTGTGTGTGTGTGTGTGTGTATGTTTTCTTTTTATCTCTCTTCTTTCTCACTTAACCCCTAATTTGCTGTTCTCTGTTGATCACCTTTATTTGGAGTTTCCAACACACTGAATACATTCCTGTTCAGTGGCTGGTGTGTTGCACCTGGTTAGGTTGTATTTTTTGCCTTTAAATCAACACAGGAGAGAGACAACTACATAAACAGAAACCCAGAGAAGAGAGACTATGGGGAGACAAAGAAACAGCATGCATATGAAAGAAAAACAAGTCTCACCAGAAAAGGAAGTAAATGAAATGGATGCAAGCAACCTTTCAGAGAAAGAATTCAGAGAGATGGTCATAAGGTGGCTGAAAAGAATGGAAGACAAATTTGACAATATGAGTAAGAACCAAAAGGAAATTAAGAAAAACCAAGAGGAAATGAAGAAGAGCCAAGAAGAAATGAAAAGTGACTTCGCTGCAGTAAAGGACTCAATAGAAAGTATCAAGAGTAGACTAGAAGAAGCTGAGGACCGCATCAGCAAGCTAGAGGATGAGGTAGAAAAAAATACCCAAGTACAGCAGCTCCTAGAAAAAAATTAAAAAGCAGGAGGAGAGCTTAAAGAAACTATGTAACAACATGAAATGAAACAACATCCATATAATTGGGCTTCCAGAAAAACAGGAAACAGCAGGAAATAGAAAACCTGTTGGAAGAAGTAATGATAGAAAACTTTCCTGATATAAGAAAGAAAAAACCCACACATATCCAAGAAGCTCCCAGAGTAACAAGCAAAATGAACGCCAATAGACCGACGTCAAGGCACCTTATAATTAAATTGGCAAACACCAATGACAAAGTAAGAATTTTAAAAGCCGCCAGAGAGAAACAGAAAGTCACTCCATCAGATTAGCAACTGATTTCTCAATAGAAACTCATCAGGCCAGAAGGGTTTAGAATGAAATATACAAAATCATGCAAAGAAAGGGTCTGAATCCTAGAAAAATGTACCCAGAAAGGCTATCCACCAAAATTGAAGGTCAAATCGGGAACTTCAAAGACAAAAAAGGACTAAGGGAATTCATTACCACCAAACCAGCAATGCAAGAAATACTAAATGGTCTGCTGTAAAAAGAAATAGGAAGTGAAGAAGGAACACAGGGGTCAAGAACAAAAATGGTGACAAACAAATACCTATCCTATGTAATAAAAGAGAAACATGCAAATTTGACTGTACCTTCGCTCCTGATTGGCTATGCTACCAGCCAATCAGGAGTGGGGGCGAAGCCAAGTGACATGAGTGCCAGGCCCAGGGGTGGAGATGAAATGGTGGTGGCAGCGAGCACCCAGCCTCTGGGGCCAGGTGGTCGCAGGCAACCAGGGCTGAGCTGAGCCTCAGAGGCTTTAGGCCTTGGGCAGACTGGGAGTGAGCCATTAGTTGGACATCCCCTGAGGGCTCCCAGTATGTGAGAGGAGGCAGATTGGGTTGAGGGATCACCCACCCCCAGTGCACGAATTTTGTGCACCAGGCCCCCAGTTAATAATAACTTTGAATGTAAATGGATTAAATGCTCCAATCAAAAGACAGGGTAACAGACTAGAAAACACGACCCATATATCTGCTGTCTACAAGAAACCCACCTCAGAAAAAAAAAAAAGACGCACACAGACTGAGGGTGAAAGGATGGAAAAAGGTTCTTCAGGTGAATGGAAATGAAAAAAAGCTGGGGTAACAATACTTATATCTGACAAATTAGATCTCAAAGTGAAGGACATAACAAGAGATAAGGAAGGCCACTTCATAATACTGAAGAGAGCAATCCAACAAGAAGAAATAACTCTAGTAAACATATACGCACTCAATACAGGAGCACCGAAATACATAAAAAAAAACTCCTGGAGGATATCAAGGGAGAGATTGATAGCAATACAATCATAGCAGGAGACTTTAATACCCTACTATCACCATTGGACAAATCCTCTAAACAAAAATCAGTAAAGAAACATCAATCCTCAATGACTCACTAGACCAGATGGAATTAATTGACATCTTCAGATCATTTCACCCCAAAGCCACACAGTATACATTCTTTTCAAGTGCACATGCATCATTTTCAAAGATAGACCATATGTTGGGTCATAGGCAAAGTCTCTCCAAATTCAAGAAGACAGAAATCATATCAAGCATATTCTCAGATCACAGTGGCATAAAGCTGGAAATAAACTACAATAAAAACAATCCAAAGAAATCAAACACATGGAGACTAAACAGCATGCTATTAAACAATGACTGCGTTAACAGAGAGATCAAGGAAGAAATAGAAAACATCATGGCAATGAATGACAATGATAATACAACAATCCAAAATCTATGGGACACAGCGAAAGCAGTTTTGAGAGGGAAGTTCATAGCTCTACAATCCTACTGGAAAAAATACAACAAGAAACAATGGTAATAAATTATCTAACCAAACAACTCAAAGAGTTAGAAAGAGAGCAACAAGAAAAGCCCAGCGTAAGCAGAAGGAAGGAAATACAAAGATCAAAGCAGAGATAAACAACATAGAGATCAAGAAACAATATGAAAGATCAACAAAACCAAGAGCTGGTTCTTTGAAAAGATAAAAAGATTGATGAACCTCTAGCCAAACTCACCAAGAAGTAAAGAGAGAGGACCCTAATAAATAAAAAATATTGCAGCTGGATAATTAGATCACTTTAAATAGATAACATACTTGCCTAAAATACCTTATTTGAAAAAACAAATTTCAGGTGTATTAAGGAACTAAATGAAAAAATGTGGATATAATCTTCACCTAAAATATATAATAAATGCTGACAAGTCAACAACACAAAAATGATCAAAACAGTTGCAAAATGGGCAAATGATAAACACCGACAGTTTACAGAAAAGTAAACCCAAATGGATAATAATTCTGAAAACATATCCAATCTTCCTAGTAATTAACAATGAAAGCCTATTTTTTAACAGATTTTAAAAGTGTAAATTTTTAAGACATCTTATGTTGGTAAGAAAAATGTTTTACCTGACAATACTCTAGCCATTATATGTAACTTCCAGGGTACAGTAAATACAAGATAAAGAAGAACATCTTAAACTCATAGACATGGACAACAGTGTGATGATTGTGGTGGTAAAGGGAGGTGGTAGAGATGGGAGAGGGCATAGAGAGGATAAATGCTAATGGAAAAAATATAAAATAGTATTTAAAAAATAATAAGAAGAACATGTTAAATGGCACCACAGTGCAACAATCAGATAAATAGAAAATATGAGACAGTGTACACTTGATGTCTTTAGCAGTCAATATCATAAAAAAAAGGTGCGAGTACAGGTCTAGAATAAGAGTCTAAAAAGACATGACGAAAAGCAAAGAGTTGCGCAAATGACCAAACTGACCAAAAGATAAAAATTTAAATCTGAATAGACTTATATTAAGAGATTGAGTTAATAGTCAAATCTTTCTACAAAGGAAAACCCATAACAAGAAGATTTTACATTCTACAAACTGTTTAAAGAAGAATTAATACCAATATTTCACAAACTATTTCAAAATTAGAAGAGACAGAACACTTCCTAACTCCTACTATGAGACTAGCATCACACTGATACAAAAACCAGACAAATGCATCACAAGAAAACCACAGACCAATACGCTTTACAGATATAGATGCAAAAGACCTCAACAAAATAGCAGCAAATCAAAGCCAGTATCATACAAAAAGGATTATACACCTTGACTAAGTAGGTTTTATTCTAAAAATTCAACATTAGTTTATTTAACATACATGTTAACTTTAACATATAAAAATCAACGTGACACTATATTAGTAGGATAAAGGGGAAACCTCACAAGATCATCTCAACAGATACAGAAAAAGTATTTGACAAAACTCGGCATTCCTTCATAATAAAAATATTCAACAAAATGTAGATAAAAGGAAACTCTCTCAACCTAATAAAAAGCATCTATGAATACCCACAGCTAACATCACGGTTAATAATGAAAGACTAAAAGTTTCCCCTAAGATCATAAGACATGAATATCAAGTTTCACCATTCCTATTCAACATTATGCTTGAGGTTTTAGCCAGAGAAATGAGGCCAGAAAAATAAATAAATGGTATCTAGATTGAAAAATAAGATAAAAAATTATTTATATTCATAGATGGTATGACCTTACATATAGAAAATTTTAAGAAATTCACTAAAAAACTAAAAAATCCTATTAAAACAAATGAAGTTCAGAGAGGTTGTAGGATATGAGACCAATATAAAATTATACAAAAATAATTTTCATTTATAATAGTATTAAAAGAATAAAATACTTAGGAATGACACTAACCAAAGGAGTACAAAAGTTGTGCCCTAAAAACAATAAAATATTGTTGTTAGAAATTAAGACTCAAATAAATGAAAAGACATCTTATCTTCATGGATTGGAAGACAATATTATCAAGATGTCAACAATCCCTATATAGGATCTATAGATTCAATGAAATCCTTATTGAATCTCCAATAACCTTTTTTATTCAGAAAGATATGTTCTTCCTAAAATGTATAGGGAAATACAAGGGACCCAGAATAGCCAAACAACTTGAAGAAGAACTAAGTGAAAAAATTCATACTTTTCAGTTTTAAAACTTGCTATAAATCAAGTAATCAAGACAGCATGATGCTGGAATAAGAATATATATAGATCAATGGAATAGGATTGAGATTCTAGACTATTTAAAGATAAAAGACCAGTCTCTTAAAACAAATGGTGATAGGGCAACCAGGAATCCATATGCAAAATAATTAATTTTTACCCCATTACATCATATTCAAAACAAATGGTTCAAAGACCTAAATATAAGAGCTAAATCTAAAAAAAAAACTCTTAGAAAGAAAAGGGTAATTTGAGCTAAGCAATACTTATTTATTTATTTATATTTTTCACATACTTCTTCCTCAAAGAGTTTTTTTTAATCTTTATTGTTGAAAGTATTACAGATGTCCCCCTTATTTCCGTCCATTGTCCACCACCCTATTCCCATTCCACTCCAGACTTTCACCACCCTATTTTCTGTGCCCATAGGAAATGGACAGATGTATATAAAATCTTTGGTTAATCTCTTCCTACCGCCAACCCCCTTTCCCTCTGAGATTCCTTAGTCTTTTCCATATGTCCACACCTCTGATTCTATTTTATTCATCAGTTTATTTTATTCATTAAATTCAATTGTTGATATGTATTTGTTGCCATTTTATTGTTCATATTTTTGAACTTCTTCTTCCTTTTTTAAAGAATAGCCTTCAACATTTCATGTAATACTGGTTTGATAAACCCTAGGTTTTTTTTTTGTCTGTGAAGCTTTTTATGTAATCTTCAATTCTAAATGAGAGCTTTGCTGGCTTGAGTAATCTTGGTTGTAGGTCCTTGCTATTCATCACTTTGAATATTTCTTGCCATCCTCTTCTGGACTACAAAGTTTATGTTGAGAAATCAGCTGACAGTCATATGGGCACTACCTTGTAGGTAATTAACTTATTTTCTCTTGCTGGTTTTAAGATTCTCTCTGTGTCTTTAACTTTCTGTATCTTAATTATGATGTGTCTCGGTGTGGGCCTCTTTGGGTTCCTCTTGTTTGGGACTCTCTGTGTTTCTTGGACTTATAAGTATATTTCTTTCACCAGGTAAGGGAAGTTTCACATCAGTATTTCTTCAAATAGGTTTTCAATGTCTCACACTCTCTCTTCTTCTGGCACCCCCATAATTCAGATGTTGATATGCTTGAAGTTGTCCCAGAGGCTTCTTTAACCATCTTCATATTTTTGGATTTTTTCTTTTTGCTCTTCTGATTACTTTTTTTTGCTTTCTCAGGTTACACATCATTTATTTGATTCTTGGAATCCTCTACTGTGAATTCCTGTAAATTATTATTTATTTCAGTTAGTGTATGCTTAATTTCTCACTGGTCCTTTTTCATTTCTTTGTCATTCTCACTAAATTCCTTGAAAGTCTCACTAAGTCCCTTGACACTCTCAATAATTTCTTTGGAGCTCCCATGAAGTCACTTGAAGCTCTCATTAAGATCCTTGACTAATCTTATACCCATTGTTTTGAACTCTGTTTTCAGTAGTTTGCTTGTTTCTATTTCTTTCATTTTAACACGTTTCTTTGCCTATGCATTTTGGAAGCTTCGCTGTGTTTGTTTCCATGTAATAGTTAGAGTTGTTATGTCTCCTGAAATTGTTAGAGTGACCTTGTGTGATAGGTGTCATGTGGGAACCAGTGGTTCACTCTCCCTAGTTACCTGAACTGGGCACCCTAGGTGTGCCCTTGTGTGGGCTATGAGCGCAGTCTTTTTATAGTTGAGCCTTGATTGCTGTTAGCATCACTGGGAGAAATTGACCTCCAGGCCAACTGGCTGTGAAGAGCAGCTGTGTCTACAATAGAGGAGCTTCTGTGCATGAGACATCCCTATTGGCTTCAGTTGGGTTTTGGTGCTCACTGAGACTGTCCCTTGAGTGTGTTGCTTGTAGATGTGTAGAGCTGTTCTGGTATGGTCTGAAGCTGTCCACCAGGTTCACTGGCTCTGGAACATCCTAGGAGGTGCAAAGTCAGCCTCTGACTGGGGTCACTCAGCAAGAATTACAGAGATATCTGCAGATGGCTGATATTTGTTTTGGGCAAGGAAGTGCTCAGAAGAAGCCAAGCTATGAAACAAAGCATGCCAGTGCTGGTGCCAGGTCTTGGGCCTTTTATTGATAGGTTTTTGGCACACTAATTCTAGCTGCTCCTACTTTAAGGGATTTTAGGAAAGTCTAAAGCCTTAGTCAGAACAGGCTATTCATATGGAAAAGCAGCTGCAAACATCTTGGGTGGGGCTGAAAACTGGATGTGGTTGAGCCTTAGTGAACAGTGTTGTCCATGCCAATAGAAACTCAAATAGGGCTTCAAGTCAGCTCTGGGATGAGGGAGCTCCCAACTGGGAGTGAAATACCCCAAAATTTCTTGCCTGATGCCAGACAGTCCTATTCCTTCCTGAAAATCTCTGGATTCCCTCAAAACCACCACACTGTGCTAGAGCTCAGAGGAAGGGAGACCATGTAAGTGCATGTGCAGGCCCTTTAAGAGGGACATCTGGGACTCCAATAGCCACTGTGTCACCACTCATCAGAGTACTCACTGGTTTTAACAGCCCAAAGTTATGGGGATTTCTCCTTCTTTTTAAAAAATATTTTAATCTTTATTGTTCAGTTTATTAATTACATTGTTATCCCCTTTTTCCCCTTATAGTTCCCCACCACCTGGTACCCATCCCCCCCTCCACTCTCACCTCCTCCCCACTGTACTCTCCCATAGGTGCATGATTTTTGTCCAGTCTCTTGCTACACTTCCCACACCACTTTACTACCCAAGAATTGTCAGTCCATTCCCTCTCCACACCCATGATTCTATTATATTCACCAGTTTATCCTATTCATCAGATTTTTAATTCACTTGATTTTTATATTCATTTGCCGATAGATGTGTATTTGTTGTTCATAATTTTTATTTTATTTTATTTTATTTTTTTCTAAGAAATTTTATTTATTTTATTTTTTAATTTTTTTATTGTTCAGTTTATTAATTACATTGTTTCCCCTTTTTTACCCCCCTATATCTTCCCTCCACCCTGTACCTATCCCACCCTCCGCCCTCACCTCCCCCTCCCCAATGTCCTCTCCCATTGTTGCAAGATTTTTGTCCAATCTCTTGCTGTACTTCCAACAACACTTTTCTCCCCAAGAATTGTCAGTCCATTCCCTCTCTATGTCCATGTTTCTGTTACAGTCACCAGTTTATCTTGTTCATCAGCCTATCAGTTCACTTGATTTTTATGTTCATTTGTTGATAGATGTGTATTTGTTGTTCATAATTTATATTTTTACCTTTTTCTTCTTCCTCTTCTTAAAGAATATCTTTCAGCATTTCATATAATACTGGTTTGGTGGTGATGAACTCCTTTAGCTTTTTCTTATCTGCGAAGCACTTTATCTGATCTTCAATTCCGAATGATATCTTTGCTGGATAGAGTAATTTTGGTTGTAGATTCTTGCTATCCATTATTTTGAATATTTCTTGCCATTCGCGTCTGGCCTGCATCGTTTCTGTTGAGAAATCCGCTGACAATCGTATGGGTGCTCCCCTGTAGGTAACCAACTGTTTTTCTCTTGCTGCTTTTAATATTCTCTCTTTATCTTTTGCTCTTGGCATTTTATTTTATTTTATTTTTTTTAATATATTTTATTATTTTTTACAGAGCGGAAGGGAGAGGGATAGAAAGTCAGAAACATCGATGAGAGAGAGACATCGATCAGCTGCCTCTTGCACGCCCCCTACTGGGGATGTGCCCGCAGCCAAGGTACATGCCCTTGCCAGAATCGAACCCGGGACCCTTCAGTCCGCAGTCCGACGCTCTATCCACTGAGCCAAACTGGTCTCGGCTGCTCTTGGCATTTTAATTATGATATGTCTTGGTGTGGTCCTCTTTAGATTCCTATATTTTGGGGTTCTGTGTACTTCTTGGGCTTTTAAGTCAGTTTCTTTCACCAGGTGGGGAAAGTTTTCAGTCACTATTTCTTCAAGTAGGTTTTCATTAACTTGCTCTCTCTCTTTTTCTGGCACCCCAATAATTCGGATGTTGGCTTGCTTGAGGTTGTCCCAGAGGCCCCTTATGCTATCTTCAATTATCTGAATTCTTTTTGTTTCTTGCTTTTCCAGGAGAGTGGATTTTGGTTCTTTGTATTTGAAATCTTTGACTTGGTTCTTGTGGCCCTCTGGACTGCTTTTAGGACTTTGTGTAATATTTTTTATTTCAGTCTGTGTATGCTTGTTTTCTAGTTGTTCCTTTTTTTTATCTGTGAGGGTCTGGTTCGTATCCTCAGAGGTCTTTTTCATTTCCCTGAGGGTCTCATTCATTTCCTTGTAAGTATCATTCATCTCCTTGTAATTCTCATTCATTTGCTGGTTGGTCTTGTTTATTTCCTGGTAATTCTCATTAAGTTGATCGGCCTTTTGTAGGAGCCTCTTGAAAAGCCTTATAACCGTGGTTTTGAACTCTATGTCTTGTCGTCTTTTCTCCTCCATTTCTTTCACACCTGATTTCTTTCCATGTCTCTGCATGGTGGCTGCTTTATGTGGTGGCTATCCTCAAAGGGACAGTGGCTCAGTCTCCCCAGTTACCTGAGGTGGGTATTCTTACTGCAATCCTTTATGGGTTGTATTCAGTGTTTTTGAATTTAAACCCAGGTTTTTGTTGTTAGCCCTAGGAGGGTTTGACCTCCAGGCCAATTGTCTGTGAAGGTCAGCTGTGCTCAGGTTGGATGGGCGGAGTCTCCGGGCCAAGCAGACAGCGTTAGCTCCGCCCTATGCAGCCCCAGGGGCTCTGTGCCGGGGGCAATGGCTGCCAGCCCCTCTGAGAGAGAGACGCTGTGGAGCTCCACCGGCTGCCGGGGAATTCAGACTGTCCCCAAATGACTTTGCATGCGCAATGTCTCACCCAGGGTCGTAAAACAAAGCAGACTGACGGTTTTCCGAATGAGAGACAAGTCGCAGAGAGCTCCCTGCGCCGTCATGCAGCCGAGCTGTTCGCACAAGCTGCCGTCTCCACAAGCTGGCAGACCCGGCAGCACCCGAGCTTCGGCGTGCCCTCCCACTGTCCAGTTTTCACCCCGTGTGATAGTGGGTTCCCTGGACTTCGCCCAGAGCTGGAGAATCAGTCAGTGGGACTTCTTTGTCTCCCCGTTCGAGAAAACTGGCCGGTTTCCAGCCGCCCACCCTCTCCGCGGCGTGCACTCCAAACCTCTCTCTGAGCACGAATCTTTCAACGCTGTTCGCCACCGCTCCTCCGAGACACAGTGTCTTATCTTCACTTTTATTTGTGGAATTTTTACTCTGCGAGCGTTCTGGTGATTCTGGAAGGTGTTTGTTCTTTCGTTAAGTTGTAGTATTAAAACTGCTGATTATGACGGCAAGATAGGTGTTTTACCTTTGCCGCCATCTTAGTTCTCTATATCTGTTGTTCATAATTTTTATTTTTACCTTTTCTTCTTCCTCTTCTTAAAGAATATCTTTCAGCATTTCATATAATATTGGTTTGGTGGTGACGAATTCCTTTAGCTTTTTCTTAGCTGCGAAGCACTTTATCTGATCGTCAATTCTGAATCATAGCTTCGCTAGGTAGAGTAATCTTGGTTGTAGATTCTTGCTATTCATCACTTTGAATATTTCTTGCCACTCCTGTCTGGCGTGCATCGTTTCTGTTGAGAAATCCGCTGACAATCATATGGGTGCTCCCTTATAGGTAACCATCTGTTTTTCTCTTGCTGCTTTTAATATTTTCTCTTTGTCTTTTGCTCTTGGCATTTTAATTATGACGTGCCTTGGTGTGGTCCTCTTAGGGTTCCTATATATTGGGGTTCGGTGCACTTCTTGGACTCCTAAGTCAATTTCTTTCACCAGGTGTGGGAAGTTTTTGGTCACTATTCTTCAAATAGGTTTTCATTGTCTTGCTCTCTCTCTTTTTCTGGCACCCCTATAATTCGGATGTTGGTATGCTTGAGGTTGTCCCAAAGGCCCCTTACACTATCTTCAATTTTTTGGATTCTTTTGGCTTCTTGCTTTTCCAGCTGTGTGGATTTTACCTCTTTCTATTTCAAATCTTTAACTTGGTTCTTGCTGTCCTCTAGACTGCTTTTAGGTATTTGTATAATATTTTTTATTTCAGCCAGTGTATGCTTAATTTCTAGTTGGTCCTTTGTCATATCCTCGTAGGTCTTGTTCATTTCCTCGTAGGTCTTGTTCATTTCCTCATAGGTCTTGTTCATTTCCTTGTAGGTCTCAGCATTTTCTTTTTATTTTTTTAAATTATTTTTAAATTATTTGTTTGCAGTATAACTTATATTTAATAGTAGTACATATGTTTTCCTTTTTCCCCCCATTATCCTTCCCCCAGCCTCCCCTACCTGCCAGCACATGTCCCCACCTGCCCCCTTCCCTGCCCCAGTGTCTTTCATTCATTGGTTATGCTCATATGCATGCATACAAGTCCTTCGGTTAATCTTCCCCAGCATCCACCTCCCATCCACCCCAGCCTTCCCCCTGTAGCTTTACAGCCTGTTCAATGCGTCCCTGCCTCTATATCAATTACTCTCTCCTGATTCTTTTCTTCAAAAATATCTTGCCTCTGCATACTAGAAATAAATGTATAAGAATAAAAAAATGTTTGAATGGCCTTTTCCAGGAGCTTCTTGAAAAGCCTTATAACCGTGGTTTTGAACTCTATGTCCAGTCGTGTTTGTTTTTTTTTCCCTCCATTTTTTTCACATCTGATTTCTTTCCATGTCTCTTCATGGAGGCTGCTTTCCTGAGTTAGTTGATTACTTTTGTGTGGTAGATGTCCTCTAAGGGACAGTGGCTCAGCCTCCCCAATTACCTGAGGTGGATAAGGGTTGCACAGTCTGGTTGAAGTAAGCCTAGCTTATGGTTGCCAGAACTAGGAGGGTTTGACCACCAGGCCAATTGGCTGTGAGGTTTAGCTGTGCTCAGGTTGGATGGGCAGCGTCTCTGGGCCAAGCAGGCAATGTCAGCTCCACCCTATGTGGCATCTGGGACTCTGTGCTGGGTGGCAATGGCTGCAAGCACCTCTGAGAGAAAGCTGCCACCAAGCTCCAACCGCTGCCAGATGATTCAGCCTCTCCCTAAATGAGTCTGCCCACACAATGTCTCACCCAGGGTCGTAAAAAAAATGCAGTCTGGTGGTTTCCTGAACGAGAGAGTAACTCACGAGTCCTCTCTGCGTGGTCACGCAGCTCTGCTGTTCCCAAGTGTATGCCCACTCTGCACAAGCTCACCCTCTCCACAAGCTTGCAGACCCTTGCAGCACCTGAGTTTCAGCGTGCCTCCACAGTGTCCAGTTTTACCCCGTATGATTATGGGTTCCCCGGACTTCACTCGGAGCTGGGGAATCAGTGCAGTGGGACGTCTTTGTCTCCCCCATTTGAGAAAACCAGCTGGGTTTGCAGCCACCTGCCCTATCCCCTTGCACGCACATGCCTCCAAACCTCCAACACCGTGGTTATCTTCAATGCTGTCCTCTGCCACTCCTCTGAGTCACAGTGTCCTATCTTCACTTCTTTTTATGTAATTTTCACTCAGCCAGCTTTTCGGTGATTCTGGATGATGTTTGTTCTTTCGTTAAGTTGTAGTTTTGAAATTGCTGTGTATGGCAGCAAGATAGGTGTTTACCTATGCCGCCATCTTGGTTTCTCCAGTTCTATTATGGCATATTTTGGGGATTTCTCTTTCTTTTCTCAGTTCTGTAACCATGTGCTGGGGGTGTGTTGTGTGGCTGGGACCCCATATTTCCTATGGGAAACCATGGAGATATCCCTCCTAATTAAAATAAAAAATGTTGGACATGGGTGCTGGACCAGCCAATTCTGTGCCTCCACCCCTCCTCAATGTGCTTTCTTTTTTACTTCTCTGGTTGTAGGACTGCCATTCATCCAACATTCAGGCAGTTCTGAATGATGGTTGTGTAGAGGGCCCCCTGAGAAGGCACATGAGCATTCTTTAATTATTGTCAGCTGAACCCAGTGGCATCAGCAAAGCCATGCTCTGGGAACATGCCTTGCCAGCAGGGCAAGGGTGTTGTCAGCTTGACCTTCATTTAGCCCATGTTGTGCAGAAGTGGGTTTTGATATTTAAATTCAGGCTAGAACCAGGAATGGTCAGGGCCTACTCAAGAATGTAAATAGTCTCATTTTGTCTTGACCTTTCCATGAATCTTTCTGGTATTTTGGGGTATAAAATAAACATGCTGCATTGGATCTGGGTCACTTTCTTTTTATGAGAAGAGGGCAGCAGTCCACCAAGCCCCAGCTTTTCTTTCTATCTCTGTGTCTTGTCTTTCTTTTATTTCTCAATCTCCAGGTACCTCTAATCTGGAATTGGACCCACTCTCTAGCCATGCTGGATGCAGAAAAGAGAGAAAATAGTTACATCTGGTGCCCACATGGTCTGGCTGAGAACAGAGGCAAGAGGCGAGAGGGTCCCTCCAAAAAGTGTGCTCACCACAGAATAAGTTAAGGAACAAATTGTTGCAAGTTGTATTAAGTGGGTGTAAAACATGGATAATTCAGGGTCTCAGAAAAGAGATCTCTACTCTCAAATGCTTAAAACTATGCTCAAAGCTTGAGGATGTTCTGTTAAGCGTAGTCAGATTCTTGATTCCTTAAGCTTTATTAATGAAACATGCCCCTGGTTTCCTGAAGAGGGAACCATCAACATTCAAATGTGGGGAAAAGTTGGAAAGCAGTTGTGTGACTGATACACAGCAGAAGGTCCAGAGAAGATTCCTATTCCTAAGTTAACACTATAGCCATTGATTCGTGATTGCCTTGATCCAGTGCAGGAACGTTTAAGAATGTCTAAGCAGAGTATAGCCCAGGCTCTACAGCCTACAATGGAGGAGTGCCAATCTCTAAAAATACCACCTCCCCCTTCTGCACCTCCTCCACCTCCACCCACTGTTCCTGAGACCATTGTTAAGAGCCCACCTGACAAAGATTTACCTCCTAAATATGAGTAGGAGCTAGAGTTTGAGTACAAGAGAAGCAAGCATCACTGTAAACTGGATGATTCAGATAATGAGGAAGATCTTGCTCGCAGTTTTGCCAAAATGGCCCTAGCCACAAGGCCTTTAAGGTTAGAAGCAGGCTCACAGCTGAATGTGAAAGTAACTTCTGGGCCAATACTGTCCCCTATATGGCAGACCTTACGGGAGGCAAGATGAGCTGGACAGGATGTTACAGGATTTTCAATGTATCTTGTCATAGAAAGGCCAGACCCTACCAACTCAGGGCAGATACTACGAGTACATGAGCCTATTCCTTTTAAAACTCTCAAGGAGTTCAAAACATCTGTTTCTAGTATGGCCCCACTTCTCCTTTTGTCTTGAGTTTGCTTGAAACTGTAACTAGCGAAGCTCTGCCTCCTCTTGACTGGCAAACACTTGCTAAGGCTTGTCTTTCCCCTGTAGATTATTTAATGTGGAAATCCAATTGGACTGACCTTAGTGCAGAACAAGCGGCAAAAAATCAACAACATGGTATGCCTATCACTCTTGAAATGTTAGTAGGAACTGGGGCATATCACAGCTTACAGGTTCAGGTGATGTTTCCTTTGCAAATTTATCAGCAGATAAATATTTGTGGTGCTGAGGCTTGGAGGAAGTTGCCTACTAAGGGGGAAAATAACATGTACATTGCTAAAATTATATAGGGGCCAGAGGAGCCCTATCAAGACTTTGTGGCACAATTGCTTCAGGCAATAGACAGCATGGTTGGAGATCCTGCTGCAGGATCTCTACTAGTGAAGCGACTGGCTTTTGAGAATGCCAATAGAATATGTCAGGAGGCTTTACGCCCCTATAGAAAAAGGGGGTCAATTTCTGAGTTCATCCATATTTGTGCTGATACTGGGCCTGCCTATGTTCATGGAATGACTGGCTGCTGCATTGAAGAAGACTCTGCAGAGGGACCATTCAGGAAGCAAAGGAAAAAATGACTTGTTTCACTTGTAGGAAGCCAGGTCACTTTGCAAAAAATTGCAGGCAACGGGCTGCCTTAGGGAGACAGGGAAGTTCCACTTCTAGTCTCCCTGTTCAGCAGCCAGGTCTTTGTCCTCGCTGCCACAAGGGGAAACACTGGACCAATGACTGCCACTTCTAGGGAAACATTGATGGCCAGCCTCTTGACCCACATCAGGGAAATGGTAAGTGGGGCTGGCCCTGGCCCCACCAAACAGTAGGACCACTGTTGCTCACCTCGGCACAGCCCTACCATCCCAGCCAGCCAATCGGCCCACTGTCAGGGACCTCTACCATGCCACCCAAAGAAGTGCAGGATTGGACCTCTGTCCCACCGCCGAATATGTGCTAACTCTGGATATGGGGGATAGGGATTTATGGACCATTACCTAAGGGCACCATGGGACTTATTTTAAGAAGAAGTAGCTTAACCATGAAAGGAAAGGATTTTTAAGTTTTATCTGGTGTAATAGATCAAGACTATACTGGTGAAATTAAAGTTATAGCACAGACAACAAATACCATAATTCAAGTTTTTCCAGAAACTAGGATAGCTCAAATTATACTTTTGCCTTATCATATACTAGGGAAACTTCTCACCACAGAGCCTCAGGGAGAAAGAGGATTTGGATCCTCTAATCCAATGTACTGGGTGCAGCTAGTTAAAGGAGGGCACCCAGAGCTAGAATTAAAATTAAATGGGAAAGTTTTCCTAGGAACAATAGATATGGGGGGCAGATGTTTTAGTGATTTCCTCCAGGCACTGGCCCCCTGCATGGTCTCTTAATACAGCCACTACCAATCTACAAGGCATTGGCCAAGTCTCTCAGCCTCAACAGGGTGTGCAACTCATAAGATGGGAAGATCTAGAGGGAAAGACAGGATATTTTACATCTTATGTGCTTGATCATTTACCTATTAACCTCTGGGGAAGGGAAATTCTAGAACAAATGGGGCTATTACTAATGAGTCCCAATTCTGTGGTTACAGCTCAAATGTTAAATCAAGGATTTTATTCTGTTAAAGGACTAAGCAAAGGAAGCAAGGCAGATTATCTCCTATCTCCACATCTACCCAGCAAGGGAGAAGAGGGTTAAGATACAGGGAGCCACAGCCTTTTCATTAAGGTCCTTGGTTGTCTCTTCAACCCAAAAGACTAATGCAAAAATTACATGGCTCTCTAATGACCCTGTTTGGGTTGATCAATGGCCCCTAACTGGAGAGAAGCTTCAAGAAGCTTCTAGTACAAGAACAGCTTGAAGCTGGTCATATTGAACATACTTATATTCCTTGGAATACACCCATTTTCATAATTAAGAAACAAATCTGGTGGGTGGAGACTTTTGCAAGATTTCTGAACAATAAATAAGACCATGGAGGTTATGGGCCCCCTTCAATCAGGGCTGCCCTCACCTACCATTATTCCTCTCAATTATGAACTACTTATTCTAGATTTAAAGGACTGTTTTTTCACTATAAATTTGCATCCAGATGACTGTAAACGATTTTCATTCAGTGTCCCTGCAATAAACTTTAAGGAGCCAGCAAAGAGATACTGCTGGAAAGTGCTGCCACAAGCAATGACTAACAGTCCTACACTATTCCAGGACTTTGTGGATGCAGCTATCCACCCCATAAGGCAGCAACACCCCCAGGCATACATCATCCATTATATGGATGACATCTTGGTGGTTCATGAGAATGTGGTCACTCTTCATAAAGCTTTTGCAGACTTACAATACTCTCTCTTAATAATGGGGCTGTGTATTGCACCAGAAAAAGTCCAGAAAATGTCTCCTTTTCAATATCTAGGCAGTTTAATTGAAGGATGTACTGTGCGTCCTCAATGTTTACAAATTCGGACATTAGTAACCTTAAATGATTTTCAAAAATTACTGGGGAACATTAATTGAATATGTCCTTCATTAAAAGTGACTACTGCAGATTTAGCTCCTTTATATGGTGTTCTTCGAGGAGATTCCTCTCCATCTTCTCCTAGACAATTAACTGCTGAAGCTGGTACTGCTTTAACTAAAGTAGAAGCCTCTCTTTAAGCTGCTCAGCTTGCAAGAGTAGACTTAACTACACCCCTTCACTTATTAATTTTCCCTGTAACTCACACTCCCATTGGAGTCATTTGGCAGGACCCAGGAATAATAGAATGGCTCCACCTGGACCATTCTCCAAACGAAGTATTAACACCTTTTCATGATTTAGTTTCTCAACTCATAGTGAAAGTTTGGTATAGACTAGTTCAATTAGTAGGGCAAGAACCTTCCATCATTATAGTGCTATTTACCACAACATAGCAAAGTTGGCTATGGCAACACGCTATTGACTGGCAAATAGCTCTTGATAACTATCCTGGTTAAATTGGAAATCATTATCCTGCTAATAAGATTTTATAGTTTTTTTCTGTTACAACTTTTATCTTTCCAAAAATAGTTAAGCGGCAACCTTTCCCTCAAGCACTAACCATCTTTACTGACGCGTCCAGCTCAGGGAAAGCTGGATTTCATAGTGTAAAGAGTTCTAAAGTAATTCAGACAAATTACTCCTCTCCACAACAAGCAGAAATCCAAGCTCTCATTTATGCTTTAGGAAACTTTGCCTCTGAACCTGTCAACATCTACAGTGACAGTGCTTATGTAGTTGGAATGGCTACAATTATTGAAACTGCTACCATTGGGCATGTGAACTCTGAAGAGCTATTCCACCTGTTTATCACCTTGCAAAGAGTTATTCGAAAACGATGACTTCCATGTTTTATTGGCCATATTAGATCCCATTCTGGCCTTCCAGGTCCCTTGGCTTCAGGTAATGAGGAAGTAGATCGCCTCATTGCCTCCGTAGAAGAGAACACTCCATTTTCCATGGCACAGGCCTCACATGTCCTGCATCATCAAAATAATTCTGCCTTGTGCAAGGAATTCCACATTTTCGGAGTTCAGGCTCGCCAAATTGTCGAGCAATACCCTCAGTGTGTTATCCACTGCCCTGTGCCAGCATTAGGGGTAAATCCCCAAGGACTTAAACCTAATCAAATCTGGCAAATGGGTGTGATTCATGTGCCTGAATTTGGCAGATTTTGGTATAGACACATGCTCAGGTTTCATTTTGGCCACTCCCTGAACATGGGAAAGTGCAAAACATGTAATCAACCACTGCCTGTCGGTTTTTCCAGGACATGGGACCGCCCCTAGAGATAAAAACAGATAATAGACCTGCCTATACTAGCTCCTCCTTTCAGCAGTTTTGTAAGCAATACCAAAATATGCATAAACAGGAATTCCATATAATTCCCAGGGATAGGCAATTATAGAAAGAGCTAATTGAATTATAAAAACAGAAAGGGGGAGAGAGGTATAATCCTACTCCACAAAATAAGTTAAATCATGCCCTTTACACTTTAAATTATGACGATGAGGGTCACACAGCTGCTGAGAGGCATCAAACTCCTGGTGCCGTGGCATCTGCCAGCATGGCACGATGGAAGGATTTACAGACAGAGCAGTGGAGAGGGCCAGATCCAATAATGATATGGAGAAGAGGCCACATTTGTATCTTTCCAGAAGTTGCTTCTAACCCCGTATGAGTATCAGAGCGAGCAGTGCATCATGTCCATGGACCAGGGAGAACAACTCATCCCATCATTTAAGAAGCTGAAGATTACACCTCCAGTAATGATGCCAGCTCAGCCACCAGCCCCAAAGAAGGAGAGAAGCAGAGGGTAGCTGGCCAAAACCACCTGAGAAGCTAGTGTCCTCACATGGGGTCAACTGAAGAAGCTGACCACCGATGCTCAGCAAGTGGTCAAAGAACAGGGGGTTCAGGTAACCCACTCTAACCTTTTTCTTGCTATGATGGCACTTGTCAGCTGCCAGGTAAGTATGGCTGAAGCAGAAACTTACTGTACCAGTATTTACTAACAACACTAATATGGTCAGGGGTAGCTCTGACAAGCATATAATTCCTTCTTACCAAGGTGACTATACTTATAATGGCTTTAGTGGGGAGCTCCCTACTTTTTTATCAAAAAGGGGGACTTCAGGAAGTTTGCGGGTTGGCCAAGAAAATAAGACGTCCTATGGAGGCACAAACATTGCTAACATTTAAGGCCCCTGGAATATGAGAAAATATGTTCAGACAGTTACTAAACTAGGATTTCCTAAGGCCACCCGATGGCTGTCTGATAAGCATCTCCCGCTCCCTTCTTGCCCTAATAGCACCACTACTGAGTTGGGAGCATTTTCTCAATGGCAAGATTGCGCTAATCCTGTACCAGTGAGACATATTTCTGGCTCTGACTTGTATGTATTAGATTGGTCCCACAGGCTTGATGCCAAATGTCCCTATTAGGAGCCTATGTCACCAGGAGGTTTTGTAGGTAATGCCCTAACCATGAAAAGAGGAAATTTACAGAAAGATCTGTGGAATTTAGCTGCTGCTCTTGACTTTCTTAATTTTACTGGCTCTTTCTTAACTAATACTAAAAGAACATGCACATTGAGCCCTTGCTACGGCCTTCAAGCCTGTGTTCAGCCCCCATATGTATTGGTGACTGGAAATGTGAATATCACCAGATTGGACACCCATTATGTTGTCCAATGCCATTACTATAACCTTACCAGCTGGGATTCCAGGCATAACCTGAATGAAAATATATTAATTTTAAAGCAGGCTTCTTTTATTATGCTTCCTACTAACATAACAGGAAAATGGTATCATGATGCAGGCCTCCAGGCATTGCAGAAATTACACAATCAACTCTCCTGGGAAAAGCGTGCTTTGGGACTTATTATTTTTTGTATTGTTACCCTAGTTACTGTTATTGCATCTGTTGAGACTGCTTCTCTTGCTTTGACCCAAAGCATCCAGAATGCAAAGTTCATCAATGAATTGGCTTGGAACATCTCAACTACATTTCAGGATCAAGAAGATATAGACAAAAGGCTAGAAACAAAGCTAAATGCTTTGGAAGCTATATTGATAGAACTAGGTAACCAATTAGAAAGTATCAAGATTAGACAACAGCTGCAATGCCATGCTGCTTTTACATATATTTGTGTGACTTCAGCCCACTAAAACAGTACTCTATGGGATTGGAATAAAGTCAAGATGCACCTACAGGGAATATAGAACCATAATAATGTCAGTATAGATCTAGTGCAGCTACACAAATATGTGCAAGCCATTCAGAATAGTCATGATGAAATTATAGCTCCAGCAAAACTGGCAAAAGAATTGCTGGATGATTTAAAAGAATTTAATCCATGGAATATGGAAAACACCATATAAAGAAAAACACCACTTGTATACTACTAATTTTATCCTGCTTTTTTTTTTCAGTCATCAGCAAGCTCCTGCGATCTCAAGTCCAAAGGCTCCAACTAGATGTCCAC